>ML675611.1:19613680-19627604 GCA_007922155.1 Mesoclemmys tuberculata | reverse complement strand
AACTCAGTCATGGGTTCGGGGTTGTTATAAATGTGTATGGGTAGGGTTTTGTGGCCTGCCTTGTGCGGGAGGTCAGACTACATGATCATATTGGTCCCTTCTGACCTATGAGTCTATGTGGATGACCTTTTGTATTACTGTGATGGCTTAAATCAGATGATGTGCCTCTGTTGGCATTCCTTAGATGTGCAGTTCTGAGGACAGGCAGACCTCTACAGAAAAGATGCAACTCCAATACTCTTATTGGACCAGCTTCTGTTAATGAGACAAACAAGTTTTTGAGCTTAAACAGAGCTCTTTTTCTGGTCTGGGTGCATTCACATTAGATTAAACTAAATAGCTCTGTGTAAACTCAAAAGCTTGTCTCTCTCACCAACAGAAGTTAGTCCAGTAAAAGATAATACCTCATTTCTAAGTACCAGTATCAATGAATTTAACTGGGCTGGTTGGTTATAACTGCTGTGCTACAGAAGTGGAGGAATTATATACTAGCAGTGAGCTAAACGTACATACAGTCTTATAACATGCATCCCATAAAATTGCTTGAAAAGGTTAGCATTGCAAAACTCAAACATGACAAGAAAGGATGTTTAATTTGAATGTCAGTTAATTAAACCTCAGGATACCAGTACACATTCATGAAAAAGATTAAATAAAGCTGAAAAAACACATGCATATATTACAAAATTAGATAAAGATTGTCTGCACTATTCTCTGCCAAATATATTTCTACCAAAACCCTATCCATACCTCAAAACATAAGGTTATGAAACTTAAAAGATTAAAAAAGGACCTCTGTGGTAAATTGATTCTGGTTGGTAGGCTTTGTTGTTCTTATCAACTGTAACTACATCTCATGATATAAACTCACTCAGTTTACTATCCACCACACAGAAAACATGAATGTACCAGTTTACTGTGAGACTCAAGATATTAGGTGACATTTCAATATAGGCAAGAAGTGCAGATGCTTGTAGTTTTTAATCTTAAAGATTCTATTAGATCTGCCACTGAAGATCAGTTGTGAGCAAAACAGCTGTGACTGTCTTAAAACTTTTGATCAAAAGAACTTTCCTTCTAACCTAGTTTATAAATAATAGTTCTATATTATGTATGAGGTGTGTAGCTCTATGGTTATAAACCATATCTGAGACCAAGATATAAGATGGAGTGCAATAAAATATCCCAACTTGTCTTTATGAATTCTTGTGACAAGCTGTTTTGTTTAAATAGTGTAATAAAACAGAGCAAATGTAAATACAACTTACTGCTTTGAAATCACTTAATTGTTGGTTTCCTACATATATGGGAACATTTAACTTATTCTGCTTTTAACTGTTTTTAGGACTTTTAAAACTGTCATCATTGGTTCATTAACACACACTGTATGAAGCATTAAGCTGTCCAATATAGTGGTCATAATCTCTGTTAAACAATTGAAGACAGCCATGCTTTTTCCCCCCTAGTATGCATGTGTGGATTCCACTGTAGAGTTGCATGCATGTGAGATCAGAGTCTTTTGAATGGTAGTGCCCATCAGGGCCATGCACGTGCCCTATGCCTCCATATGTTTCTGTGTGAGGGCATAAAGGTCTGAGGGGCAATGACCCTTCCTCAGTTTTCTCTGACTGTTTGTGACAATGAGATGGAACTCAGTGAGTGTCCAACACGCTGTTTTCTTTAGAGTAAAACTATATTTCAACTATGTGGAACAAATCTTCACACTTCTATTGAATATTTAAACAAAAAAGACAGAAATAAGAAGAAAAGATTTGTGACCCCTCCTCCCATATACTTCCTTGTACAGCAGGGTGAGGCACTTCATTCCAGCAACCACCTCTCATGGCAGACTCCAAGCCTGCAGCATTTAAACTCTGCCCCTACTGTGATTGTCTGATTCCTGCCAAGGATGAATATAGCCAATGCCTCTTCTGCCTAGGGGAGAGCTACATCCCAGATAGGTCCTCTTCCTCCAGGATCTGCAAAATCAAAGCTTAAACTGCATCTGTTAGAGCAGTCTGTGTAGGTCTCTTTGAACCCAAATATGGTCATTTCCAGAGCAAGTCTGGAAAACCAGGCAAGTGCTCTGTTGAGCGCACATCGCACCCTGGGTTTGAGTAGTGGAAAAAAGGCAGAGCTGGCACCAGTGGCTTTGATGTTGACCACCTCAACGTTGGTGAAATCCTCAGCATCAGAAACTTATGCACCGAAACTTTGGCATCAATGGCTCCAAAGGCTACACTGGCCACCCCAGTGCAGGCTCTCCAATGAGTAAAAGAGTATCTGTGCCCACAGAAAGCTAACACTAAATCATGGAACTTGAAAGAAAGTACCAAAAGGAGGATGTGAAACCTCATTTCTCCAGGACAGAGTTTGAGAGTCCTCAGTCAGAACTGGAGCAGCACAGGTAATGAAGGACCAGGTGCCAACCCCCATGTTTATGAAGGAACCCAGCAAGAGTCCAAGATACAAAGAGGAATCTGTATCACCTTTTGAGGCATTTGTGGTGCCAAAGAGGTAACCAACACCAATATTTTATCATCTCACAGAATTATAGTCCTCACAATCATTGAAATGCTCCTTACTGGTGTCAAGCAAGGATCCTTCTTCTGCCTTTAGAGAGTGACCATAAAGGAGAGTACAGAGAGCCCTCATTCAGAGTTTGGCACTGGGCTGGCCAGTCCCAACCAGGCCAATACCCATATGGCATGCAAACTTGGCCATAATGGCCCTATTGGGAACTGACATCCCATGTGTCCAAGAGCGAATCACCCTCCCATGCTTCCAGAAAGAGGAGGCGAGCCAATTCCTCAGTAGCATTGCTAGCCAGGTAACCCTCACCAGAAGCAGACATGGGTTCCCACGAGCAGGGAAACTAGAGGGATTACATTAACCTCCATCTCCACAAAAGAAGTTGTCCTTATTGCCAGATGAGGCAGTGACACCAGCCCCTGCATTGGTGATTGATGACTTTAAAGTTTTGTAGGACTTCCTATCCCATATTGTGGAGACCCTGGATGTTGAGATTTTATTTATATAAGAAAATATCAAACTTTTTAATACTCTGAGCACTAGTGTGCTGGCCAGAGTTTCCCTCCCTGATAATAAGGGGATCCAAGAATGAGTCAAAGGACTGTGACAAACCTCTGCCACTTCTACTCCCAGTATTTCCTTATCTCAAAGAAAAAAGGGGGTCTTGTCTTATGGTAGAACTGAAGAGACTGAACAATACATATACCACCTCACATTTTAGGATGGTAACACTTGCCTCTTTTATTCTATCACAAATGATAGGGTTCATAGGAGCCTGGATTGACTCCAGGTTGGCAAATGTGTACCTTCCTGAAGATAGGTTCCCACCAGTGCAGTTTCTAAATGAGTAGAGAAGAGAGATAAGTGCCTATCCATATCCAGGGACCCCGATTATTTCAGCAGTGCAAGAAAAATTTAAGTCCACTAAAGGCACTTTTAAGAACAAAGATCCAAAGAAACTGGAACTTTTTTGGATGCAAGGCATATTCATCAGACGTACTGCAACTCTGGCAAATGGCCAGGTCCTGTTCACAAAATACAATTTCCTCACTTAGGAAGGGCGTGACTCTTCTGTATCTAAAATCTGCAGGAGAAGGGGGGGGTGAACTGAAGGATATCATTATGGAGGACCAGATTGTTGTGACAGCATCAGTACAGATGTCCATGGATCTGATACAGGTTCAGAGTCGATGGCTGTGGCTATTACAATGAGGTGGTCCTCATGGCTCCAGGCATTGAGCATATCACATGAGGTACAGGCCTCTATAGTGGACCTGCACTTTGAAGGAATGGAGCTGTTCAGCTAGAGAACACATGAAGTGCTTCATTCCCTCCAAGACTCAAAGGCCATATTGTACTCTGTGGGAATCTACACATCATCTCCTTATAGGAAACCTTACAAGTACCAGCCCCTGAAGAGGACACTATCCTACTCCTGGGTTCAACAGCCAGAATACCAACAAAGAGGCGTAGATAGTTCAGATGATGCCTGTCATCTGTCTTCTTGGTCAACTCGGCATCTGATTTGACAGGAGCATCAAGAGTTATGCTGCAGCCAATCCTGAGCCTGCCCCCACCTTCAGAAACTGCCTTTCCACTTCTTACTGGGACTGGGCAGCCATCACAGCTGACGAATGGGCATTAAATATCATTGCCCAAGACTATCTTATACATTTCCACTCTGTACCCTGTTCCTACTCACCCCTCATCCTTGTCCCTCTTCAAGGGACCCTTCTCATATGGGAAATGGAATGGCCTCACTGCTTTGTCTAGGAGCCATAGAAGAGGTACCACAGGAATATAAGGGAGGAGGCTTCTACTTCTAATATTTCCTTATCCCAAAGAAGAAAGAGGGTCTTTGTTGTAGGCTAGAACTGAGGAGACTGAACAACATATACACTGCCTCACATGCAGGATGGTAACACTTGCCTCTTTTATCCCATGACAGACAAATGAGTTTGACACCAGGTTGGAAGAATGTACCTTCCTGAAGACAGTTCCTACCAAATCAATTGCTATTTTTCAGGATATTATCAAACCTAGCTAAGACAGTACAGTATGTCTGAGTTTATTTAGTAGGCCATGTTAGTGTGCCCCTATGTGTTGTTGCTTGCCAGACTTGAACTGCAACTGCTCCAACTCTGTCTCAGCTTGGTCTCTTTCCCCAGTGAAAACCAACCAAACAAGGTTGTGGTTCTGCCTCATGTCATTGCAGAACTGAGATGGTGAAAGGAATCCACAAATGTGTGCAGTGGAGTACTGTTTTCTGCTTCCTCCCTGACAAGGACTTTAATCACAGATGCATTAGGGACAGTTTGGAGAGTATTCTTGGACCATTTACAAATGCAAGACACCTCCTTCTTAGAAGACATGGTGTGACCCCATCAGTCTCCCAGAGCTCAAAGTCATTAGGCCAGCCTGTGTGGTCTTTCTATATAGTCTTCAAAACTCCACCGTGCAGCTCCTGAAAGACATGTCTGTGATTCACTGTATAGACAAACAAGGAAGAGCATACTCATCTCCCCTCTATCTGGATGCTATCAAGTTCTGGACATGATGCTATTGTGACCCATAAATCCTTCAATGCCAACTAGTAGGGGTGTTAAAAGAATATCCTTATCCTGGTGTGTACATTTTGGTTCACCAAAGAATATCAAGTGAGATCTTAAATGAAAGTCAGGGTCATGCTGGTCATTAATATCATTGTATAATGTATGTACTGCTGCTATGTAAGGGAGTTTTGTGTGTGTGTGTGTGTTTGTGCGCACGCGCACATGTATACTGAAATATGTTCTTATAGTTTTGTATCAAGGTGTTGATTCCCAGCAGAAGTGAAAAACTGGTTTCTTGTCAGACCAGAGATGTTTATCCATCTATCTGTTGAAATTTAAATTGAATATTGTCCCATTCACAATCACCAGTCTGAGCTAAATGCAGATGAAGAATTGTGAGATTTAACAGAAAAAGAAGAACAAACTTATCCAGGGGATGCATTTCAAAGACTTAATGGATTACAATTGGGAGACAGGGAAAGCACTTTGTTATCCTGCACCTAGGGAGTAAATGGACAGCATGTTTACATTAATGAAAAATGGTCACAACCAGCCTTAGTTAGAAACATTTTAAAAAGGCTTTTGGATGAGATAAGACTGCTCTAGACAGGAGGTTAGTTTAGGTGTAGTCTCTAGAAAGTGTGTATTGATTTTATTTTGTGTATAACCCTCTCTGTTATCCTTACTGTCTCTTAAATCTTGATCTTTAATGATAAACTAATGGTTGTAAATATATCTCAGTGCTGTGGTGTTACATAATGAGGGCTTATCCTGGGTTTAATCATTCAAATGGCTGTGTATATTGTTCCCTTGGGGACAGCATACCTGTGAGCTTTCAGATAAAGGACCGAACACTACAGTGGAATGCTTCAAAGGGACCCTGGCACTGGGATGCACTTATTGTTAACCTGCAAGACAAAGTAAGGGCTGGCATAGTCCAGAGGAGATTGTTAGGGTGGCTAATCAACTGGATGTGTCAGGGACCTAACACCCAGTTAAGCACAAGCAAGTCTACCTCTCACTGGAGGCAGGAGGTAATAAGGTGACTTTCTGTCCTGGGCACCCTAAGAAGTATCATAGCATGGGATTCCCCCAATGACTTTTCCCTCCTGGGAGTCAGCTGCAACCTAGTGGACTCCTGATCAGACAGTCTCTTACAGATTGGTCACTCCGGAGGTCCATTATAGAGCTCATAAACCTCTGTTGAGGGATCCCTGTTATAGACTTGTTCACCACCATCAACACTAAGTACCAGAACTCTTGTTCCAGAGAGCATATAAACCCAGGGTCATTACTGGATGCCTTCTTTCTGAAGTGGTTATGAAGCCTTCTGTATACCTTTTCACCCTGGTCTCCAGGCTGATTTCCAAACTCAGAAGAGACAAAGCCACAACCATTCTCATAGCTCTGTGCTAGCCGATGCAGTTTTTGCTAATAGACCTGCCACAATTGACCAGTCAGCTACTGATCCAGCTCTTGGATTGCTGGACATACTTTGAATACACAATTGCCAGAAACCCCATCCAGTGAACTCAAGTCATTGTGCTGTGTGTCTGTTGACTGATTAAATATCACGGACAGAGACTGCTCCATACAGGTTCAGAAAATCCTGATACTGCGCAGAAAAGCATTGCCCAGAAGAAAGACGTATCCATCTAAATGGAAATGGTTTTTGATGTGGGTAGCCCAACATGATCTGGACCTGGTTCAGGCCTCAGTACTGAAGATCCGCAGTTATTTGTTGTGCTTCAAGCTATCTGGCATTTCATTCAGATCTGTTAAAGTCTACCTTGCAGCAATTTCAGTTTGTCAGACACCTGAACAATTATGCTCTGCCTTTTCTTCCTCAGTGTTATTGAAGTTCTTCAAAGAGTTCTGACATACTTACGCAACAGTCAGATAACTTACTTTTGCACAGGACCTCAATATAGCCCTCCCTAAGGCTCTTAGAGCCGTCCTTTTGAACTTTTTTTGTAATGTGCCTTACACTACTCAATCTGAAAATGCTATTCCTAGTGGCTGTCACTTCAGCCAGAAGAGTGAGTGGATTTCAGATGGTTATGACTGAACCTCCCTATACAGCATTTTATAGGGATAAGTTGGTGATCAGATCTCACTCAAAATTCATCCTTAGTGTGGTCTCATAATTCGATCTACCTATCTTCCTGAAACCACACTCTGCACTGGGGGAAAAAAGAAATTTGCACACATGAGATATATCGAGGATTTTACTCTATTACCTTACAAACCGCTCAGACTGTCTCCCCATTTATTTTAGTAGCTATAGCTGGGTATTCTGAAAATCAGGCCATCTCCTCTCAGAGGATATCCATATGGATGATGCAGTGTATTTCACTATTCCCAGTTAGCTTGTGTAACCCTCCCACCAAAAATTAAGGCGCTCTCCACCAGAGCTCAAGTGACATCTTCTACCTGCTTCAAGAGTGTGCCAATATCAGGAAACTGCAAAGCAGTGACCTGAAGTAACCCACTTGACCTCTGTCCAGCATTATGCTTTAGAAAGCCACAAGGTCCAATAACAAGTTTGTAAGGGCAGTTCTTCAATCATCATGTGACTTACTGCAGCTGAGACTCCTCATTCCTGTCATCCTGAGGAGATATTACTTGCGAGTCACTTACAGTGCACTCATTACTGATGCATGCTTGCAGAGTATTTATTCTGTAGTAACTCTGTTTCTTCAAGATGTTGTCAGCTTGAATCCCACAACCCACCCTCCATCCCTGCTTTTGGAGCCCTCAGCTAACACAGGCTTTGAATTGATGAAGGGTTTCAGCTGCTCCATGCTTTATGACCTCACACAGGATCATGAGGAGGCACAGAGTGCATGTGCAATGCACCCGAGGGTGCTGAGGGAGTTAGCTGATGTGATTTCAGAGCCATTGGCTATTATCTTTGAAAGCTCGTGGCAACAGGGGGAGGTCCCAGATGACTGGAAAAAGGTAAATATAGTGCCCATCTTCAAGAAAGGGAAGAGAGAGGATCCAGGGAACTATAGGCCAGTCAGCCTCACCCCAATCCCTGGCAAAATAATGGAGCAGGTCCTCAAGGAATCCATTTTAAGGCACTTAAAAGAGAGGCAGGTGATCAGGAGCAGTCAACATGGATTCACCAAAGGAAAGTCGTGCCTAACCAACCTGATTGCTTTCTATGAAGACGTGACTGGTTCTGTGGATGAGGGGAGAGCGGTGGACGTGATATACCTTGACTTTAGCAAAGCTTTTGCTACGGTCTCCCACAGTATTCTGATCAGTAAGTTAAAAAAGTATGGGTTGGATGAATGGACTGCAAAATGGATAGAGAATTGGCTACAGCAAAGGGCTCAATGAGTAGTGATCAATGGCTCCATGTCTAGCTGGCAGCTGGTCACAAGTGGAGTGCCCCAGTGGTCGGTCCTGGGGTCGGTTTTGTTCAACATCTTCATTAATGATCTGGAAGAGGGGGTAGATTGCACCCTCAGCAAGTTTGCAGATGACACTAAGCTAGGGGGAGTGGTAGATACCCTGGAAGGGAGGGATAGGATACAGAAGGACCTAAAGAAATTGGAGGATTGGGCCAAAAGAAATCTGATGAGGTTCAACCATGACACGTGCAGAGTCCTGCACTTAGGACGGAAGAATCCCATGCACAGCTACAGACTGGGGACCGATGAGCTAGGCAGCAGTTCTGCAGAAAAGGATCTGGGGGTTACAGTGGATAAGAAGCTGGATATGCGTCAGCAGTGTGCCCTGGTTGCCAAGAAGGCTAATGACATATTGGGCTGCATTAGTAAGAGCATTGCCAGCAGATCGCGGGAAGTGATTATTCCCCTCTATTCAGCATTGATGAGGCCGCATTTGGAGGATTGTGTCCAGTTTTGGGCCCCACACTACAGAAACGATGTGGACAAGTTGGAGAGAGTCCAGCAGAAGGCACCAAAATGATGACGGGGCTGGAGCACAAGACTTATGAGGAGAGGCTGAAAGAACTAGGCCTGTTTAGTCTGCAGAAGAGAAGAATGAGGGGGGATTTGATAGCAGCCTTCAACTACCTGAAAGGGGGTTCCAGGGAGGATGGAGCTAGGCTGTTTTCAGTGGTGGCAGATGACAAGAAGGAGCAACGGTCTCAAGTTGCAGTGGGGGAGGACTAGGTTGTACATTAGGAAAAAGTTTTTCACTAGGAGGGTGGTGAAGCATTGGAGTGGGTTACCTAGGGAGGTGGTGGCATCTCCATCTTTAGATGTTTTTAAGCTGAGGCTTGACAAAACCCTTGCTGGGATGATTTAGCTGACGATAGCCCTGCTTTGAGCAGGGGGTTGGACTAGATGACCTCCTGAAGTCCCATCCAACTCTAATATTCTATGATTCTATGTGCAGCCCGATCGAGACTGCTAGACACACAACTCCAATTTTGCGTACATGAGACACATGTAAATAGTAGAATTCATCTTTACAGTATCTTGAAGAACCACAGTTATGTGGGGTTAGGAACTGTTCTTTTCTTCCTTGTCGTTCTATATTTCTGATAGTATAAAGAGGCAGAACTCAAAGGATGAGATCCATTCCATAAGCCACAGGGGGATAGTTAGGGTTTCTAATTCAGACACTGACAATCAAGAGGCTGATAAAAAAAGAGATGAGCCTAAGGCTGGGGGCTGGAGAAATACCCTCTCCCTTTCAAGTAGCTGGATGTCTTTTAGGAAGAGGGTAAATGGGCTTTTCATCTCTTGCCTTAAACTTTGCTGGCAATCCACTTGGTACACCCTCATCTTTTGTATCAGCAACTGGCTAGTGGTTTAAGTCCTCAGGTGAATAGGTGTTTGGTAAATGTTTCAGTCCTTTCATTAGCCAGTTCATCATTGTTTATGAAGCTGCTGTAAGATCTAGTTTGATATTACCAGTACTGCACCAAAGCAGGCTTCACATGTTAGCTCAGGAGATCAAGTGATTTATCCTACTTGGAAACCTCAGGTAGTGCAGAATGCAGTAACTCATCCATTTACAGGAGTGGGTCAGTGAGAGCATCTTACACCTTCATTAATTACACTAGCTTTCCATCTGCTCCCAGTTGCAAGTCAGGATGTTCTAACATGAATGTGGATAGCTTTATATGGATATGGACCCTTTATCTTTTATAAATTGGGACCTTTAAATTAACAGTTAAGCTAAAATGCTTTTGAAGGGATATTAATATATGAAGGGAGGCTAGAAAATGGGTATTTTAATATGTGTGCAATAGTTGTGGTCACAAATGGCTGCTGCAGACTTTCCTCTAAAATGGAAGGGCATATGGAGCATAAGTCTGCATACAAAAGTCATCATGGTATAATATTACATTTTAATTTTAACGGAAGGTTACATCAGAGGCGAAGAGATAAGGTTTTAAAATGATACCCACATGATGCAATGTATAAAAACAGTAGGTATGCTACTAGAAACTGCCTGTTAGAGAAAAGAGAAGTATTAATTAAGATGTTAGACAAAAATTCCTAATTAGACATTATCCTATAGGAGCGATAGTCACTTCTGACTAACCAATATGGTATCCAAACTGGAATATCTATCTTGTCTCTGAGACCTCAAAACCTTTTTTTTAAACTGCTGTTCCTTGTATATAAAATTTTCATCATATGTTTTCAATCAGTTTTAGGAAATCTAGCCATTACTGACTAAACACCTGCACCGTAAGCTTGTGTATTTGCAGAGCAATTCATTAAAGTGGTACTTTGTCTATTAGTTTCCTAGGAAAATGTACTTTTAATGAATCTCCTGCCTCTTTTGATTGCAATGTTTTTATGTGTTTCAAGTCTTAGCAAGCCCGTGATCTCTCCAAGGCTATCCTGGTAAAACTGCTTTATACTACGTATGTTTTAAAGCATGCCAATTAAAGCACTTAAACATTTGAAGGTTTATTGGAATATGAGATGGATTAAGCACTTGGATACAGTGTTCATAAACACAGTATTAAAACCTGTATAGAATAAAATTCCATAACTTAATGAACAGTGTTTTTGAACTTAAGTGTGAGACTAAGTTCTTCCACTGGTGAGAATTAGTGACACTGTAATTATTGTCATAGTGGATACAAAATAAAACAAGTGCAGGTGAGACCTAGGACACTATGTATTTGTAACAAACTAAGGAAAAATTGAAAAAAATCAGCTTGTTTTAACAAATCATTTTTACAAAATTTGAACTTCTGCACTGGTAAGTTTTAGCTTCTTGAACATGCAAAAATCTGTGTGTGCATGGGTGGGTGCGTGGTCACCTCAAAACCTACAACTTGACTGAACCTTATAACCATTATGATTTCAATGTTAATTCTGTCAGGCCTTATTTTCTAATGATCAAATATACATGCAGTAGATAAAACTATTCAGGAAAAGGTTCACTGATGATTTGACTTGACAAAACACTTGGGATATTTATTTGACTTTTTCAGAATATACTAGAATGTTAGAAATTCCAAAGCATTAAATATATGAAAACCTATCCAATTAAAATTAATTTAAATTTCGAATTTTACATAGTCTTTTCAGAGTTATATAAGCATAAAGCATGGGCTTTTGTTAAGTGCCTGAAGTGGAGATGAGGTGCCCAACTCTTTGACTTTCAAAATCTAGAGCTTTTAAAAATGGTTTCTCTCTTCTGCAAATAGGGCCTATGTACCAAGTCCTACATGGACAAAACTGCCATGGAAGTGTTCTTAGTGAACAAAACAGAATGTGTTGCTTAATGAATGGTAGTTGCTATACAAGGCAAAGATTCATTTTGATAGCTGCATTTTAGTCTTAAGGAAAGAGTTCTTTTATTGAGAATCTGTGAAGCATATTACAATGGGGGGGGAGTGTGTGAAATTTTACATGAATTGTCTTTTTCTTAAAGGTGGTCTAATGGGGGTAACTTTATGTAGTTTTTAAAAAAACAGGATAAAAATATTTTTTGTGTGTTCACTTTGCAAGTCACCTTAAAATAGTAGTTTTCATGTTTAGGGGCTAAACTAACATTTGTTATTTCAATCTGTTTAATATATGTACATTTCAGATTTAAAGCACAAATTGGAATCTCGGACAAAGATTATTGCAGTTCAGAATGCATGGTTTTTTCCCCTTAAATGCAGGCAATCAAAATTATATTGTGATGTGATTAATTATGCATTGTAATATCTCTGAAACCTAGTGTTTGAGCTAACAGATGATAAATCTTCTTGTCTCAGCATCCAGAGGAGTTATTCTTTGAGGCAGCTGTTTAGAACGTTAGTAAATATTTATGTACCTCATAAAAGATTCAGTATCTTTTATGTCTGGTGCAGACATTGTACTACCCTTGTTCAAATCACTGCCTATTACTCTAATTTATTTATAGCCAATGTATCAAGGTCATTTGGCACTTTCTGTAAGGGTCTGAAGTAGGGCTATAAAATTACTATAGAGTGGCATTCAGGAGTTTTGCATTATGAATGATCAATAGTTTTTGTCGTCTTCTAGCACAATGTAGTCTGGAACTAGTTTTGTTCACTAGACTGTATTTCAAATAATGGAACACTTCTACAAGTATTGTAGACTACCCCACTGCAATTCCTAAGGCTGGGTCTACACTGACAGCGGCAAATTCGCCGCCGTCAGATCGATTGCTCTGGATCGACTGAGTGGTCTGTATAGATGCGCTCAGTCAATCCAGGAAGCGATGCAGGAAAACCACCTTGGTAAGTGGCATAACGCTGCGTCGAAGGGAACGCCAAATTGCAAAGGTAAGCCTAGACTGGGCCTTAGTCTCTTAATTGCACTTGTGAGTAGCAGTTTACTTGCTGATTGATTTCCCACCACCCTCCCATTTTTTTTCACAATTGTAGGGTTGAAGCCTTCCCAAACTGCAGTGTTAGGCAGATGTTTCATTAGATCTAGCTACTGTACTTCTGAGAACAAAAATACAACAAACTAGGGCTACCATAGCAGTAGCAGACTAATTCAGTTAATCTAAAGGTCAAGCAAATATTTAATTAGTACATTTTGGATGATTGTATTATGGACATAGACTTATCAGTAGAAACTTCAGAATCTCTTTTTTACCTGTTTTGTGATATGGACACATTATTGTCAGTATGTTTGTCTATGGTGTAGGGAAATTCCAAATTAAACTTCATAGTTGTGTTTCCCCCCTTATTAACATTTAAACATAATCTTTTTAACTAGTGAGAGAGAAAATATTCAGACCAGAATTAACTTGTCAAGAGTAGTACAAAGTACAAGTAGATTTGACTCCTCTGGTCTTGGCTACCTCCTCAGTGGTGAATTAAGATAGTCCCAAATCTGCATTGTCAAGCTTAGCTGTTCAAAATTAGAGAAGTGGTAAAATTATCCAGAGTCTAATACAATAATTATTTGATTGCTCAAACAATGCAGATTGTACGTACAATAACTTCCCAGTTTATTTACCTCTTCATGCCCAAAAAAATGACCACATAACATTGTAGAAGCAGGTTGCTTTCAAACGTTTTCTCTGTGTAAGAAAACTTCACATTGGAAAAACAGCAGTTTGGCTTTTCTAGTACCTATTAATAAAGCATGGTTTGATTAATAAAGCATTGAAACTAAAATGTGCTTCAAATATAATGTTGGCCAGTGAAATTTGCCGTATTGCTCCATGAAAATGGCACTTCTTTTCTGTGGGGCAATAGCATTGCAGATAATACTTGCCTTTCCTACACAATCGTCCCAGCCCATTTACTAACTAAACCTCAAACACACCCAAAGAACAGAACGACCGTAATTTTCACTCACTCACTCACTCACTCACTCACTCACTCACTCACTCACTCACTCACTCACTCACTCACTCACTCA
>ML675611.1:19588074-19613670 GCA_007922155.1 Mesoclemmys tuberculata | reverse complement strand
TCACTCACTCACTCACTCACTCACTCACTCACTCACTCACTCACTCAGAGAAAGACACAAAGATAATATGCATATTTAAAGATGAAACCTTAATTTTATAGCAGAACCTTTCAGAAAATATAGTAATATTCATTAATTCTAGGTCTCATCAGTATAATCCATAATTCCATATGTTATCAAATATATCTCCGTCGTCGTCTGTTTTATAAATCATTCTTTCAAGCACTTGTTTTTCAAGTTGGCTAATTTTAACAGGACTTGTCTGTCTTCACTGTAGTTTCAAGTTTAAAATATTTTACTCAAATATTATTTAAGCAGCCATTCTCTTATACAGATCCATAAAGACGGAGTCTGTTCCTTTTCAGGTGATAGACACATTAGAATTTGGAATGTTGGCATTCCCTATTTAGGGGATTCTGAATGCCTCCACACTGCTGCTTTGTGTCTCCAGATTGTGGATTTGTCTTGTTGCCTTCAAAAATTCCCCATTTCAGCTACTTGGGTTGGTAATTCACACAGGCCATTGATCTAAGAATCTGGATAACATCTGCTAGTGTTTGGTTTTAAAATTTGTTTGCTTCCCTTTTAAACACCCAGGATTGGGGTAAATATATAGTCAAGAATATGGTTTTAGGATAATCAGAGTCTGGTCTGCAAGTAGTGACTGTTGCATTAAATATGTTTCTGTCTGCACTGAATTTAAAACTTAATTCTAAACATCCATTCCTGGTCTCTTGAGGGTTCCTGTTTTGTGTAGGTCAACTTACAAGCTGCTCTGTTGGACCAGATGCAGCTGCTGCTAGGTAACCTCTCCTAATTACAACTTTAATGTATTCTCTCAGAAATGTGTGCCAGTTTCTTCATTCTCTATCAGCCCTTTTCCCCATAGTAACAAGTCATAACATCCATTTTACATTTTGCGATTTAATTGAGCATACAAATTGTCCCCCATTGGAGAAACCCCAGTTAAATGACACACTCTATACAAACTAGTTCATTTATTTTTTCCACTTCAGAAGATGGCCATTTGCAGTGTCACTCACTTTATAACAAATGTTATATTTTCATATTATATGGTACCGTTTTGTACCAACAAATGACTATTCAGCTGTCTGTCTTCATTATCTGGAATCCAATTAACTTTTGCTGCGGTGGTTAAAATGTACAGAGCAGCAAAAACATTCTATTCTGTCAGTTGCCCGTCACTGTCTGGTTCTGTTACAGCACACCAGACTCGCAACCCTTTTTCTGCGGAATATGGGGACACTTTTGCATGTAGTTTGCTTTTGAAAATTTCAGCAATATCCCAAATATCTGAAAAACACAATCTTTAAAATCAGGCATTTCAAGGCTTCTCTAATGTGAAATGAAAATCTATAATGGCCAGATATCTTCTGCTACCTACCTTAATTTCCGTATTGCAAGAAGGGTTGAAGGTTTTTGCATTCAGTAGGGAAATAATTTTAGGGAGAAAGGGGGCATGTCAAACTATGGGTGTGAGTGGGCAAAAAGAAAAATCAGGTACTGGTTTTATTGTAACTGTTGATGCTAAAAACACAACACACATGAGGTTACAGTACAGTATTTGCTCCTTGCAGCTTTGAGAGGCTTTCATTGCTTGAAAGTTTATATAAATCGAAACATCCCATAATACTTTTTCCTGTCTTTTCTTTCTGATGCATCTCTTTACAAGTCTTGCTTATGTTAAATTAGTATTCACTTTATTTTTAAAAAACAAAACAAGATTTAAGAGTTTAACATAATTTTGACATGTACATGAAATATCTGAATGTGCTGGGTTTTTAAAAACATGATACTATGAGGCTTCTAGCTAACATCTTTCTCAGACAACAAAAGAAAGAGTTAAGTTGTCTCATGAAATAACACATCTTACTACAATATTTGGTTAATCAGTGATTGATAAGCTTATTTGCTACACAGTGCCGAATATATGAATTTTACTATAAATTACGGTTATTGAAACATAATGATCAAGATTTTCAAAAGTGACTGATGGCTTTGTGTGCTCAACTTGAGACATCTTAAACTTGCCTAATGTTCTGAAGGCATGTGCTCAGCACTCTGGAATTATAGGCCCCTCTTAAATTACCTCAAGTTAGGTATCCAAAGTCATTATTCCGTTTTGAAAGTCTTGTTCAGTATATTTTGAGAATTTTAGTTTTAAGCAGTATGTGTAACTTGTGTAAAATCCTTCCATGTAGATGTTTGTTTGATTTAAGCTGTCATCTTGAGGATGTCTTAACTATTAGCATGGGTTTGCTGAAGTGGAACGATGATATTCCTTGGTATTCTTCCCCTCCTAGCTTCTACTATATCAGTGTAGCAGGGTGTACTAAACATACAAATGTCACCTTGCTAGCTGCAAAGGAACAATTTGTCTGTTCTACAGTTACATTAATTTAGAGTGAATTGATATATAGGACATTTTGCTGAGGATCTGACTCTTAAAAGTGAAAGGATATCCTATGTCTTCTGTTTCTATTTCCACATCATGCTTTTGCTTCTCATTTTATTAACTGAAGATTTGACATATGAATCCCTTTTGCTCTTTAATTTTCATCTTTCTTATCCTTATGTAGTGTAAAATATTGCTTGTAATTGTTCCTCTTAATTCCTTTCAACAGTGAACTCCTGAATTCCTTCAAATAATTGGGTCAATAAAGTGTTTCATGAACAAGTAACATAACAAAATGAAGAGGTGATTAGTGATCTTTGAGCATTGTAATATTTAAGCCCTTTCTCACATAGTACAGAAACTGTTAGGCCTTTTTTAAATAGGACATTTAAAAACAGTTACATCTAACAATTCATCTAGTTAGTTACATCTAACAATCCAACAGTTTCAAATCCATATGTAGCTTGAGATTACTATTGCTTTGACTAAGACTAAAATAATAAAACTAGGCTAATCTTAGAGTCTTGCTTTTGTTTTATGATGTACAGGCAGTGTACTGTTCCTGGCTGCTGGGAAGCAAGGTGTTCTTCTTCCTTTCCTCTCCTCTCTTAGTAACAACAAAAAATTCTAATGGTCAGTCAGTCACCTCCATGGACAAATGCAATTTCCTATGTTTTCAGTGATTGTATGTTTGTGGAAATACGGTGTGGCTGTTTCTGGCCATCCCAGCTTCTATATGCCATTGAAAAGGAGCTACAATGGGCTAGGGAGAATCTTCCAACGTAGAGCTGACAGATGTGGGGCCCCATACTTCCTCTCTTTGTAAGCCCCAGCATAGAGGAAACAGTGGGGGTGGGAGGAGTTGTGTTTAATACCACAGGGATTATGGACTCTAGTACTTAGCTGTGAAATGAAGAGGTGGTTGTAAAATAGAGCAGCCCCTGTAACTGCTCTAACTGATGCCAGGGACCACTTCTGGTCTCTGCAGGAGCACAGAACCCAAAGGAGAGACAAAGATGATTTAAAGGAGAGAGCACAGATTCTGCCCTGTTGTTACATGCTAGTTTGAAATTCTTTTACCATGTTTTGATGTAATTTTGGTTTTCTGTTCTTTTGCTTACAAACGTATCTTAATGTAAACTTGGCACAGAGATAAAACGTTGAACTTTTGATATTCAATGACAACATTTAGACAGTGTGTGCAGTGTGCAAGTGTGCTATATACAGTACACAGACACAAATGTATTTTGAATAAACATCAATTCATGCCTCACTTAAATTTAAAAATGCACATGTATGTGGGCTTTATTAAAATTAAAACATTAATATTCAGTTGATTGACTTTGATTATTTTATTTTTGCATTCACTGTTGTACTTTTTCATTACAGGATGTATGACAACATGTCCACAATGGTGTATTTAAAGGAAGAGAGGTTGGAGAAGCTTACCCAAGATGAAATAATTTCTAAGACTAAGCAGGTGATTCAGGGACTAGAAGCACTGAAGAATGAACACAATTCCATTTTACAGAGTTTACTTGAGACACTGAAATGTTTGAAGAAAGATGATGAAACTAATCTGGTGGAAGAAAAATCAAACATGATTCGAAAGTCACTGGAAATGTTGGAACTTGGACTTAGTGAAGCACAGGTAAAACTGGAGCGGGGAAAACCATTTCAAGCTGTGACTGCAGTTAGGATGTAAAAGCAAATGTATCTTTTGGGACTGTGCTTTTAGTTAGAGGTGTAGAATTGAACACTTGGAGATCAATTCTTTGACTTATACAGAACTTACTAAAAATTAACAGTGTCAGTTTGTGTTCATATGTTGTTTTTAAACCTGATCATATCTTATAGGGGAACAGGTTTATATAATTATATAGAGTGATGGACAGTGGTGGTGTTAGTGCATTATGCAGCTAATTATGCATTGAGCCTTAAATCCTGGTCCCATTGAAATAAACACGAAGTTGCTGTTCTTTGTTTGACCTCAGTGAAACAATAATTTTTATTTTCTATATATATGCATTTTTTGTGGCACTTTTCATGTAGTGTCTGAGCACCCCACAAATGTTAATGATCCTCACAACAGCTCTGGAGAGTTAGGAAAATGTTATCCTCACTTTACATACAGGTAACGGAGGCACAGAGAAATTAATGAATTTGCCTACAGTCATACAGAAATGGGAATAGAATTTCTTAGTTCCAATCCAGGGCTATAATTTTAAAACCATCCTTTCTGTTCCTTGAACCTAGGAATATCTTTTTCTGTACTTGGTACTAGGGCATAAGTCTCTCTAATGTTCACCCAACTTTTTAGTAAAATTAAAAAATATAGTTTTGAGGGATGGCTAAGAATTGAGTACCGACTCAGAAGAATATTCCTTCTTTAAGAGAGAATTCCTCTACTGACTTCTATGAAGTGGCTTGGTTGCAGAAAATGTTAATTTGCTGAAGGTAGGCAGAAGCTGCAAAACTGATTTGTGTGTGTGGCTTCAAACTATTTTAAAAATGCCTCCGTGCTTCAATTCCCAATATGTAAAATGAGGATAACAGTATATCCCTGTGAGATGGGGGGTGTGTGTGTGTATGTGATTTCATTAATATTTGTGTGACATAGTTTACAAAAGATTTCAATTCTTTCTCAATTCATTGTAATATGTTATAAAACTGATAGCTATAGGCATTGTGAAATACACAGGGCAACATTTCTGCCTAGCTTTCTGAAATATAATTGGAATTTTGCATGTGCAGATGAGCTGATTACTTAGCAATATTTGCGCACATAAAATACAAATAAGTTTGGAAAGGCCTACTGAAAATTTGATCTTGTATGTAGATGGACTTGTATGTGTAAATACTAAATCTGATAGTTTTTTCTGAAAATTTATTCAATATATGAATGCCTTTCCCTAAAGATATCCTTTAAAGAATACTATCTTCTCGAAAAACTGAAATTTTAGTTAACATGAATCTTGCAAGAAAAAAAAATTAAGGTTCTGAAATGCTCAAAGCTAACTTCAAGAGAAAACTTTAAGAGAAACCTTTTATGAAATCAAGGAAAGCAAGAACATAAATCAGGGTAGTAAACTCCTTTTCTGTGTATAGCCGGTTGACATCTTTAATTATATGTGAGCCAGGTTTAAAAAGTGAATGCCATAAACTGCTCTTGACCCATAGCAGGTTTCACACTGCTATCAGTGGGAGATTTGCACAAACAATGAGTATGGAATATGGTCCGTACATAATAGTCAGTAAAGTTACTTTTGCATTTAGGAGCTTTGATGATGAAAAACCAATGCAGGAGGCTTCTAGAGCTACTGCTCTTTGTCCTTTTGTGTTGAATGTGTGTACGCTCATTGACTTGTTTTGTGTGAACAGTTGTACATAATTGAGTGTGCAAATTAGATGTGCAATTGCATACCTAGATTATTTGAGTACTATAGTTATTTTCCTTTGAATCATTATTAGGCTGGAGAATTAATACCTTATTGAGATGAATGGGGCAGTTCATAAATCTACCCTCTGACAGTTTGAAATAGTTACTCAACTACAGCTCTATTTAGGGTCCCATTTGGAAGATTTCTTTGCAACCATAAGGGCTAGAAACTTAACATGTATATTAAAAGGGAAGCTTGCATTCTGCAGAATGAATTTTTCATGGAGGCTGAATAACATCATCAATTAGGATTTAACATTTGCATTTCACGATCTGGTTTGCAACATTACTGTTGCATTTACATAAGTTTTTACATATGTGTTAAGTTCTATGTGACTTTTGTCCCGCTATTCCGAAAAAACAGAATACTAGATGTGATTTAATTAGGCTGCAACTTTATTCCTAAATATCTGGGAATATCTGGCAGAAAAAACTGCAGTGCAGAATTCCCTAATAATTTACATATATGTGGGGGGCTGCTGTCAGCGCTCCATCTTCACACATCCTGGTCCTCAGTGAACCTGCTGCTGCTCCTTCGAAGGGGAGGGGTTGATTCCCTGCCATTCCTGTCATGGGAGTTGTGAAGCCTCTATCCTCCATTCCTGCATTTCTGCTTTCTTTAGATAATACCTCTTTTAAATCCTTTATCAATCCATTTTATCTGATCACCTTGTCCCTGCCTTATGGAGTACCTGCACTGGACATCCACCCGAAATTTATATATAATGAGTTGCGACATCATAGCCTAATTTGAGTTTTGTTTTTTTGTTCCAACTAAGCCCCACGCTCACTGTGGGGAAGACTTAAAAAAAAACAAAAAAACACCAACCTACCTCACTGGCCGATCTGGCAGTGAGGGGAAAAGTTCCTTCCCAGCCTCCCAAAACAGAAAACAGCCTACACTACTTAAAATGTGGTGAGGTCATTCCCAGTTATCAAAGTACTTTACTGTAAACAGCAGTCAAGGTTGCAAACCTCTATAAGATATTGTATGTTACATCAATAAAAGCAATCACAGAATAGGGGTAAGAATTTCTTCAGATTAGTCTAGGCGAGCAGGTAGCAAAGATAATGGCAGAAGTAGAGAGAAATCAAGTACCAACTGGAAGTTATGAAAGTGGCCAGATATCAGGGTGGATTGATTTAAATCAAGGCAATTTAAATCACCAAGAAAATCGTTCATTTAAATCAAGTTTCCCACTGATACTTCTTCACGTATTTCTTAAACAATGGTGCAAATCTGATCACTAAAACAAGTTAATTTACAACTCAATACAGCATTTTACAAAATCTAGAAGGGTATACTTCATGTAATTTTTTAGATAACATGATTTTTATTAATTTAGGAAATAGTACATAATACTCATTGCTTGTGTCAAGCTGCAGATACAGCAGCAGTACATTAGGAATGGAAAGAACTAAAGCACGCACACGAACACAATAGTATTTATATTTTATGAAACTAAATTTTAAATGTTACATAAATGTTTCACATTTGCAATTGTAGCAGTCTCCTAAGTTGCTGGCTGAGGGATGTCCTTCAATTCTTTATTTTGTAAAAAAAATTTCAAATTAACTCTAACAAACAAGTCCTCACAACACTAAACGTACGCTGTCCTTAAAACTTCTGCAACTAGCTTTCATCTTCCCCACTCCAACTGTCATTTTTATTCATAGATTGAAACAGAAATATGAGTTTTCCTGCTTTTTCAACTCCCAGTCAAATTTCTTAGCTTTGAGTGAATAATACCAAATGATGAAAATATTGTCTCTGTGCCTGCAGAGGAAGCTACTACTGTGAAAAGTTGGCTTAGCAACTGAAGGAACTCTGTTTCAAGGTGCCTGGCTAATGATTGCCACCAACTCAGGGGAGTGACTTTGTTCAAAATATCATCAGTAAACATATACTGTTTAAATGGTTCCGCTCCAGCCCTGAAATTTATTGTGACTGGTATAACTGAGGAATGATTTTTGAGATGCCCATGCCATGGCAGCATCATCTTCTCCAGAAGTTAGTCATCTATCTTCATATCTGGGGTTGAGAATGTTCACAAGAAAATGAGGTGGAGTTAATGCTTGATCCATTCGCTGCTTTATTGCTTGCAGTTTAATTTTCTGGTGGGGTAGTTCTTTCTTCAGTGTCTGTTGAAGTGTCTTCCAAATTTCGACAACATCACCAATGCAGCAACAATTTCTCTGAAGTTTGTTTAAGGCTATGGATATAGGCTTCAGTATACTGGGCACATCCTCTACATTCCTTTTTAATCCAATGTTAGATACTTTGGATGAGATACTTCCATCTATTTAATCACGGTTTTGTTCACAAAGTTTTATGAGAATAGGCTAGTTCTTAATAAATTGTTCAAAACAATCAACTACAGAATTCCATTGAACATCTTGAGGGAGAGTTAGTTTGGATCATTCAGCTCTCTTCAGTGAAGTTGAAGCAAAATGGTTGTTATGGAAGTATTTTGCGACTTCAGCAACATTTTCTTTTATTCCTGGAGCAGACATACTTAAGTCTTTGGCTAAAAGATCCATTAAATAGGCATTGCAGCCATATGTTGTTAAGGAGCATCCTTCCATTTCTTCAATGTGTCTTCTCATCTTTGCCACATTTGCAGCATTGAGTGAATAATACCAAACAATGAAAATATTCTCTCTGTGCCTTTAAGATAGTGTCTTAACTAACTCCCCTGCCTTGCTTGGCCCAGCTCCACCGCCACATAAACACAGAACAACAACAGTCCTATCCAGCCTGTGTCTTTCTTTGCACATGCGACTTTAGTCTGTTGAGAAATAGAAACTGAAAGCGCAAAACTTTCAAGAAACAAGAACTGGTAGTTAGGCAGGACAGACTAGAACCATTAATTCATTTTTGAGACTGTAAGTTTAGCATGTTTGTGATGAGATTTAATTGTAACTTATTTTTTAAACGAGAAAAATTTAGTATTTTATTGATGATTTTTTTAAAAAAAATGTAAAAAATCCCATTAAATTAAAAAATAATCCAATTTTAAAAATTAAAAAAAAAAATCTGATTTTTTTTAGCCACCCTGCCAGATATAGATATTAACAGATTTCATAGCTACTGTGGAATCTAGGCATGAAAAGACTTATATGTTAACACTAAAGGAATGCACTGTACAGGAAGAATATGAGGTAATTTCTTGTGCTTTTTAGGTAATGATGGCCTTGTCAAATCACTTAAATGCAGTGGAATCAGAGAAGCAGAAATTGCGTGCTCAGGTTCGCCGGCTATGCCAGGAAAATCAGTGGCTGCGAGATGAACTAGCCAGTACCCAACAAAAATTACAAAAGAGTGAACAGTCTGTGGCTCAGCTGGAGGAAGAAAAAAAACACCTGGAATTTATGAATCAGTTAAAAAAATACGATGATGATATTTCTCCCTCAGTAAGTAGATGTATATTAAAAAGCATTGTACATTACCCTGTATGTTTCCTCTTGTTAGCTTCTTCTAAGCTGCCAAGGAGCTTTTTATCCCGGATATGAATTTATAGCCGTTGAAACAGGCATTTTATGTATATAGATTGGTTTCTTCATATATTTCTAGTGTCCTAATTTTACATAGTTATACAATAGAGAACTTCACAATAGAGAACTTCTTTCCAGAATCTTCTTTATTTCAGAAAGGCATACATTTTACAGATGGTAGAGTAACTACACTGTAGCCTTGAGGTGGGAAACATCCAGTGTATAGTAGAACACTTGTACCTAGCAACACACTAGATGAAAAATCTACTTTGTGAAATTATCTTCAGAAAGCCATAAAATGTCTGTTTAAACCACATAATAAAAGGAAAATTTAGGATAAGCTGTGTAAATTGTTGGTATAAAAGGAGTGCATTATTTAGAGCAATCTGGAAGATAATTTTAACTTAAACAGTGGTATCGCTGTTTTTTATTATTTAATATTTATATTAGGACCAGAGGCTGTAGTCAGGAAAGAGGCCCCATTGTGTAAGACATTGGGAAAACACAGATAGGAAGGATCTCTATTCTTTACAGTTTAAAAAGGCAAGTGACACATGAAGGGTGGGGAAGATAGAGTGCAAGGACATATGTGCAGTTTTAATATACATATGTATACCCTTGCAACAGTGATTATTGTCATTTAAAATAAAGTAAGTGCTTAGTAACCTGTCTGCCCCTCTAGCCATCATGGGTTGATTTATATGCATTATCATAGAAATAGATCTCATCTTGTAAGTTGTTACATTCTAGATGGTTTCTTGTCTGTTTCAATCAATTATTTTATTTCCCCCCAACTTATTATTGCAGCAGTGTAGGTGTTTGAAAATGCATGCATTTAGACATGCTAACCAACTACTTTCTAGCACAATGTGAATACTGTGAATTGTTCTAGTTAGGTAATCCGCTTCATGCAATTCAGGGAAATTTAAAAAGTTAAAACTTCTAAAAATAGCCAGTGGAAGCTATTTTTTTGGTCTTGTTACAGAATTCCTTTCTTAAGAATATGAGGTAATACCTAAATAATGTAATATGCTAAACAAGGAACTTTAGAATAGTTTATCTTTTAGACAGGGTAAAATACCCTAGTACCTCCATGTTTTGAAATTTGGCAGGCACATAGTGTGAAGCCAGAATTGCTCCTTTTCCTGCCATCATAAAAATCCACATAGATTTGGCTGAGTTATAAACCTCTGAAAATTGTAGATCTTGTAAGTGTCTTGTTGCTAAAATCTATGGACCTTCCATCTGAGTTTAATGTGCTCTACCTCCACTAAGCTGCCATATGCACACAGTGTGCTCCACTGCACTATAGAGCTTGAACTCCAGATGGGATACCTCAGCAGCAGCCATCCCCCGTTGGGCCTATGCTGGGCTAGGAGCAAGGAGAAGACACTAAGTTCTAGCCTCAGGTCTTCCTCTTACTAGTATTAATTCTGGGCACTTTACAGTTATTACTGAACAAGGCCTCATACTCCTAACTTAGAATGCAGCCAAATATCTATAGCCCTTACCCCCCCATTGTATAGGCCAGGTAGCTGAGAAATCAGGGTTCAAACTCTGCTGATAAATCTTGCCGAAATCAATATGATTCCCAGGGATGGAATTTGTGTATTCAGTTTTCTTTCTAAATAATCTTAGAAATCATATTTAAAAAATATTAAAAGAATGTTAAGACTGCAAAGGCAAGTACTCAGAAGTTAGGAAATGGCACAAGTAATGTTGCCCGTGCAAGTTTAATTTAGCTGTCTTGTGCATATGCATTGAAATAGTCTTGCCCAGCATCACAGAGGACATCCTCTATGCATACCTTTAATGTTCTTAAAAAATAGATTTTTATATATAATAAATGTCTTCAGTGTCTTAGATTTAATAATGTAACATTTTTGGGGGGTTGGGGTTTGCATAGGAAGACAAAGACACAGATTCTACCAAAGAACCTCTGGATGACCTTTTCCCCAACGATGAAGATGACCAAGGGCAAGGAAGTAAGCGAACTTCAAATTATATGATTACAATGTGTTTCTGCAGAACAGAAGCTTGGTTTTATCTTCATGGAAATAACCAATCGTTAATTCCTAGAGTGCTCTGGGCCAGACACTGTGCAACATAGACAACAAAAGGGCAATGGCAGCTTTTAAGATTTATCGTATGCAATAAATTATGATCACATGAAGATAAAAATGTTTCCCTGATGCACTTTTCTGTAATTTCTTATGCCAGCACAGACTGGGTATGTTCATCCCTTCCAAAAGGAAGAAAAATGGAAGCTGATTTATGAGGATGTTATTCCCACTACATAAAATGGCCAGGTTAGGCTAGGCTAAGCTGTTGGTGGGTTTTTTTCTAAAAGCTTGCTAACTACGCCAGACCTCAGTAGGAGCTCATTTCAATACAAAATTGGGCAGTCTTTCTTTTAGACCTCAGAGCAGAGAAGCTTTGGACCTAAGTGTCAGGACCTGTTTCAGTCAACCTTGAGACTTCTTGGTAGCCTGCCCAGGTAGAGAGTTCTATTGGTGACCTGTATGGTTAACTTCCTTGGGCACGCTTTTTCCATATGAGGTCATTTCAGAAACTATTTTTTGTCACTCACAAGGAACAAGATTTTTTTTGCAGTTAATACTCCCTCCAGAGGTGGTGTTATCTCAAGCCTGATGGGTTGATCGGTTGGATGGGATAGGCTTGAGTTGGAGCCTTTATCATTACTTATATTACCTTAACACATAGGATGTGTTACAGGAAACAACAGATGAATACAGACATCCTGTTGGGGTAGGCTAAGGAAACAATAAGACAATTTTGGTCAGCCTGTGGTGTCAGCACAGCAGTGGCCTAACCATTGACCATTCTTTTGAAGGCATCACTGGAAAGGAGAGTTTAAAGGAGGTTAATGAGGTAGCTTTGCAGATACTTACAAGGTGCTCCTCCTAAATATGCAAGGCAGCATGGGAGAAAGCATGATGGTGCTTGTTGGAAAATTCAGCAAGTGGGCAACAGAAGCTGTCGTCATAGCGCTGATAGGTATCTGGAGTTGACCTCTAGAATGTGAAGGAGAAATGGTGGGTCATAAAGGGCCCTGAAAGTGAATACAAGTAGTTTGATGCAAAAGAGAAGGGGAAGCCAGTGGAGGGATGCAAAGAGAGGGGTAGAATCATAGAATATTAGAGTTGGAAGGGACATCAGGAGGTCATCTAGTCCAACCCCCTACTCAAAGCAGGACTATCCTCAGCTAAATAGTAGTTAAAGCGAGAGTTTAGGAAAACAGACAACAAAAAGGCAATTGCAGCTTTTAGGATTTATCGTATGTAGTAAATTATGATCTAATGAAGATAAAAATATTTCTCTGATGCACTGTTCTGTCTTTGCAGCAGCATTTTGAATGGATATGAGTAGGGCAAGATTGCATTTGTCAAAGCCAAGGAAAAGGATGTGTGGTGATAAGAGGTTTGAGATGATGAGAGCTAGGACAAGGATTTTAGCTGTTTGGATGCATAGAAAGGCGGAGATCTTATGCAGAAAGAAAGGGAGATTTAAGCCTCGTCTTGACTAAAAAAATAAGTCGACGTAACATAACTTCTGCAGTGGCTGACGTCAACACTAACCTCCTTGGGTCGGTGGAGTGTGTCATCACCAGGAGCACTTTCACTGACCTAATTGGGGCAATGAGAACTTGAGAACCTGATCTCTCAGCTCCCTGCTGGGACTGCCATGGGCTGGCTCCTGGCAGGCTTCTCCCACAACCCCTCTATTCCCTGCCAGGAGTCAGCCCTGGACTTCTTCCATCCCCAGTCCCCACCAGGAGCTGGGGGAAGCCTCCAGGGGCTTCTTGCTACTGGAGAGTGCTGTCCTGTTGCCCTGGCTTCTCATACCCCCACCCACTCAGAGTCCAGCAGCCTTGTCAATTTCATGGCTCAGCTGTGAAATTGACAAGGCTGCCTGGCTCCCAGGGGGAGTGGGCTGAGAAGCTGCCCAGAGCTTCTCACCTCCCTGCTGGGAGCTGGAGTCCAGCTGCCTGTTCCCCACCAGAGCCAGTAGCCATGTCAATTTCACAGCTGATCTGTCAAATTGACAAAAGCTGCCCTGCTCCCAGTGGGGAACTGACAAGAGCAGTCTTTAGGAGAGAAGTAGTTCTCTAAATCATAAGCATAGAGATGTAGTTGAATTTATTTGTAGATGACATTGCCGAGGTATAAGATGAAAGGAAGAAGAGAAGCGGGACCAGGATGAAACAATGTAGAATCCCCACAGAAAGTTGGAGGCTGGGGAAGAGGAGGATCCTCTGACGGGGTAGCAAGAGGTAGGAAAAGAACCAGGAAAGGCTAGAGTTACAGAAGCAGAGGAGAAGCATGGTCAACCATGTAAAAGGCAACTGACACATCAAGGAGAATGAGGATGGAGTACTGGTTCAGAGTTTTGGCTAGGCAGAAGTCATAAGAGATTTTGGCAAGAGCAGTTTCAGTGGAAAAATCTACACCCCTGAGCGACTTAGTTATACTGCCCCACGTAGACAGCAGTATATCGATGGGAGAGTCTCTCCCATTGACTTAGCTACTGCCTCTTGGAGAAATGAGTTAACTATGCTGATGGGAGAAGCTCTCCTGTCAGTGTAGGAGCATCTTGATTAAAGCGCTACAGCAGTGCAGCTGTAGCACTGTACCTGAAGACAAGTACATAGTTCTCTTGGTTGTCAAGACGTAATTTGATTAATACAAAACCAAAGGAGATGGCTGGAGTAGAGCTAGAAGACAAAGGTTATAATTATAAGAACATATAGCGGGTTCATAGTATGTATCTTGTTTATCACTTCTTTGAAAGATAAATACATCATAATTAAACATTTTTGCTTGTTTGTGTTATCTTAGAAATGGAGAAGGGAAAATACTAGTAGCTAAAGGGTGGAAGGGAGGGCAGTGGGCAGAAAGGGGAAGGGGATCAGAGTGTGAAGTATAATGGGCATGGAGAGAGGAGTTGGGCAGCAATTTGTAAATGTAACAGCTGCAGTTTTTGAACTGAATGATTCCAGTGACATTAGAGTTACTCAGGGCTATGAAAGTGTCCCTAGTTTGAGAGGAGTGCAGAAAGCCAGGCTGTACTGCTGGAGCTATGGTCCTTTGCATTCAGTTTCTGGAATCAGTGTGGTTCTACATTGGAGACCTATATAGCCCTCACAGAAATTTGTGTAGAGAGGAGGGGGCACAAACTATTTCCTCCTGGTTCTGGGATGGAGAGTCAGCTGTCGTGAGTGGGGGAAAGGGAACCAGGTGAGCAGATTTCAGAAGGGTAGCAAACAAAATGAAGAGGCAGCTGGTAGTACAGCTGCCCCTTCCTCTCCCCCCCCAGAGGGCTCTTGGCTCCCTGCTAGGAGTGCAGCAGCATCCCCCTCCCATTGGGCTCTTGTCTTCTTGTCAGGAGCATGGCTGGACCTACCCCCTGGCTCTTGGCGCATGGATGCACCCCCTACCTCCCTGCGACCCTGGGTGCACGGTCCCACCCTCCAGCCTCTCAGCATGGAGCCATGAAATTGACAAGAATGACACCCAACATCTCATGTAAATAACCTGTAGTGTCTACGCGGACACTGCATTGCCCTAACTACACCAGCATAAACTCTATGCCTCTTGTGAACGTGGAATTATGATGGTGTAGTAGGGCACTTCCATCTGTGGGAGCAAGGCTGTGGTGTGGATACTGACATAATTAGGTCAATGTAAGCTGCCTTAGACTTAACTGTAGTGTAGACCAGGGCTAACTATAGTAATCTTTCTGTGACTGGCTGATGTTACTTGTCTTCCCCTCCACTCCCAGCAAGAGAATCTGGACCTTTTGTAGGTGTAGCTGAGGGCAGAATATGGTCTTGAAATTGGAGCTTTGTTAATAATTCAGTTGCAGTGTGAATCGGAATCCCACCTCTCTCTCCCTGTAGCTTTATTGGCTCACAGAGTTAATATGAGTAAAAAGTAGTAAAAATATATACTTCTGAATAATTGGAATTATACTGTATTATTTTATCTGAATTCTCTTTATCTAAAAATCATAGTTACCCTGATCCACAGTGCCTGTTAGCGCTAATCCAACAGTTTTGTATTTGCATAGTGGTTTTGAGTGGTTACCTATGGTTACTGAGACCTAATCCCTTTGCATCAGCAACACCTTGGTGTAGGGCAAATTAAATTGTTTAAAATCATTGTTTAAATCGTTTAAAATCAGGATTAAATTACATCCACAGTGGTTTTAATACAATTTTGGTGTCTTTAATTAACTCAATCATGTTAACATTGTCTTTTACTCTTTATTAAAAGTACAAAGTATTAAGCAAACATCAGCATTACTCCCTTCGTTTCCCGTATTTCTAGATCAGTGAAAGAAGATCTCAAAGTAGCACTCCTGTTCACGGGAACACCCAGTTATTAGAAACTGTCATATGTCCCTCAGGCCATTCGGATAAATGGGAATGAACTGTATGTTAGTCTGAATACTGAGAGAGAGAATCTGTTTAGTATAGCAGATGCCATTTTTTACCATCATGTTTCAGAAAAGAACCACACTTTAAAGCAGTTAGATTAATTTTAATGTATTGTACTTTGGGAGCAAGGATTTTTCTTTCAAAATGGTTTCAAATAGGTTGCCTCCTTTTTGCAGTCCAGCAGCAGCATAGCAGTGCAGCAGCGGCTGCTCAACAAGGTGGCTATGAAATTCCAGCAAGATTAAGAACCCTTCATAATCTGGTTATCCAGTATGCTTCCCAAGGTAGATATGAGGTTGCTGTGCCCCTCTGTAAACAAGCACTTGAAGATCTGGAGAAGACTTCAGGTCATGATCATCCTGATGTTGCCACTATGCTAAACATACTTGCTTTGGTGTACAGGTTGGTATTCTGATATACATTTAAATTCACCATTAAGTACATTTCTTTGTTTCTATAAAGTTGGCTAAAGGTCTTAATGCTGGGACTGCCATAAATACTGTTTTTGACAATTTTATAGGTTCTAAATTTTTTATTTTTGGTGGTATCATATGAGGACTTGATCTTGGGTGCTCTGTCATGCCAGGGTATACCAGGGTCTAGATGGGTTTGTGACTATCCTTCCATACCTCAGTTTTAGGAATGCTATTATTCATTTTGAAACTTAACTATCCCTCCATCCTAATGCATTGAGAAGACAGCCAGACAGGCATCTCTTGGATAATGCTAGAGCTGTTGTAAATTGGGTGGCAAGATGTATTTGTGTAGATAGTTCATTTCCAGTCCCCCAAGAAACTACTTTAATTAGTTGTAGTTTATGGAAAGACTGAGTCCACATTTGACATACATAGGGCTGTCAATTAATTGCAATTAATTCAAGTGATTTAATACAAAACAAATTTACTAGATTAAAAAATTAGTCAGGATGTGTCGCAGTTTTAATCTCACTATTAAACAATAACAGAATACCAATTTAAATATATTTTGCATATTTTTGGATGTTTTTCTACATTTTCAAATATATTTATTTCAATTACAACACAGAATATAAAGTGTACAGTGCTCACTTTATATTATTTTTATTACAAATATTTGCACTGAAAAAAGATAAAAGAAATAGTATTTTTCAGTTCACCTCATACAAGTACTGTAGTGCAACCCCTTAATTGTGAAAGTGCAACTTACAAATGTAGATTTTTTTTACACATAACTGCACTCAAAAACAAAACAATGTAAAACTTTAGAGCCCACAAGTCCACTCAGTCCTACTTCTTTCTCAGCCAACATGTTCATTTACATTTACAGTAAATTTACAGAAAATGGCCTTGCTTGAAACAAGTCTTCCCTCACAACAGGCGATAATGCTGCCCGCATTTACTATATCACCTGAATGAAAACAGGTGTTTGCCTGGCACTGTTGTAGCTGGCGTTGCAAGGTATTTAGCTGCCAGATATGCTTAACATTTGTATGCCGCTTAGTGCAATCTACAAGTCAAAGTACAATTTTTTTACAATGCAAACATTTGTAATAAAAATAACAATTAGGGCTGTCAATTGCAGTTAATGCATGTGATTAACTTAGAACAAATTAACACATTTTTTTAAATGAGTGTTAATCACACACCAGGGTGCCGTGCTCAGGGGGGCGCTGCTGTGTGCCTCCATGGCTAGGGTGGCCCTCCTGTCACCCTGCTGCTCCTGCCTCCTCATCTCCCCCCCTTCCATTTAGCCACCCCTAGCCAAGCTGCTCCAGACTGGAGTCTGCCTCCTGTCTGTTGCGGGGGCAGGAAGAGGAGGTGGTGGGTCTGATGTCAGGGTGTCTGGTCTGTGTGTCTCCCACCCCCACCCCTCCCTGCATTCCTGGTTGCCAGTGAGCTGGGGTTGGGGAAGCCTGTCTGCTGCTGCTGGTTCAGGAGTGAGTGCTGCCCACATTAGCTACTATTGGCTGAAAAAGTGTTCAGGCTCCTGAGTGCTCTGCTTAAAGAGACAGTGTTCCCCTTCTCCATCTTCCTCCTCCCACCCCCAATATTTAAATAAATGGTATTCTGTTATTGTTTTACAGTGCAATTAAACCTGTGATTAATTTTTTTAATCTTTTGACAGTTCTAATTTGAATCCTTCTTTTCTGTGCTATAGCATTCCTGCCATGACAGTGAAGCCAGCTCTTACTTTTGCAGTACATTAACTTGCAAGATTTAGTGGAATGCTACATCCTTTTTTTGTGAAACAAGGTAAACTATTAATTATGGTTTTCTAAAATTTAGGGACCAGAACAAATATAAAGATGCAGCAAACCTCCTGAATGATGCCTTGGCTATTCGTGAAAAGACTTTGGGCAAAGATCATCCAGCGGTTTGTATATCTGGCAGTCATATATTTAGTTGTGTTTTTCACTGCTGCCTTTTTTCTTCCCCTGCCCAACTTATTTTAATATTAAACTCAACAGGAACATTTAAGATCTGGCTTGTCACTAAACAAGACAGGTAGGAGGCCACAATATAATATTCTGCGTTCTTTTAACATTTAATGTACGTCTTTGAGCATTTTACCCATTTAAAACTATTTCACCCAAAAATTACTCTGCTGTCACATTTATTTGATTATGAATCAAATTGCATGGTCTGTATGTAGAAAAAATTAACTTCTGTAGGAATATTTTAATTTGCTTATTTTAAACAATTAAGTTGCTGAATTCATAGAGAATTGTACTTCTGATTTGTTTTACTGCCTCTGTTTAAAATAAAACAGATAATTCCAATCAAGCTGCTCATGTTCAAGTCACTTTTAAAATTTAATTTGGTGATGTATTGCTTCATATAGCCTATGTAACAGTGGGCAACTCTGTGAATCAGGATTAACGTAAAGTAGCACTATTTTGAGTTGTCATAGCTAGAGCAAATTTATGCAAGCCAACTAAATATATTTCATAGTTTGCCATGTGTTCTCATTTAAGAGTTTTTATTCATTCAGTAATTTTGCAAGAGGTGTTCACTGTACATAGAAGATATGAATACATCAGTACACTGTAAATACATTTGAATTAGTTCATTCTTTCACCAGGTATTCACTTTAGCAGGTTCCAGTATATTTAATGTTTCTCTGCTGTTGATGACAGGTGGCAGCTACTCTAAATAATCTTGCAGTGCTTTATGGTAAACGAGGAAAGTACAAGGAGGCAGAACCTTTGTGTAAGAGAGCTTTGGAGATCAGAGAAAAGGTACAGAGTAAAAAATTAGACTCCTTAGAATGCATTTTATTTTGTGTTAACTTCAACTTCTGCATTTTAGAAAAACTCAGTGTCTCGTGTTTTGGTTGGTTAGACGTACCAATCAATATTAAATACCTTGGGACGAGTTCTTAAACTTAAATTAAAATACAAAATTATTTTAAGAAAATTAACTGCAAAATCTAAAAAGAGCCTCTGGGTGTATTCTAAAGTTGTGCAATAACTGTAAAATAAGAGGAACGCTGCAGGAAAAGGATATTTAGATATATTCCTATTGGGGTGACTAGAGTATTTGACTAAAAAAAATATATATATATATATATATATATATATATATATATATACCATTTAAAAGTCTCAAATTAGTTGTTTTGTGCTGCAGCAGAGAGTTAAAATGTTTATTCCAGTGCATTTGTCTGACTGTCTGCACTGCAGCATATTAAAACTGCTTTAGTACGCTGTATGTTTAAGTTATTTTATTACCTCCTGATATGAATTATTTTGTTGCTCCTTCAATTGGTATCTAATTGAATAATCCATTATATATAATATATAAATATATACATAATTTTTAGGCTTTTCATAGCTATTATAGGGAACTCCTTAGACTCTAAGTGCAAAGCCATGGACATGCTCATTAGTTTACTTGAATGCTGTTTAAAATTTTTTAATCCTAATAGAGATAATTGTTGATCTGGGATTAATGTAAATGGAGTAACTCAAACAATTATCTAATTCTTACAGTTTCATGGAGTCTAAGACAAGTACAAATTTCTATCTGATAGACTCTTCTTTCCCAATTGCTCTATTTCAAATTGATTATTAAGAAAGTACAGAGAAGTCTTCATTAGCTTCAAATATATTGGAAATCAGGTTCTTCTTCGAGTGCTTGCTCATGTCCATTCTGATTTAAGTGTGTGTGCATGCCACATGAACCAATGCTGGAAATATTTCCCCTAGCAGTACCTGTAGGGCCAGTTCTAGTGCCCTCTAAAGTGGTGCACGTATGTGCTCACATATATGGTGCTGCCAGGCCCTTCCCTCTCAGTTCCTTCTTACCGCCCATGACAGTTCTGGAAAAGCGCTCTTGCTCTCTCGAGCCTTTGTGTTCCTAGTGGTTCTTTCACTGTTTTTCTAGCTCTTGCTAGTGTATATAGTTTTAAAAAGTTAGTTAGTTAGTAGTAATCTAAGTTTGTACTTAATAAGTTCCCAGGGTCGGGGCATGCCCTGGTCCATGGGGTTTAAGCCCTGCAATTCTTGCAAGAAGCATATGCCACTGAGCAACCCACATCAGAGCTGTTTAAGGTGCTTGGGGGAAGCACACCTCTCTGCAAAGTGTAAGATCTGCAAGAGTTTAGCCTGAGAACTAAGAAGGACCGGGACATAAGATTTAAGGCCTTTCTGATGGAGGCAGCACTCAGACTGGCATCAGAGCCAAGGTAGGACTTGTGACTGAGTACTGCAGCTTCGTTAAAAAGCACCCCTCTGGTGTCGGAGTCGACCCGACACTGTTCCACATCCCCAGTTCTGAGGAAGCACTAGAAGAAGGCACACTTAGAGAGGGAGTGCTCACTGGCACTGAAGCTGGCCAAGAAAACTCCAGGGAAGCCAGAGTAAACTTGGAAGGGGTCTCTGCCCGGACGGGCTTCAAGTCCAGTACCCCCACCACCGCCAACTCCAGGAAGTGGCAGGGGCCCGTGCCACCTATTGGTCTTCATGCCTGAAGCATTTCAGGCGGAAAGGACCTGTTGACCATGCGGGTGCTGCCTACGCTTCAGGAGGATAGGACTGCACACCAAGGAGTGGATGCCCTGGCTGGGGGTTCGTTGAAGGGGATTCTGACACCGGTGCAACAGCCTCGATCCCCTGCCAACTGGTTGCTATTCACCAGTCTGAAGGCATGCTTCAGGTTCTTGGTACCAATCACTGGAACCACGTCAAGAAAGATTGGGGTCAGACCGATGGTCGTCGAGTGTGAGGCACCAGTCACCAGGGCATCGGCACCAATCCGGAGAGCGTGGACGTTGTTCTTCAGAGTCCCAGAGTTCACTGAGCCTGCAGCGTTGCGACTCAGCGGCGTGCAGTAGGGCACCGGAGCCCCAGCACCTCAGAAGTCCATACAGGAAACCAAAGGACAAGATGCAGTCAAGACACAACCAACGCTTTGGCTCCGCACACTTCTCCACAGCACCAGACCTCCGAAGCAGGGACACAGAGGCGAGGCTGGCACCCCCATGGTCACTGGGGTACTCTTCCTCAGACTCGGGGGAGGAGATTATAGCCCCCTCTAAGGTAAAGGCTACGAAGCCGACTGCAGGTTTCCCTGTGCCACCTCAGATGGGAAGATGACTGCAAGAACATTGGGCTGGACTCTGGCAGTACTGGAACCCTTGGGGGATCCCCCATTCCATGGTGCCTTACCCACTGTCCTCTGCGGGAGCATCGGTGCTGCAGTCTTTGAAAGACCACCCTTGAGCACCGGCTTTGGACGTCGACTCGGAGCACAAGGAATCACTGTCAGGCGGTCCACTGGTGACCACCCTGACTCGGGAAGAGATGCCCGCAGCCCATCTGCTGCTGGCCTCCTCCTCGGACAAGACAGTACCAGGCCCCTTGCACGCTGCCCTTCTGGACGATTATAGGTTCCATCAAGACTTCCTGAAAAGGGTAGCAGCCATCCTGGGCCTCAAGATAGAGGAGCTTAAAGAACCTGTGGATGAGTCTTTGGTGTCCTGGTGTTCACAGTCCCATCCAGGGTGGCCCTTCCGGTGCACATGGGGGAAGTAAAACTGGCTAAGGCCTTGTGGCAAACCCTGGCATCTCTGCTCCCCACATCCAACCAAGCAGAGAAAAAGTACTGTGTGCCCACTAAAGGGTTCAAATATTTCTATACACATCGGCTCTGGACTCACTAGTTGTAGTGGTGGTGAACAAGCATGACAGGCAGGGTCAAATGAGCTCCATGCCAAAGAACAAGGAGGCAAAGAAAATGGACTTATTCAGCCAAAAATTTATTCAACAGCGAGCCTCCAGCTAAAGGTATCTAACCAGCAGGCGTTGCTAGGGTGGTACCATTTTAACATATGGCAATCGCTTGAAAAGTTTACTGACTCGCTCCCCCAGTCCTCCAAGCAAGAGTTTGAGGCCAGCCTGGAGGAGGGTAAGACTGTGAGCAGAGGCTCCCTGCAGGTGGCCTCAGATGCACTGGACTTGGCAGCGCGGTGTTGATGAGAAGGGCCTGGTGGCTCCAGTCTTCTGGACTCTCGACAGAAGTCCAGCAGTCCAACCAGGACCTTCCATTTGATGGCACTGCTCTGTTCGCAGAACAGACAGACTCCAGGCTGCATGGTCTGAAGGAGTCCAGGGCCACATTGCGCTCGTTGAGCCTTTACACCCTGTCATCATCAAGGAGGCACTTTAGACCATTGCATCAACAGCGTTTTGGGGGCCACTCCAGAGGAGAGCCCTACAGAAGGAGAAACAGAGGATATAAACGCTGCCGGGGCAGTTCACTGGCATCTGCTTCAAAGCCAGGCCCGAGCTGTCATTCCTTGGGAAAGGGTTTTGAAAGTGCACCCGAGGGTGATGAAACAATTCGTGCCCGAGATCCAACCTCACATCCGTTTGCCTCCTGCCTTGCCCCTTTTCTCCCTGCCTGGAGGGACATTACATTGGACCACTGGGTGTTGAATATGGTGGCTACTGGATACACCCTCAAGTTCTCCTTGATCCCTCCATCCCACCCTCCTTCCCCGTCCCTCTTCAGGGACCCCTCTCACAAGCAACTCCCCTTGTTCAGGAGGTGCAAACTTTTGAACAGTTGGGAGCATCAGAGGAGGTTCCTGACAATATGAAGGGAAAAGGTTTCTACTCAAGGTATTTCCTGATCCCAAAGGCGAAGGCAGGCCTAAGATCCATAATAGACTTGAGAGCACTAAACAAGTTCCTCAAAAAGCTAAAGTTTCACATGGTCTCCCTAGCGGCCATCATTCCTTCTCTGGATCTAGTCAACTGGCTCATCACCCTTGATTTGCAAGACGCTTATTTTCACATCGCTGTGTTCCCAGGCCACAGGAAATTCCTGCTGTTTATTGTAGGCATGTGGCATTACCATTTTGCGGTCCTGCCATTTGGCCTTTCTACGGTCCCCCGCACTTTTACCAAGTGTATGGCAGTAGTAGCGGCCCACCTTAGGCACAGAGGGGACCGCTCAAGGGAACAGGTCCGTTGTAACATGCAAATAGTGAGACACAGGTGTCAGTCGCTAGGCCTGTTTAATTATCAAGCAGAAATCATTACTCACACCTGTTCAGGGAATAGAGTTTGTGGGGGCACTCCTGGCCTCTATACAGGCCAAAGCATTGCTGCCTGATACCAGATTCCAGGCCATGACGGAGCTTATAGCCAGCTTACAGGACCACCTGATTACCATGGCAATGGTATGCCTCAGCTCTTGGGGCATATAGCAGCGTGTATCTACGTGGTCCGTCATGCGAGGCTACATCTACAACTGTTCCAAATGTGGTTGGGCATGGCATATTCCCTGTCGACGCACTCCCTGGACAGAATTCTCACAGTTCACTCTCACATACATGCCTCCCTGGCATGGTGGCTGAGCCCATGTCAGGTGTTAGCAGGAATTCCTTTTGTGGCACTGTGACCAACGCCATCTCTGGTTTCAGACACCTCAGTTGTGGGTTGGGGAGCCCACCTAGGTGCCATCAGGACTCAAGGTCACTGGGCCGGGGAGGAGTTAAATGCACACGCAAATGTCAGAGCTCAGAACCATCTGTTTAGCCTGTGAGGTGTTTCTGCCGCATCTGTCCAACAAGGTGGTGGGGATCCTCATGGATAACATAGCAGCAATGTACTATATCAACAAGCAAGGGGGAGCCAGGTCCCCAGCCCTGTGTCAAGAGGCCAGTCGTCTCTGGGCCTTCTATGTGGAGCACAGCATCCTCCTTGAAGCATCTGCTGGGACTGAAGAACACTGTAGCAGATCATTTGAGCAGGTCCTTTTGCTCTCACCATGAGTGGTCGCTCCACCAGGAGGTGACCAACCTCATCCTCCAAAGCTGAGGAGCTCCCTGAGTGGATCTGTTTGCCACCAGGGAAAACAGGAAATGTGTCTGCTTCTGTTCTCTCCTGGGGTCGGAAGGCAGCTCCCTGATTGGTACTTTCCTCCTCTCGTGGTCAAATGTATGCATTTCCCCCGATACCTCTCATGCACAGGTCTTGGTGGAAATCAAGAGAGACAAGCGCAAGTCATTCTGATAGCCCCAGAGTGGCCTCGCCAGCACTGGTTTGGGATGCTGCTGGATCTCTTGGTGGCTCATCCTTTGTCTCTGCCACTGCGCCCAGACCTCATCTCCCAAGACAGGGCTGGTTTGCTTCATCTGGACCTAGCCTCGCTGCATCTGACGGCCTGGCTGCTGCATGGTTGAACAGGGAGGAGTGCCACCATTCATTCCAGGTCCAGAGAGTGCTGTTAGAAAGTAGGAAGCCTTCCACCAAAGTGTCGTACCTAGCGAAGTGGAAGTGCTTTGCCTGCTGGGCAGCCGAGCAGACTGTATCGCTGTCAAAGTCTCCTATACAGGTGATGTTAAACTACTTGCTTCATTTGAAGCAGGAAGGCCTAGCATATTTGTCGGTGAAAGTTCACTTGGCGGTAATATCTGCATTCCACCCACCAATACAAGGCAGATCAGTTTTCTCCCACGACAGGACAACTAGATTCCTTAAAGGGCTTGAAAGGCTCTTCCCTCAGATTAGAGAGCTGGTTTCCCAGTGGGACCTGAACCTTGTTCTGTCCCAGCTCACTGCTCCACTGTTTGAACCTTTGGCCTCCTGCTTGCTCATACACTTGTCCTGGAAGATGGTTTTCCTAGTAGCAATCACTTCTGCACACAGGGTGTTGGAGATTAAGCACCTGACCTTGGAGCCACCTTATCCAGTGTTCTTTAAGGACAAGGTCCAGCTCTGTCCTCATCCTGCATTCCTCCCGAAGGTTGTTTCATACTATCATGTTAATCAGGACATCTTCCTGCTGGTATTCTGTCCTAAACCTCATAGCTCTAACGAGGAGAGTCGCCTACATTGACTCAATTAAGGAGGGCCCTAGCCTTCTACATCGATAAGACCAGACCCTTCCGCTGCTCCATGCAACTCTTCATGGTGATTGCGGACAGGATGAAGGGCAAACTGGTCTCCTCGCAGCGTATTTCACCCTGGATTACAGCCTGCATCCATGCCTGTTATGTACAAGCAGAAGTCGTGCCTCCAGCATCCTTGTCGGCTCATTCCACGAGGGCTCAGGCATCTTCAGTGGCTTTCCTGGCGCATGTATCTATTCAGAATATTTGCCAGGCTGCCACTTGGTTGTCCATACATACCTTCATGTCTCTCTATGCTATCATGCAGCAAGCTAAGGATGATGCAGGATTCAGCAGAGTGGTTTTACAATCTTCACGGCCAAGAACTCCTGCTCACTTCCACAGGAACAGCTGGTGAGTCACCTAAATCAGAATGAACATGAGCAAGAACTCAAAGAAGAAAGGTTA
>ML675611.1:19502388-19588064 GCA_007922155.1 Mesoclemmys tuberculata | reverse complement strand
TGAGGATGCTAGAGCCAGCCTTATGGGTACTGCTAGGGGAAGTATTTCCAGCACTGGTGCATGTGGCGCGCGCACACATACCTAAATCAGAATGGACATGAGCAACACAACTCAAAGAACAAAAGTTACGTGATAAGTAACTTTTCTTTTTTTACTGAATTAAATATGAAAATGAATAATACAATTGCCAAAGTAATCATGTATTTTAATCTGCTAGGAAAATCAATTGGTTTCATGTTGCCTATAAATTTTAAAGTGGTGTGAGATATTGTATTGCAAATACATAACTATTATAAAAGTTGTGAAGGGAGATGAAGGGTTATTATTTGGGCAAGAAACAACTTGGTCTTTGGTCACCTGCTAAAGTTGAGAGGCAATTTTTATTTATCAAGTAAGCATGTCAGTTTGATATTAAAATGATCAACAGTGATATAGTTACAAAGTTAAGATTTAAATTGTCATATGAGGATGTCAGCTTTCGTATTCTTGAAATGAATGGCATAGTTCTCATTTGTGATGGCCACTGTTCCAGGCTTCATGCAGATTTCTATGCTGAAGTTCTTGTGTTAGTCTCCAAGTGATGCTAGCAATGGTGGGAGTGCAACTGTAAAGTGCCTGCTGGAGTTCTTACAACCAGGCTTTTTAACTCTGTTCACTAGCACTCCAGCTATTGGTGGCACTTCACTGAAGGTGTAGAAGTTGTGGGGGGATCTTACTTCAGAAAAAATGCAGTGTAGAGAACATTAGCAAGACATCCTTGCACTTAAACTTACAAGCTTGAACTGAGTGTTTCTTCATAACCATAAAGGCTAGAAACCTTTCTTTCAAACAGAAATTTGGATTCCAGAGCAAATTCCACAGCCATGGAATTGCAGAGTGTACAAGGTCCTGGTTATATGCAGTATAAGAAATGAAGAATAATTAAGTGTACATATTTAGAAAAAAAAAATCTATTGTGCCTCCCTCACTTCCAAGTTGAATAATCATCGGCAAAACAACATAATTACTGACCCAATAACATAATGCAAACTAGAAAAAAATCTTTTAGAGACTGAAAGGTATTTTAAAACTTACTGGAATATATTCATGCAAAGGACTTTTTGGAAGCTGTAATGAAAAGCGTACTTAACAAAATATCAGTGTCTCTAATGCATTATAATCTGAACCTGTAAAATTTCAGTTTAACTTTGAATCTTGATTGAGTGTGCAAAAGCATCTTTTAAAATTGGCTATAAATGGAAAATGTCTGAACTGCTTGATTTTTGTGAAAATGGTTGAAAATAAGATACCCAATTGAGACCTTACATACCATGCCAACCAAGAACAGACCTAATGCTTATCTAACATAAAAGGAGTCCCTCACCACTCTCAATGAAAAATATGGGATTTATCATGGAAATAGCGACTGAATCTTAATTATAGAAAAGCATGAGCAGTATAGACTGCTAAAGTAAAAAGTGTGTGGTCTGAATTTGGCTGGACTGATATAGAAATAATAAAAAGAAAAAAGTTGTGGAAGATCATTATAAGATCGTTCTTTAAAACCTAATAAAATAAATGGGGTATATTTTAATGTATGGTACCTTTATTTCCAGGTCCTGGGGAAGGATCACCCAGATGTTGCAAAACAGTTAAATAACCTGGCCTTACTGTGTCAGAACCAGGGTAAATATGAAGAGGTGGAGTACTACTATCAAAGGGCACTTGAGATCTACCAAACTAAACTAGGACCAGATGACCCAAATGTAGCAAAAACAAAGAATAATCTGGTAAGTTTGTAAGATGAAGTAAATGTAGGAAAATATAAGATTCATTTTTTTCTGATATGCTAAAATATTGCTGCTTTGTTCAAGCATATAATTACAGATATGTTCTATAATCAAAACTTTTCCTACACTGATAGCTTTATATTATTTTTTAGGCATCCTGCTATCTGAAACAGGGAAAATTTAAGCAAGCAGAAACTTTATACAAAGAGATTCTTACTCGTGCGCATGAAAGGGAATTTGGCTCTGTAGATGGTAAGAAACTTGACATACAACTGAAAAGTAGGATTTCTCTCATACTTTTCAAATAAAATAAATCTTTTTAAGACTAATTGATATTACACTTAAACTTGTGAGTATTTTAGGGGGATTAAAAGGAGTGGAATTTTAGACTTCATTGAAACATACAGCAAAATCCATAAGGAGGAAAGACTTTAATTACTGTGTTAAAATTAATCTAAAACAAGGAATTTTTACAAGTGAGTGAGACTTAGCAAGTCTATGTAACAATACTTTTCTATCTTACCTGTTTTAGGATGTTCTATAGCACCCCTAACTCTAGTGGCTAAGGTTTAGTACACACTCAGGAATGTTTGTTTTCCTGTTCTAGTGACTGTAATAGTTCAGTATAGTATTTTAGATGTCTTGGGAAAAATAATGGTCAAATGTTTGAGCTCATCTATCAAATCAATTAAAGAATGCAGAAAAACTTGTCCTCTTCCTAAATTGGGCAGACTGTAAATTTAACAGCTAGAAGTCAGCAGTTTATTTGTACATTGTTCCAGTAGAACACACTTCATAAACTACTAATTGTAACACAGTATTTTCATTTCATTAAGACGGTTAACTATGCAGCATCCAGTAGCTGTCAAAACAATCACGATGAAAGAAATGTGTGAATTCTAGCAAATGATTAAGCTCTTGTAAGTATGTAGTGCCATCAACTTGGCTGCATCAAAGTGTCTTGGGAGTAGCACTCTGTCAGCAATTTTGTAATACTAACTTCTAGATACCTTTTCTCTTCTGAAGCCAGAAAAAGACAGACAAGCGTGTTTTGTTAATCTGTTTAGTCTTTCTGTTGTGTGTCAAGAATGCTAATTGTGCTGCCAGAATCAATCATTTGTTTGTCTTCAGCTTTCTTCAGAGAGGTGAAAATCAACCTGAATATTAATGCCTACTTCTTTCACTGCTATTATAAAATATTTATTTTATATTGTCACCAGATGAAAATAAACCCATCTGGATGCATGCGGAGGAGAGAGAAGAATGCAAAGTAAGGACATACTTGAATAATTGTTTTCAGAACTTCTGTTGTTAGTTAGATATATTTTTAACATGCTGTTTTCAATTTAGGGAAAGCAAAAAGATGGCTCGTCTTTTGGAGAGTATGGTGGTTGGTACAAAGCTTGCAAAGTTGATAGGTAAGTATATTATTTAACTATTTTAACTACAGAACATACAATATCCAGAAACATCAAGTTGAAAATCGCACTTAAAAATAAAATCTTTATCTATGTTACGAATATTAAAACTGATACTTAAGAAATCCAAGGCCATGTTTGCTGGCCACAGCAGAGAAGGTGGCTTTGGGGATCTGACTGTGACTTGGTTCTGAGGCCTGTTTTATCCCAACTGAGGCAAACCTCTAAATTCCAATGGCTAGTAATAGCACCAAAAAGATCACCTGGCAGTTGGAGATAAGTAGAATGCAGCAAATTCTGGACATGCTTTTTTTCCCCAGTTTCAACATACCCCTTATTCCAGGAGCTACAGAGAAACAGTGATATAGGTGCTTACTAGACCAGCTATATGCCTGCTGGGAACTCTCACATGCTGAGGGAACTATGTACATATGATCAGTCTCTGCTCTGTCTGTGCTATTGATATGGAGTGGCAGAAAGGAGAATATTCGGTCAAATATGCTCTAAATATGGAGGAGAACGGGTAACTGAATTATTGGGTAACATGCATCAGGAATTTTGTAGTGTCGACATAAGTGTTTCCTTCCTCCTACCTCTGTCTTTTGTTCTAAATTTTGTGTGCCACAGAAGTAGTCTTAGCCTGCTATTTAAATAGCAGGCTATCTTATTGCTTCAGATTCTCTACTTGAATGCTGCCAGAACAAACCTTCAGCAAGGGTTTTGACTGGTTTAAAACTTACAATTAACAAATGTGATATATTGTTGCATCAGTTTTTTGTTTTTGTTTTTTCTTGTTGGGATGGGAGACACAATTGTCAAAGAAATTCATAATGGAATTTGAAATCTTGCCCCTCAACATCATTGGTTCAAATCTGGACCAGGTATGTACCGATTGAAAGTAGCTTCCAGTTAGAGGCTGAGAGTGGATTTTTTTTTCCTCAGGCAAGTGCCTACTCCACATTACAACACCCACTATTGATATTGACACTAATTGACATCTTTTCTGGCAGTTTCATTGGTGTTTGACTGTATTTGGAGACTGAACTATCCTCTCACTCCTAGAGGTCTGGTCTGAGGCACCCAGGAAGCTAGCACTGCTGCTGTTCATGGTGCATGGCTCCACAGGATAGTTGGTGTATTAATTTTCAGGGCTATTAAGCAATCACTTTTTGTGAGTCATAAATGTATTTGAAAGATATTTTCAATGGGCTTTCATATATGTAGTGGTGGTATAGCATATTTTAAAAGATAATTTGATAATATTGATGATACTAATGCAATTTTGAATTTTCATGTGTTCGTAAATTAAGAATAATTTCAACGTTTATCTTTTTTAATAGTCCAACAGTAACAACTACCTTAAAGAACCTTGGAGCGCTTTACAAACGTCAAGGCAAGTTTGAAGCTGCTGAAACATTAGAAGAGGCAGCAATGAGGTCTCGTAAACAGGCAAGTATGAAAATTCCTCTTTGTTCTTGGTAATCTTATTTGTGGTTTGTGTTCATCAAAATTTTCACTTCCACTTGATGTATATTGTGCACATATGATGTTTTAGCTGTTTGGAAGCTGGCAGTTTTTTAGAGATGTATTGCTGTATATATTTGCCAATTTGGTGTTTATTACATAAACAAATAACAACCTAAATTTTAATTTGAACTAAAAATATATAGGTGTTATATTAAGTCCTTAGTAAACTGGCTAATTGCTAGGTGATTGATACCAGGAACTGGTTGATTACTAAGGGTTCTGAGGTGCCACTGCAGGTGCAGGAGAATGGCGCTAGTAAGTGTGCACTTCAGGAATGGCAGAGTTGGGGGCGCTTCCTGGCCTGGGATGGCAGCAGGACTGTGAAGGGCATAATTGAAGGTGAATCGTGTGGGGGGCATGAGAGAGGACAGAAGCAGCAGGTTTAGCCAGCAGTTCTCAGTAGGAACAGTGTTCAAAAAAGAACTAGATAAATTCATGGAGGCTAGGTCCATCAATGGCTATTAGCCAGGATGGGCAAGGATGCAAAACCGTGCTCTAAAACCAGTGTGAGGAGTTGTACAACAGGAGTTGGGGAGTTGAATCTTAGGCGATAACATTGGAAGTCATGGATCATGGGGGACCATGGCTAGCGAAGCATTTCTGGAGAGGGAGACTGTTAGGGAGGGGGCCAAGAGAGGAATCTTGGTTTATGAACTACCTCTCCAACTCTTTTGTGTGTTGATATGAGGTACTCTTCAATTTGATAAGGAGGAACTGTTGTAACTCTACTGATGTAGACAAGGCCCAGGGTCAATGTTTACACTGAATATTTTCAGAAATTTTCAAATCCTAAAACCTGTCAAATGACTTCCTCACCTTTCCACATGGGAAAAGGAAAGATTTTTTTTCTTGAAGTAGAAGGAAAATTGTGTGTGTGTTTTAATATAGCTAAATGTAAATGTATACATCTATGAACAAAGAAAGTAGGCCATACTTACATGATGGGGGATTCTGTCTGCAAAAGATTTGGAGTTCGTCATGGATAATCAGCTGAACATGAGCTCTTAAAATTCAGTTTTTAATAATTTAGTAATTTTGGTGGCAATAGAAAACTAAGGAATTTTCTTCTTGTAAAATGTTTTTGTGTGGACATTTTGTAATTCATACTACAGGTAAGCTAGGCCAGAAGAAAAATGTTAGTCAAAAATGACAGGCCATATCTTATAGATAAAGTACCTCTTTCTATTTTAAATCCACCAATTTGTAGCTCAGATGTTTCAAAACCTATTAGTGCATGATTGTGTAATATTTACTCCTGGGGGAATTCTGCACCAAAAAATTAAATTTATGCTCACAATATTTTAAAAATCTGCAAAATTCTGCATATTTTATTTATCAAAATAATAACATATAATCATGCCAGTTTCAGTTATTTCAGTAATTTCTGACAGGTATTTTGCAATAAATTCGTGTCTGTAGCAGTACAGACACACACAAATTTCCCCTAGGAATAGAGTGTTAAGGAAATCTCTATGACAACACAGTTCCTGTTTCTCTGCCCTCTCCCACCCCAGAGTCCAGCTGGGGCTCCAGACACCCACTCTCCCTTCTCCCCAGAGCCCAGTCGAGGTGTGCCTCCCCAGCCCAGACACTCGCACCTCTCCCAGAGCTCAAGGATCCAAAGGGAGAAACAGCCAGGTGCTGGGTCTGGGGCTTGTATGCAGTTTCCTGCATGCCTCCTCCTTCCTGGAGGGCATGTCAGGAACTGCAGCAACCAGGAACTCTCCAGCTCCATCCCCCTCCCCCTGGCATTGTCTTCGATTTGTGAGCTGTGGAGCTAGCTGGGCTCTGCTGCTTTGAAAATTAAAAAATATGAGATAAATGCTTAGATACAATCAGTATCAATATTATCAGAGACTATTAATCCTGTGTAAATTCTGCATTGTGCAGCAGTGCAGAATTTCCCCAAGAGTAAATAGTTTTTGCTGCTTTAGAAGCAGACTGCCAGGAAAAGGAGAGAGCAAAGGAGTTACTGACAAACTTTATATCCCAAAATGTGCTGATGACATCAACAGTGATGGATTTAATACACAAGGAGGTATCCAATCCATTCCTTCATAAGAAACAGAAGGAAAACTGAGAGTTTGCTGAGTAGAAAAGGACAAAACCAGTAAGCTTGAAGAAAGATATTAGAGGAAAAAAATCTTGATACATCCTTTTTTAATATAAATGTGTGAAAATGCTCCTGTGTGAGGTTTTTGATATACCTTGAATTTAAATGAAATTTTAAAGTAAAATAGCAGTTCTTCAAGTAGCATCCCTGTCAGTGCTCCACTTAAAATGCACTTGTGCCCTGATTCTTTGATTGGAGAATTTTGGTAGCAATGCCCGTTCAGCCCTCACATGCAACCCACTCATCCTCCTGCCCCACACTGAGATTATATGGCGCGGAACTGAGGGCAATTTGCCTGTGTCTTCTCAACCACCTTTGGCCTGAGACAGAGTTTGCAATGAGTGCCTGTTCTCTGTTTAGCATTTATATAGTTAATTTTATAGTTACTTACCTTTTAGTGTTTCCTTTATCTTTTCTTTCCCTTTTGCCCTTAAAAAAATTAAAATTAATTAAAAAAACAAATCCTTTCATTCTTAGATATAGTTAAATAGTAGTTTAGTATTTCCCCTTCTTGGGGTTGTCTTGTTGTTTTTTCTTTGGAATGGTGGGTTCTCTAGGATTCAAAAGATCTCTTTTGCTGCTAGGCTATTCCAATCAGTGACAGGCTTTCCCAGTGCCTCCACTGTTTGGGTGATACCCATATTCCTAAAAAGTGCAAAATCTGCATATCCTTCAAGGGTAAATCCTAAAAAAAATAGGGAGATCAAATTTAAACATCTAATGATGGAGCAAGGCTTACGTCCAGCTTCAGATCCAGGGGCAGAGGATCCCTCTGTACATAGACCTCCCAGTATCACTAATGCTCTGTTGACGTCAAGATCTCGGTCACTGGAAACCATGAGAAAGGTAGGCAGTATCATGGCACTGAGTCCTTCTATGATATAGAAGTCCTCATCTGTATCTTTCCCTAAACAGAAGGAGGTAGTGAGTAAATCTGCAAGAGGATCTGTCATTGACACAGAAGAAGGTTATGGAGATCTCAGGTCCCTTTGCAGGCTCGATGGATATGTCCCTACGCACTTTTTTACTTGAGCCGTGCTGAGGTACCTTGGAATCTCATCTCAATGAGAGGCGATATAGTAGATCTCAGATGGCACAAAGGGCACACCCAGCCCTGTAATCTACCGTAGACCTTCTGAATGCCCGGTCAAGAGACCTAGGTGCTCAAAAAAGAAATCCATATCAGCTATGTTCTCCCAGCCATCTGTGTCCTCCAAGTGACAATTTTGATGGCTTGGTAGAGAGTCTCACTCATCCAGTTGACAGGACTTTATAGCTGCAATGTCCTACCAATACAGGGTGCTTCCTTTTGGACTATCTTTGGAACCAGTGGTGTTCTTAAAGATTCTGGTGATAGTTGCCACCCTCCTATGTCATTAGAGTATAATTGTTTTCCTGTACCTAGATGACTAGCTGATCCTAGGAGAGCTGTTGGAGTCAGTAAAGATCACATGTTCTCTATTTCAGTCTGAGCCTTCAAGTCAACCTTGAAAAGTCCATATTGACTCCACTGTAATGTCTAGATTTCATAGGGGCTTCTCTGGATGTATTGACAGACAGAGCATACCTACCCTCCAGCAGATTTCTCACACTAGCAAACCTTATCTCAAGGATTCAGGGTAGTCCTCAAGTTGCAGTAAGTGATGGCCTTCAACCGCTGGACACGTTCCCACAAGTGTCTTTGTAATGCAATATGCCAGGTTACATCTCTGACGTCTACAGGGATGGCTTCAAACAGTTTAAAAACCTAGCAAACACAATATAGACAGGTTACTGCCTGTTCCCTGATGGATTCCACACTCAGTTGGTGGAAGGATCTAACCAACACTGCACAGATGTTCATTCATACAGATTCCCCCTACTGTGGCGATAACATCAGACGCTTCGCTTTTGGATTGGGGCCACATTTGGGACCCCACAAGATTCAGGGCAAATGGTTACCACAATAGCTGCTTCACTACATAAATCTTTTGGAATGCTTGTATAGACTTTCTACTCTAATCAGATTGAAATCAGTGAAGATAATGACACACACCATGGCATGTGTGTATTATATCAACCGTAAAGGAGGAGCACCATTCCTCATCTCTCTGTGCCAAAGCAATAAAACTCTGGAATTGTTGCGTAACAAATGACATAGTCATCTCAGCTTCTTACTTCCTAGGTATTCAAAACACCATGGCAGATGATTTCAGCAGATGTTTGTTTCTTAATTACAAATGGGAACTGAACTCCAGAGTCCCTACATATGATATTCTCAGTTAGGGGTTTCCGGAACTTGATTTGTTTGCCACAGCAGCCAACCCAGAATGCATCATGTATTGTCCAGGAGGGGGTCCTGATCTTGTATTGCAAGGAGATGCATTTTTCATCTTGCAGATGAAAGGACTTTTCTGTGCATATCCACCAATACTTTTGAAGGTTCTTAACAAGATCAAAGAAGATTAGGTTAGGGTTATAGTGATTGCATCAATGTGGACAAGACAAATCTGGTATTCCTATCTCAGCAGACTTGCCTCTTGTGCGTCTTGGAAGTTTCCACTCAATCCTTACCTACTGACTCAAGATGCAGGTCAAACACTTCACCCCAATTTACGGATTCTGAGGCTCCAACAGAGAGGGAATAGGTAGGTAAGATCCCATGGAAAGTAAGTCTCAGGGGAAAAACAATTCACCAGAGTTGGCAGTTTTTCAGAGATAATATTAAGGGCACAAGAGCAAACTATCCCTAGGCAAGACACCACCATGGCTTAACCAGCAGATTTTCAGTGATCTGAAACTCAAGAGTTCTACAAAAAGTGGAAAGTAGGTCAGATTATGAAGGCTGAATGTAAACAAACAACACAACATGTAGGGAAAAATTAGAAAGGCTCAGGCACAAAATGAGATTAAAGTAGCCAGAGACATAAAGATTAACAAGAAAACCGTCTACAAATATATTAGAAGCAAGAGAAAGGCTAAAGACAGGATAGACCCATTATTCAATGAGGGAAAGACAATAACAGAAAATGTGGAAAGGGAAGAAGTGCTAAATGACTTTTTTGTTTCAGTTTTCATCAAAGAGGTTAGTAGGGATTGGATGTCTAAAATAGTGAATGCCAGTGAAAATGAGGTAGGATCTGAGGTAAAATAGGGAAAGAACAAGTTAAAAATTACTTAGACAAGGGTTAGACATCTTCAAGTCGTCAAGGCCTGATGAAAGACAACCTAGAATATTCAAGAAGTTGACAGAGGAGCTGTCATGAGATATCTTTGAAAACTCATGGAAGACGGGTGAGATTCCAGAGGACTGAGAGAGGGCAAATATAGTGCCAATTTATAAAAAGGAAATAAGGAAAACCAGGGGGAATTATAGACCAGTCATCTTAACTTCAGTACCAAGAAAGATAATGGAGCAAATAATCAAGCAATCGATTTGCAAACACCTAGCAGATAATAAATAAGGTGATAAATAACAGTCAGGTATGGAGTTATCAAGAACAAATCATGTCAAACCAACCTGATAGCTTTCTTTGACATGGTAACAAGCCTTATAGCTGGGGGGAAGGAGTAGATGTGACATATCTTGACTTTAGTAAGGCTTTTGATATTGTCTTTATATGACTTTCTCATAAACTAGGGAAATATACCTAGATGGAGCTATTGAAAGGTGAGTGCATAACTGGCTGGAAAACTATTCCCAGAGAGTGGTTATCAGTGGTTCACCGTCAAGCTGGAAGGGCATATCAAGTGGGATCCCATAGGGATGGGTCTGGTTCTGTTCAATATCTTCATCAATCATTTAGAAAATGGCATAGAGACTACGCTTACAAAGTTTGCAGATGATACCAAGCTGGGTGGGGTAGCAAGTTTTTGGAGGATAGGATTAAAATTCAAAATGATGTGGACAAACTGGAGAAATAGTTTGAAGTAAATAGGATGAAATTCAATAAGCACCAATGCAAAATACTCTGCTTAGGAAGGAACAATCAACTGCGCACACATAAAGTGATGAATGACTGACTGCCTAGGAAGGAGTACAGTGATCCCTCATTTATGGCTGGTATTAGTTCCTAGACCCCCCAAGTAGGAACTGCTCTCTGCAGTGAAATTGACGCTGCCTTGTCAATTTCGGTGGCGGAGGGGAGACTTGGCATTGCAGGGCACACTCTCTGCAGTGATATCCGGTTGGATATCATCACTGCGTATACAGTACCGCAAAAAAATCCGCGATAAATAATTAAATATAGTATTTTAAAAAATCCTGTGATACAGCGAGGCTGCGATAAGTGAACCGTGATATAGAGAGGGACTACTGTACTTTGGAAAGTGATCTGGGGGTTATAGTGGATCACAAGCTAAATATGAGTTAACAGAGTAACACTGTTGCACAAAAAAAAAAAATTCTGGGATGCATTAGCTGGAGTGTTGTAAGCAAGACACATGGAGTAATTCTTCTACTCCACTCCATGCTGATAAGGCCTCAGCTGGAGTATTGTGTTCAGTTCTGGGCACCACATTTCAGGAAAGATGTGGACAAATTGGAGACAGTACAGAGGAGAGCAACAAAAATGATAAAAGGTGTAGAAATGACCTATGAGGAAAGATTGAAAAAATTGGGCTTGTTTAGTCTGGAGAAGAGAAGGTGATGGGGGGACATAAGTTTTCAAGTATATAAAAGGTTATTATAAGTAGAAGGGTGAAATACTGTTCTTGTAGACCTCTAAGGATAGGACAAGAAACAATGGGCTTAAATTGCAGCAGGGTAGGTTTAGATTGGACATTAGGAAAAGCTTCCTAACGGTCAGGGTGGTTAAGTACTGGAACAAGCTGCCTGGGGCGGTTGTGGAATCGCCCGTCATTGGAGGTTGTTAAGAACAGGTTAGACAGACACCTGTCAGGAATGGTCTAGTTCAGTGAGTCTCAACTTTTTGCATTGGTGACCCCTTTCATACAGCAAGCCTCTGAGTGTGATTCCCTCACTCCTGTGGGTGCCTGTCTGAGCCCTTCTGTGCTCCCCGCTCTCCTCTAATCCCTGCAGGTTCCCCACTCCCACTTTGCCCCTAACCCATGCAACCCTCTTTTGCCTGTACCTGGGGAAACAAACCTGCATGCACAGAGCGGCTGGTATTTCTGCTTGCTCTCACCTCGATAGCTGCTCCTTCACATCCCTTACAGGGTTTGAGGTGGGGAGCAAGGATCCATGTCTGGGCTCCCTGCATCCAGGTCACTTTCCCCACTTGGGCTGCATAAGGGGAGAGAGTAGCTGTTAATGCTTGCCTCACAGCATTGCCCTGGTTGCGAAACTGACTGGATGCAGGGAGTCCTGGTGTTACTCTTTGTTCCCCTCTCACAGCCCAGTAGGGGTGTTAGGAGGAATGTAGTGGAGGGTGAGCAGTATCTGTATCTCACTGCTTGCCCCCTCTCCCTATGTTCCTCTGCCAGAAGGAAGCAGGGTGGCTCACAACCCCATGCCTGGCCGGAGTCGGGGTTCACAGCTCAAACCCCCTCAGAATTACCTTGCAGCTGCTCAGTTTGAGAACCGATGATCTAATTATTATGGGGTCTTGCCCTGAGTGCAGGATACTGGAGTAGATGAACTACTGAGGTCCCATCCAGTCCTACACTTCTATGATTTGATGACTCTTAGGGATAGAGGGATCTTGTTCCTCAGCTGCACACATTTTATTAAATAATAGAAAACCATCTACAAGAAATACGTTGGAAACAATACCATCTTTGGTGTAACAGTCATCAGATTTCATCAACTAACTTTCCTCTTTCTAGGGTACTGAATTACATGTTGGAATTGAAGACATTTTTGAGAATTGTATTAGGATTCACTTAAAACCAGTAACAGCCTTTCATACCGATAGTGGTTTTTCCTCTCTTTACTCATCCAACTATAGCAAGAATCCTGTAAGGGCTGTCAAATATCTCCCCACAAATCAGAAGCCTTGCTCCTAGTTGGGACCTGAACCTAGTCCTTAATGACCTTATAAAGTATACATTTGAACTACTAGTTACATGTTTGTTATTGGATTTATCTATGAAGACAGGATGTCTGGTAGTGATGTCTTCTGCCTAAGGAGCGGGGGAAGTGGGGACTTTAATAGTGGACCCCCTCATTTACAGTGTTCTCCAAAGAGAAGTGTCACTCTTCCTCCCAAGGTGTCCTCAAAATTCCACATTAATCAAACCAGTTGTCTTCTGGTTTTCTTCCCAAAACATCACCAGACTAGTAAAGAAACCATATTCCATATTCTGAATGTAAGAAGAGTATTAACCTTCTGCCGAGACAGGTTAGAAAATCTCCTGTTTGTATCCTTTGCAGACAGAAACAAGGATTTGGTAATTTCAAAACAGGTTATCAAAGTGGATATCTGGTTCTTTTAAGACTTGGTATGACAGAACTCATGTCCAACCTCCTCTGAGAGTTTGAGCACATTCTATAAGAGCACTGTTTACATTGATTGCCTTACTTAGGTACATACCAATTGTAGATATATCCAGAGTGGCAAGTTGGTCCTCTGTTTCATACCCTTTTCTAATTATGTCCTGGTGCCTGTGGCGAGATCAAATGAGACTGTGTGCAAGTTAATTCTCTCTTCTGTTTTGGACTCTGCTCTGAAACTCCTGCCTCCTTAGGGGGATATTGAGTTGGGAGTCATCTGAAGTGGAGCACCCAGTGGGACATTACTCAGAAAAGGAGAGGCTACTCACCTTGTCCAGTAACTGGAGTTCTTCGAGGTGTGTCCCCCAGTGGGTGCTCCATTACCTGCCTTCTTCCCCTCTGCTTCAGAGTTGCCATTATGGGACTTCGTAGTGGAGAAGGAGTTTAGGGCAGGTTTGAGCGCATAGCCCCACATAGCCTTTTCGCAGGGCATAAGGCTGTGTGGGGCACATGGATGTGTTGAATGGGCATGGCTACCAAAAATCTGTGATCACAGGTGGAGGGCACAAGTAAACCTGAAGTGGAGCACCCATAGGGATGCTCATCTCAAAGAAATCCATTTACTGCACAAGGTGAATATCCTTGCCATATGCATATTGTCTTCTGAGCAACAAAATTTTCACTTGGTGCTGAGTTCTGATTTGGTTAATATCACTTCATGTGATTACATGCATATTAAAAAGGATAGGCAGGATAAATGGCAGTGAGTGTAAAGAATTATAGGCATAGTTGGTAGGTAGGCCTATAATTGTTTGCCTAAGACTGCATTATAAGCAACCATTTTCGGTGGCTTATAACTTTGCCAGACTTTAACTATTCTGGCTGAATTTTTTCTGTGGTTTCTCCCTGCATCAGACTGGATTTTTAAAAAATATTTCTGCACAGAGGGTTCAGCTGTTTCTGATAATGGGATTAGGGAAAAAATATATATATTGTTAAATATTGACACAACAAAGTTCCAACCATTTATTTGAAGAGCTCTAGTGCCCTTCAGATTTTGGACCAGAACTTGAAATTTGGTAGGGAGCGGCTTCTGAGCTCAAAGAAATGTGTTTTAATGTCCCAGAAAAACCAACCCAGATTTGGTTTAGTGCTAAGCCTCTGAAAATCACTTCTTGCACATGCTCAGTAGAGTTTATTAAAGGTTTTCTGCTAGAATCCCTAAGTATTCCATTTGTATGCAGCATGCTCTAGCCCCACAGAGCTACGGAACGTGCTAGCTGCATTCACATAGCTAGTTTCAGATGGAGTGGATAATGCTGCATTAAGTAACAGCAGCTGCCACTGCCTTGTTGGTCTAGATGAAGGCAGGTGTTAAAGTAAAGGGGAAACAGTCTCTTATTGAGCTAGTCAAGCAGAAAAGTATATTTCTCCACGTCTGATATTTGGGGTAAATGAGGTGCACATAGTCCATTCTGGCAGAACTGTGAATAGAAGCTGGTATTGCATCTATCATGTGGCTCTTTAAGCCATATTTATGCCTTCTGAGTTGTGGGCTGCACTGGTGGCTGGTGCAGCCCCTGGAATAAGTTGAAGCAGCTTTGTGGGCTGCTCAAATTTAAAGGCTCTAATTTATAGGCTCATAGTCCAGAATTGATGGAGCTCAGATTGCTGCAGCCACTTCTGCTTCCCCTAACATTTCACTTCCTGTCCCAGCAGACTCCTACACGGGTCTGCTAGGTGTGGCAGCGCATGGCCATGTTTCATGTTCTTGTGCTTCTCCTGTGCGGGGGGGGGCATTCACACTGCTTTTTTTAGAATGAATGTGCCGAATATGTTTTTCTGTGCTCTTTGTAACCAATAGAATCCCCCTCCCCTCCAGAGCCAGCAATAGTACCCAGGCTTTTGATTTCAGACATCTCTGGGCTATCTGAAAGAGTTGGGTAAGCCACTGGCAAAGTGTCATGCTCCCCTCTAATGACTGATGGATATAGAGGATTAGACCCTCCTAATGCAATCAGTTATTTACATCTCTAGCACAAGTACTAGAGAGGTCTGTGTAGCTGATTCAAAGGTCTTGGGTTTCATTCCTGTTAAAGACCCATACAGGGCTTCATTATGGTTCCACTTGATGGAATTTCTGTTTCTTCTGTTTACTTTTCTAAAAACTTAGGTATCTGCACACAAAAAGCTACTTTTAAAATGTTAGTTACAAAGTTGAAGTACTTAGAATTAAGAAATGTCCAATTGAATGTTTTCTGTATGACTTAGCCTCATGTGTATATATTATGATAGTCCTCACATGATCATATACTATTGGACACCTGCTTCATTCACTGCACCAAGTGGACAGTGAATGAGGCAGAAGGCTGCAAGAAGAGAAAGGATGTTCTCTTGTGACAATGGTACTGAACTGGGTTTGGTTCCTGGCTGAGCAACAGACATCACTTTGATGCTGGGAAAGATTATCGTAATGCATATGTACAATAGCCCAAATTAAACTTGCAGACTTAATTTTGGCATTTCCTGACATGATTTTTTTGTCTTAGCAACTTCAATATTTTAGTGTAGTTTTTTTGTATATAATATACTTTATATTTCTTTGAATAATCCTTTTAGAAATTCAGAAAGTGTAACTGGTGCATCCTTTATCAATAAACTATGTATTCTTCGAGTGCTTGCTCGTGTCCATTCTGATTTAGGGGTGTGTGTGTGTGTGTGTGTGCGCACACCACATGTACAAGTGCTGGACCTTTTCGCCCTAGTGGTACCTGTAGGGACAGTTCTAGCGCCCTCTGCAGTGGCACACGTATGTGCTCGTATATAGGGCGCTGTTGGCCTCCCTCCCTTCCAGTTCCTTCTTACCACCCGTGATGGTGCTGGAAGAACTCTCTTGCTTGTGCAAGTCTTTGTTTTCCTAGTGGTTTCTAGCTTTCCTAGTGTATATAGTTGAAAGTTGGTTGTTTAGCAGTTACTCAGTAAGTAAATTCCCATGGTCGGGGAAAGCCCCATTCCCTGGGGTTAAGTCCTGCGCTTCTTGCAAGAAGCCTATGGCACTGAGCGACCTGCATCAGAGCTATTTAAGGTGCTTGGGAGAAGTGCACCTCTCCGTGAAGTGTAAGGTATGCAGGAGATTTAGCCCAAGAAGGACCAAGACATAAGACTTAAGGCCATTCTGATGGAGGCGGTGCTCAAACTGGTGTCAGAGCCAAGATTGGACTTGGGACCGAGTACTGCAGCATCGTTAAAAAGCACTTTTCTGGCATTGGGGTCGGTCTGGCACCGCTCAACGTCGCTGGTGCCGAAGAAGCACCAAAAGAAGGTGCACCCAGAGAGGGGAGTGCTCGTTGGCTCCAAAGCATCCAAAGGCATCGAGCCTGGCAACTGCACCGATGATGACTCCAGGAAGTGGCAGATGTCTGCATCATCTATTGGTTCCTTCCACGCCAAAGGCGTTCCAGGCGATGAAGGACCTGTTGGCCATGCCGGTGCTGCCTACACCTCGAGAGGGTAGGCCTATGCACCTAGGAGTGGACGCCTTGGCTGGGGGTTTGTTGAAAGGGATGCCAGTATTGCTGCAACAGCCTCGTCCCTTATCAACTGGTTGCCGTTTGCTGACCTCGAGGCGTTATTTGGGTTATTGGCACTGGTTGCTGGACCTGCGCTGGGACAGATTGGGTTTGGGTTGATAGTCACTGGGTGCTAGGCACCAATCCCTGGAGCATCGGCACCAATCCCCCACGCAGTGGCATCAATCTTCGGAGCCCCGAAGTTCGCTGAGCCTGTGGTGTTGCAAATTTCCGGCACGCAGCAAGTCACTGGAAACCTGGCACCACTCAAGTCCTTACAGGAAGCCAAAGGACAAATGGTGTTTGAGATGTGGCCAATGCTCCAGCTCCGGACACCGCTCTCCAAGCATCTTCAGTGGCTTTCCTGGTGCATTTGCCTATTCAGAATATTTGTTGGGCTGCTACGTGGTTGTCCATACATGCCTTCACATCCCACTATGTGATCACGCAGCCAGCCTGGGACAATGTGGGATTCAGCAGAGTGGTACTGCAGTCTTCACTGCCATGGACTCCTGCTCACCTCCAGAGAGACAGCTGGTGAGTCACCTAAACCAGAATGGACACGAGCAGGCACTTGAAGAAAGAATGGTTACTTACCTCATAACTGTTTTTCTTTGAGATGTGTTGCTCATGTCCATTCCACAACCCACCCTCCGTCCGAGTTCCAGCAAGAAGGAACTGTAAGGAAGGGGACCAGCAGTGCCCTATATATGAGCGCATATGCGTGCCACTGCAGATGGCGCTAGAGCCGTCCCTATGGGTACCACTAGGGGAAAAACTTCCGGCACTGGTGTATATGGTGCTCATACACATATGTAAAGGTTATGAGGTAAGTAACTGTTCTTTGCACTGGCTAAAGAGTGGAATCAATAAAGTCTCTCTTTTCCATATCTGCTTTGATCCTATCTTATGGCTAGAATTTAATTTTCATAATAAAATTCATTACAGTTAAATGTGGGCACGCGAAGACTTTTTACCGTAGTTGGTTGGTTTTTTTTAAACTGTATTTTGTGTAGTGCTTTTTAAACATGAACTCAGTGTTCTTTACAAACACAGATAAACATTACTAACCCCATTTAACATATGAGAAAACAGGCACAGAGATAACGTATTGCTTAATATCAAGCAGATATGTGAAATGCTTGAAGTAAGTGACTTGTCACTGCATCACTGACAGTCTGCAGAAGAACCCCAAGTCTGCTAACTCCCAGGCCTCGGTCTAGTTCAGTTGCTCTGCTTTATATTGCATTGATGTTTTCAATAGATCAGTCATGAAATATTGAAAATTGTATTAGGTTCAGAGTGAATTAAATGTTTGATTTTTTTTCACTAACCTTGTTACCATACATATTCATGATACTGTACATTAATAAAACCCATATTGAGTAAGTAAAACACTTTTTCCCCTTTGCTTGCCTCACAGGGTCTTGACAATGTTCACAAACAGAGAGTTGCTGAAGTGCTAAATGACCCTGAGAGCATAGAAAAAAGGCAAAGCCGAGAAAGCCTCAATGTTGATGTGGTAAAGTACGAAAGTGGTCCTGATGGAGGCGAGGAAGTGAGTATGAGCGTAGAATGGAATGGGGTAAGTACAGTACACAGTTGAAGAAAACAGCTTAGAAAATTTACCACCATAACAGAAACTTCTTTGTCCAGTTGTCATTCCGTTGTGATTTCAATAGTTTTCAGTTTATTGACTTTACACTTTGTAATTCTGCAGAATTAAGGAATACGATCTTGCATTTCATAAAGTCTTTATATTTTGTTACCCTCTTAAATTGTCTGTAAGTTTCGTGTCCTGAAAAGTAAAATTTCTTCAGGAATTTCAAGCAGTTTGGGTAACTGTAAGCATTTGAATGCTGATTGAGTGTCCTGGTTTTTATTGGGTGCATAATCCCTAATCTGTGGTTTCCACAATAGATTGGCAATTAATTTACTTCTGTTTATTTACCCTATTTATGTCATGCTTGCCTCTAGCTTAAATGTGTCCAGCAGGTGCCACTATGGAATTAAGAATATTAAAACACCAATTGTTTTTAAAGTAAATAAAAATGATCAGTTTAAGATTTAAAAACAGCTCCAGTCACTCCTCTTCCAACATTGTCAGAGGAAGCGATCTGTCTTTGTTTCCAGTAATGGAGGAAGGATGATCCCTAATCTGATTTTGTATGTGCTGTCATAGCTGATTCATGGTAATCTGACAGCAAAGATACACATTTCATTTAAAAAATGTATCTTCACTTCCTGTGCATTCTGTTAGTTTGTTTAAAGTGACACCTTATTCTATCTTGTGATATCTTATTCCACTACCTAACAATACTCGTCACAAGGTAAAACAACAGAACCTTTTAAAAATAAATATGTTTCTAACGTGTGATTATCTGTGCATTTTCTACCCTTTATTATGTCTTTCATGCTTTTAGGTATACTGAGCGAGTTTACTTAATTTTGTTTGCTTCAGTCACTGGCTTTCCCATTGCGTATCCTGTTGCTGCCTAGGGGATGTACTTAGTGCAGGCAGTCAAACTATCAATTCATTATAAGCTATAGTTCTGCTAAAATCACTCATACATCTTGCCAAATTGCTGTAGTGATGGCTTTGTCTGACTACTTTTGCTTTAGATTGCTTATCCTACTTGCAAACTAGAATGCTTCTAAAGTTCATTTCTGTTACAACAGCTTTCCAGTCACTTGTGAGCAGCTTTAGAATTCTAAAGCCAACTTCATAAAAACTTACACTTAATGAATTTTCATGGAGAATGTTCTCTCCATTGTTGGTTGCTTTTGTCATTTATCAAATGACGTTTCCTTGGTATTGGTATTCTCCATGCCAAGACAGTCAATCAGCATTTGTTGTGAATAATTAATGTTGCATCATTAGTGTCCTCAAAATAAGTTTGGTAGTTCCTTTTATCTTAGTTCTGCCCACTCAGCATTAGAACTGTGTACTGTACTCCTCCCTTAATTTCTGCCGTACTTTGCATGCCTTTGTGTATGTTCTAAGTTAATTAAACTTTTTTTGGCTGTTTGCTTTTAATTAAAACAAGCATGCATGTTTTGGAATGATAAAGAACCTTCTGTTTAAAAAAAAAAAGTACGATGGTATTTCTAGGTCAATATTTGAACAAAACCTAAACTGATAATCTGTTGACCTAAAAGGTTAATTTTGTCTGTAGGGACCAGAATTAAGGAAGCCTTGATTTTTACGAAGTCAGGGAATTGAAACATCAACATTGATTTAAAATGTGGCATCACTTTTTCTGATATACATGGGACTATTCACAGTCCACATTTTCCTTCCTCACTTCAGAGAGTTTGTTCATACACAAATGAACCAGTAAACTTCCCCCCATCGTTTTCTACCTTATTTTAATGCCGTTCTTTCTTGTTCCTGGAGGGTTTGGTGGAACCTTTCCCTCATCTCTTCTCTCCACACAGATATTCTGCTTCTCATACAGGAAATATTAATGAATTTCTGTCCAGTAGGCAATTTATTTTGTCTACTATCTTCTGATATGCTTCTGTACCCTTGAGTTGGCTCAAGAACTTGGTTGTCAGACAAAACAGTACAAGGCTAGGGATACCGCAATTTATAGAACAGTTGAATTTTTTTTTTTAATTTCAAGTTCCATGAGAAGTTTTTGGCAGTTTTTGACCAGTAATGCACAGGAATAGTAATTTTGTGAGCATATACACAATAAAAGATCAATTAAAGTAATTTTCACATGTAGTATAGCTTAGACAAAAACTTTATGCTTTGGTGGTGTGTCCTACCTAGAGGAATGGAAAAGTCTGTTTTTAACATATAAATCTATAGGTAAATACTAAGACAGACTTTAGTTAGTAAAATTGATAAGTTATGTATATTGTATAGTAACATGGTTATTTTAAAAGCTTGTTCTGTGAAATTATTAGAACAGCATATTGCAAATATTTATCAGTTTAAAAATTTAACAATTTGGAAGTGTAGAGAATTACTTTCATAAACATTTTTAAAAAAATGTTTTCTTATACTGACTTTTCCAGACAAGCCTAAGCTCTTGCCCCAGTTCATGTCTGTCTCAGAAACTGATGGAGATTGTTTACACAATGGCTATAAAGTTACCTTGAGAACTGTTGATGTGAACTTTTCTATTTTAAAATACAAAGAATAATTTGCCTTTTTATTCATGGAATACATGTAACTGAGGTTATGTCTAGACTGACAGTGGCAAATTTGCTGCCGTCAGATCGATTTATCTGGATCGATTGATTGGAATTGGAGACCCACTCAATCAACCTGGAAATGGACGCTATTAATCCACCTCTGCCAGGTGGAGTAACGCTGTGTCAGCAGGAGTGAATTTCCTGTTGGCATAGCAAACTGAAGACACAGCAGTAAGGAGTTACAAAGTTGACATGAGATAGAATAGCTTGTGTATCTCCCATCGACTTCCTCCAAATTTGGCAGCAAGTGTAGACAGTCTAATATATAGAGTTCAGAGTCAAAGTTGCTGTATTTCCACAAACGCTTCTTGAATTGTCCTATTTGAAATGTCTTTATGTAATTCTAAACAAAATATAAAATCTAATTTGATAATAGACCTCTGTCATCAGGTGAAAATTTGATTGCAACTCCCAGTTAGTTTTTCATCACTTGTAGTAGGGCATCTTGTTGTAAAATATTTTCTTAGTATTTACTCCATTTCCTTGAGAGAGATGCCATTATCACTAAACAAAAATATTAATTGATATCCTTATCCAGAGTTGGGAATGGAAAGCCTAAGAATTCAACTACCCATTCATTTTTATAGGTTGTCCTTTCAGTTCAGTTTTGAGCATTGGGCAGGGCAGTGTGTGGAAACCAGCATTATAGTATTTTCCTTATGAATTTTAATTTTTAAAAATACATACATGAGAATTAAACAACAATGTGATGGATTCTTATTACTTCAGAGCAGTAGACAGAATTTTGTTTGGAGGGGAAAGGTAAATCCTTTTTCTTTTTAGTGTTTGGGGGAGAGGGGGAATTTCTGACAGAAGTTAAAGCTTAAATGAATGCACCTTGTTCTGTTCATTTCTTTTAAATCTTTTATTAAGTTTTTCCTCTTTTTTTTGGCTTTTGTATTTTCAATTGAAAAAAGTCACTTTCCTTTGCATATACTGCACATGTTGTATGTTTATAATATAAAAGCCATTTCTGGTTGTTTAAAAATATGCTTTTCTCTATTATTTACAGATATTAATAAGTGTATTTCTTTTAGTAATTTTTGTATGGTACATGTTAGTGAAATAGATTAAAATATATAAACAACTACCTTTTTGGTAATTCCAAGGATCTGTGAATGGAAGCATTACATGTGCAATCCCAAATCTTCAATTTAAAAAAAGCTCTCTCGCATATGACCTAGAAATACTGTAAACATAACTGTTCAAAATTGAAAACTGTTGAACTTTTCCCAACAGTTTCATTCAGTTTTTCTCTCTCCATTTCTGTCTGACAGGCCTAGATGCCTTTTGTGATTCTTATACTGTCTCCTGCATGACGGGCGTGCACCATCTTCAAGCTTTAACTTCTTTCTTCAGTATTGACTGCTGTATTTTAGCAAATATCTAACGATTTTTGTCAGAGCTACACTTCCTTGTAAACAGGCCATTCCTTCAGTGCTGGTGTCTTTTTTCGGTTTCCTATTCTGTACATGTGTAGCTTTGCCAGATATTTATCTAGTAATACAAAATGTGTTATTACAACTATTTGCTGTGTAATACTTGAGTAAAAAGTAAGAATGAACTTTATAAGTAGCTGTTCACTATGAAAAAAGGTAGTTAAAAGTATCACACAAGGTATTATTAAAATAGCATGATGGTGACCTTTACAGAATAAAACGTAAAAGTAAGGCATGTACTCCAAGTGCTTTAAAATGTATTTAGAGACCTATAACGTGGTTAACATCAATATGGAACTCTGGATGTCTTCACTTATGACTATTCTAAAGTAGCATTGCTGTTTAGTCTTTGTGTGAAATTTTGGCAATTATGCTTTTCTCTACTAATCTTGGTGTTCAGTGATTTGTGTATTTGTCTTTCTAACTTCTAATAAACTCACTCCAACTGATGTCTGTCTCTGTCTGCTTAGTAGTATTTTCTCCTTTTACAGTCCTTCCTTTCAAACAATAGCCATGCAAGATTTCTAGAAGTAGCTAGTGGTTACTTTGTATCTTACTAAACTGTTGATTTTAAAAGGTAAACAACAATTCTTTGACATACAAATTTTGATATCTGACTTAAGTGTTAGAAATTTCTATGGCAAAAAATGTGCAGAAAGTTGTCATTTCATCTTGTTTTATATTTTTCTGAAACATGGTGAAAGTTAAACTGAAATACAATTGAAATGTAGATAATTTTCTGAACATAAATGGTTCCTATGTTTTTAATAAACCTACAGAATTCACTAAATATGTTCAGTGTGTATGGCCTAGATATTTGAACAAAAATAATTGTTCATTGATAGAATGCTTTTGCTTGGTACTGCACTCACCTTTTCCCTATGACTGCATCATAGTAAACATGGAATGTTATGGTGCTGGTTAAAATGTTTGTATGCATTTGTGAATTGTGTATACACTGAGATTTTTTAACTGTTATGAATCATAGTTAAACATAAATTGAATACATTTTTCATATTTCTGAAATCCTTGATAATTAGGCACTGTTAAGTCTGAATGCTGACCGTAATCTTGGTAAAGTACAATTTGTATTTATATGGCATTTAAAAATATTTATATAATTTGGCAGGATTACCTAATGATAGCAGAACACAAGTATTTTGACTATACCTGTTGTTGTTCATTCAGCTGTGGGGGAGGGGCAAAAACTGTTGCAGTTTCACATTTGTTACAATTTTTTTCAGGATGGCACTGGATCTTTAAAACGCAGTGGTTCCTTTAGCAAGCTCCGTGCTTCGATTAGACGCAGCAGTGAGAAGCTGGTTAGAAAGCTGAAGGGAGGAAGTTCACGAGACAGTGATTCAAAGAATCCTGGGTAATTATCTGCTGTTAGATGTGCTGGTGTGCTCCGAGTTTGTTCCCATTTTATAGCCTAGCACTGTGACTAAGGTAGCCTTTTCTTTTGTGGCTATTATCTACCCTTACTGCATGTAGAATTGTAGTACATACCTTTAACTTATTGCATTCCTTACTGAAAAGTGATACAGGGAATAATTTAAATCTATGTTCACAATTCCTTAACATTAACAGTGGGAGAAATGTAATTTGTTTTCAGTATTTATTGCTCAGGGCTTTTTTAAACATAATTTGCATCTTCTGAAAGGGGGATGACGGCACTAAGAAAAAGCATTATTTAAAACATGATTATATAGTTTGAGTATTACTGGTGCACTTTATTAAATTGCTAAATTTCTCTTTTCCCAGAGAATAAATTAAGTTGCCTATACTTTATCCTTAAGTATTGGGAAGTGGTGGGGAGGGTGTGGGTTGGGTTTTTTGTTTTTGCTTCAGTAGAACTCACGACTAGCATAGCATTATGAATATTTAATGTATTAAAAATAAACGTCAGTGTTAACAGTATGGCATCAAATGTTTTAGATCTAAGAATCTGGTTCTATATAAACAGAATGTGTTTCATATATTTTCTGGAAGTCAGGGTTTCTGGAAGTCAGGGCATAAACAGTAATTTTTAGTCATGCTTCACTTAGAAACTAAGGCCTTGTGTACACTAAAAAGTTAGGTCAACCCAGCTATATTGCTCAGGGATGTGAAATACCCACACCTCTGAGCAACATAGTTAAGATGACCTAAATCCCAGTGTAGACAGCACTAGGTTGATGGAAGAATTCTATGCTGTGGGAGAACCTCTCCTATCAGCGTAGGTAATGTCTACACTGAAGTGCTACAGTGGTGCGGCTGCAGAATTTCAAGTTTAGACAAGCCCTAAGAAGGGTTAATTACTGAAACATCCAAATTTCAAAGGGCAGAAAATGTTGTTGAAAAAACTCAGCTATTACATTTATATGTATGATACAGTGAATCAAGAATTTTACCACATGCTATTAGCTACATGTTATGGGTGAAATTCTCACACGATTGAAGTCAGTGGTAAAACTTCCATTAAATTTAATGTGGGCGCTCTGTGTTTTCATGGCTTTAAATATATTTATAATTCCTGCTGATGCACAAAAAGATATGTTAATCTGTTTACCTGTTGCTCTATGCACACTGAAACATTAATTACAGAACTAAGCATGAGCATTTACCTTTTTCCATAATAGCACTCCAGATTTAGCAGTATAGTTGCTATCAGGTTTAGCCCTGATTACTTTTTCACTTTGGAAAACTGAAACTAACTCGGTTACTAGCTACAACTGTTTGAACAGCATTGCTTTAGTGAGCTTCTGTTTAAGGGTTCTAAATAGGAGAACTTGGGTTGTCTTCATCCACTGGGATAACTATCATATGGACTCACTCATTTAGAGTAATACATTTAGAAATATTTTTGTCGTAATTAAAATTTCTGTGTGATATCTGGGGTAGGGACAGGTCATCAGTTGTAAATTGTTGTAGCTCTATTGACAATTTGCCTCACTCTTTTTATTTGCTTGTAAAGCATCATGCACACCCATGATACTATATAATTTCTGTTGCTATTTAATTGTCATTTTCTTTATTTACCTTGCTGATATTTGCTTTGAAGTGTTTCCAACCTTACATCTGACCAGATAGTACCAATCCTTAGTAAAAATTCACTTCTGAGCTGGCGAAGATGTGATTCTGTACCCAGTGAAGTGAAGTAGGTGGCAAAACTCCTACTGAATTTATTGGTGACCAAGCTGTAAATGAAAGGCTGGTTTTTTCAGTGAAGATAGAGTGGGAGAGTGAAATTTAAAAAAAACCAGACCCCCACACAACACTACAGTGGAAGAAATACAAAATCGCAAGATAGTTTAGTAAAACAGTGCAAATACAAGTCCAGGAGTGAAATTAGTCTCATTCTTCCAACATCCATCGTTAGCAAATTTATAAACATTTCTATAATTTATATTTAGAACTAAAAACTCCCTATATTGCTCAGGTTTACCATTGGTTTGTATACACTATAATTTATACCTAATAACTATTTCCTCACGCCCCAATTTTTTTGAGGTTTAATTTTTTTTTCAAAATGTTACAGGACTGGTCTCCTGCAGTTAATAATAGCGAAATATATGGCCAACATGTTTTTTTCACTGTAAATAACAGCTAATGGGTATTTCTACAATGTTTTGAATATTTAAGCTTAATTTATTTGGCATTATAATCTGCTGTAATCATCCTCTGTATGTTTGCTGTATATAAGTAAAAGTAATCTACCCACATCAACATGAACCCCTTATTTTTTGACCCTACTATACCACCTAAATATGTGTGTGGTATTCATACTAATGACCAAGTTAGTGTAGAAACAGATGCTAAAGTGTCAGCATCATTCTTGGTCTCCAGTGTTCATAAAGTGTCCTGTGTTCTTTGAAGGACTGTCTGATAATTGAAGGTAAAATTCTTCATTAGCTTATCTTCTATACATATCTTCCATAAGTATTTCTGATTTCAAAATCTTTCATTGCTGGTGATGATGTAGTGCCAGAAAAAAAGTTTCATTTTCAGGCCCTAAGATGAGTTTGCAGTATGGGCAAGTTTTGTTTTTTAATTAATCTTTTGACTGGTAAATGTGCAAATTCTATGTGGAAGTTGATGAGAATACATACACAACTTCTGTTTTTGTATATCTTAATTTCATTTCCTTAGCTGTTTTAGAAAGAAGTTAAACATCTGGCTTGTAAAATTAAAATTTTTAACCTTTTCATGGCTTTCTAGATCATGAAAGCACAATTTAGAAGATAGGATTTAGTAAAATGTAACGTGTACACAAAAGAATACTTTCCAATAACTTCTTTATTATTAATAGGTTATTTCAACTTAGTTTCCGGTAGTAACATTGCTTTCCATAATTATTTACTACATTTAGTTAAAACTGCTCTGTTTTCTTTTACTACCATTTGATTTTAAAAAGTGACAGTTGGATTTATATATTTTTATATAAACAAACATTTGTGTTTAAGATGTTACAAATACCTAAATACAGAATTGCGAGTGTACGTAAGGAGCTACTGACTTATCAGGAAAATTGTTTCTAAAATGAATATTTTTTTCAAGATTTTCTGTGAGAAGCCATGTGTTTCTTCTTACCATGACCTCTACCTCTTCCCTTCATTACCTCATCTCTATTTTCTATGAAGGTGTATGTTTTTGCTTTACTGTTCACCTGTTCCTGCTACTTTGTCCTCATGTATAGTCATAGTCATTGATCATGTTGTCAAAAGAGGATTATGATTTCAAGTGAGGAGCAAGCATCAGGAGTAAATGAACTCCAAAGCACCAAAAACTCAGTCTTCAAAAGCATCTATTCACAGAAAATTGAGGGAGGGAAAAAACACTTGTCAGCAAATAGTTTCATTATAAAAAGTTTTCCCTAAGTTGATAAGAGGTATGTATGAGTTGGGTGTTATAAACACACAATACGTGAAACTTGGTGTGAACTACTTTCCATGGACATTTACATTTTTATTTGATTTCAGATCTTTAATTTTACATTTCTTTTGCTTTGCTAATAGGTTGCTGATTTTGATTGTCAGAGTTCAAAATTTGACCACAGGAAAGGGATAGCTAAGTTGCGGCAGCAAAAATAAAAGCAAAGCTTTTTTAAAAAGCTGTTTGTTATAACACAGAAAAAATGAGGCATGTATTCTTAGTATTTTTACGATCCTGTTTCTGACTTAAAAGTAACAGGTACATTTGCCAAACTAATTTTCAAACATTTGTAGATGAAAGACCAATTTTACTTCTAAAGTAAATTAGCTGCTAAAAAGTTGAAACTTAGTTATGATATTTGTTTAGGTTCATTATTAGCACTTGAGCAAAAGTATACTAGGCATTTGTATAGATTTCTACCTGGATTTTTTGTTTTCCTGGAGTTTGAATTTTGTTTTTCATAAACCCTATGCTCTTACTTTTTGAAAAGAGGTTTTCATTTGGGACGTTTTGTGTGTGTGTGTGTGTGTCTTTGTGTTTTTACAGATTAACATACTTTGACTTTCATGTGTAACCTTAATTGTATATTTTATGTAAATAAATAACAGACGTGTAAACCACGCATGATTCATTGCTTCTTTTTTGTTGCTAACACTTGTCTTATTTTAAATTATGTGCATTCTGGTCTCTGAAACAGTCAAAATTAATTGCTTTAAAAATGTAGTGTACTTACATTATGTAGGTGCTGCCTGCACTCATTTGTATAGGTTCTTTGTAATTTAGTTTAAGCGTTCGAGACATACATATTAGTTGGGCTCAGATCCATCAGAGCACTTAAGCACATGCTTACCTTTGTGTGTGAGTAGTCCTCTTGATGTCAATAGAACTTAATGACCTGCTGAATGTTCAATGTGAACTGTGCAGGAAGGCCTTACACATGGGTGCAGGGAGCCACCTGTGCAGATCACACTGCAGGATTGGGGTCTAACTTTGGTGTTAAAAGTGTGACAAATAAAATTATTTTATTTAAAGTGCTCCTTTAGAAGCAGAAAAACCATTAAAGATCCAGTGATCCCCTACCCACAGAGTACTATGTTCTAGGTAATATTCAGGTATTTGGGGTGGGGAAAAGCAAACATCCATATTGTACCTTTTGAGCAAAAATTTTCTGACATTCATGACCATTTAAAACTAACTTAAACTTCAAAATACTTAAATGTGAGGCTAGATAGTCTTAAATGTTGTAGATGTTTGAATAATCTTTAATAAAGATCAATGTGAAAGCAATTATTAATCCTTATCCTCAAGAATATGGAAATTGATTATAATATAAAATGGTTAATAGAGTACTATCTTGATTATCAATAGCCCTTCTAAAATAACAAGGGCTTACATTGATTGCATTATCTGTGTGGTGTATTTCTTCAGAAGACCATTTTAGGACTACCATTGCCTGAAGCACATTATGGCCGTAAGCATAACAAAAGTTAATAGTAGCAATCATCTTATATTGTCCTTTACTTCAAAATTATTGAAATCATAGACTTAGTAAGCTTTTAAATCCACTATAAAAGCATTGTCTGTGGTAACCTGTTAATTTTTGCTTTATTTATGTAAACAAGAAAACAAGTATTTCTATAGTTATTACTAGCCAAGGCTACTTACTTGATAAATGTATTGATATATATTAATGCTTTCACAAACACATTCTAAACAACTACATCTGAATAGTTTGTTTTTTAAATCCACTAACTAACTCTAAAATGAGAATTAAATTGGAACACATGTTAAATCAACACATCTACTCAGAAAGACGAAATGTTTTGGAAACTGAAATGATACCTTTAATGGTTCAAACCAATGTCAAAATAGTATGGGGCTGGCAATTATTTTGATACATACCTTAGAATTAAAAGAGAGAAGGAAAATGTGCAAAAGCTCTCTTAAGTTTGCATCAGTATTATACTTGTGTGTTTAGAGCTTAGTTTTCAATTATTCTGATTGGTTTATCCTTGCATGTTCACTGTCCTGGTTGCAGCATGAAGCGTGCCAGTTCTCTGAATGTTCTTAACATGGGTGGCAAGGCTACTGAAGATCACTTTCAAGTAAGAAGCCATATAATATTCTTACCCAAGTAGTTACCACTAGCAGGGTTTGGGCTTAAGTGCTTGAGAAACAGTAAAATGATAAACTTCTTGGTACTCAATAAGACCCTCAGTATAGCAAAGCACTTTAAACAAGTGCTTAAGTCCATTGTTCAGTAAAGCACTTAAATAGATACTTAACTTTAAGCACCTGCTCAGGTCCCACTGATATCAGTTATTTAAGCAGGTGCTGAACTGGGGCCTTAATTAGAACATTGGAATGGCTAGTAAGTTTTTTGGAGTCTTTCATTCTTGTAGTGTAACTTAGAAAAGAATACTTGTAAAGCTCAGATCTTCTGTATTTTGATGAAAGAAGCCTCTCTCAAAAGGTCCAATCACACTAAGTGTTGTACGCTTTGAAATCCCAATGACTTCAGTGGGAGCTGAGGGGGCACAGGAGCAGGCCCTAAATTTATTTGATCTGTTAAGTATGCTTCTACGAAAATCTAAACCATAAGTATTTAGTGTTACTATTAATCAGTGTGCCTGATCACTGCTATGCATAACTGTTTGTACCTAATGTCACCGTTGCATATATTGTCAAGGAAAACTAGTAATGTTTTGTGTTCTAAACAACATTTTACTAACAGTAGCTGTGACTAACCTTTATGGGAATATTAATTGTCAATGCCAGCATATTGTACAGTGTAGAATCTTCTCTTTTATTTGCCCTAAGGTTTATAACAAAGCTCATGCTGCATGGATCTGTTTCACTGTTGAGTGGCATAAGAGTATATCTCCTCAGTATTATCCCTAAAGAGTTTACTGCAGATTTTTAATTCTCTGAAATTTATACAAAGATGTTCCTTCCTCATTAATATATGTGAACTTTGGCCAAAAAAATCCACCAAGGTAACCAAAACATTTTGCAACAGTAATACAAAACATGCCCAGGGCTTTCAAAATCTGATTGTCTTGGCCTAGGAGCATTGAACTTTGTAGCTGCTTTACTGTACATTCTATAATCAGTGCTTTCTCAACGAGTTGTACTTAACTGCATGTGAAATGTGTGCAGTTAAATGTTTACAAATTTTACAAATACTTTCCCTGGGTTTGCCAAGTCGAGAGACTTGCCAATATCCCTAGGCAGTCAGTCCATTCTGTAATAAATATCTCTGTGTTAGGAATGCAAGGGGAGTGTTGAGATATTACTACATCTGTTCAGCATAGCTAGTTTGAAATAGAGCAAAGATGTGAAAAGAAATCTTACATCTCTCAAACTAAAGTACGTAAGCAATACTAGTTTCCTAAAGTACACTAATTATTTAAGTTATTTGCGTTCGTTATTTTTTTTAGTTATTCTTTTTATGCAGACATCCAGGTAGCTCAAGCATTTTAATAATTTTTTTCATTTTTTCATACAGGAACGAAATAATTATCTGACAGACTCAAGAGGTCTGAGTGCCAGTCACACTGATTTGGCACATTGAAGTTCTTGGACAGAAGCTAGTTAAAATTCCTTTGAATAAAGAAGCACTGAGAATCTCAAAGCTTTGGTTCATTATCACTCTCTATAGGAACATCAAATGTGTAGACTGACTTTTGCAATGGACTGCTGTTTTTACTTTTCTAAAATAGTAATGACATTTTTAAACATAGTGGATATTTTTTTCTGAAGAGAAAATGTATAGATATATATTGCTCATGGCACTGTCATTTATGCTACTTGATTTCTGTTAACAGATCTGAATATCAGAGCAGCTGAAAACAGAAAAAACAGAAATGCATATAAAACATACCAAAATGCAAAGGATTATAAAAGGTTCTCTATATTGGTATTTAAAAACTGGTTACATGAAATGTGTAGCAGAAAATATATGCAGTGCTGGAATGAGACAAGGATCAGTTATGTGCATTACTGTATAAATTCAGAGGGTATACTGTACTAGTGTGACTTTACCTTGCATCACTTGAGTGTCACAACTTCAGATATCTTGCCCGAAAAGTAGAGATTAAAAATTGGATTCCTTAACCAGGAGAACTAGATATTAAAATTTTAATGGAAACACATAGGCTATCTTAACTTTATAGGTAGCATGCATAGCAATACCTAAAATATGAAATTGTGTCTTATTTATTGATGTAGATCTTAATGCCCAGTAATCTGTGGTGATATACAGTTCATTTTGATCAGTGAAAATGGCAGACATTTTGGCCTGTATTTTGTACAGTAGATGCATATTGAAGCTTTGGGGGTGCAACTGTTCCAGAGCAGCAGCTGTTGCTTTAGTGCAAAACATCATGCCTCAAGTTGTTGACGCTTTTCCTGCTGTCCACTGGAGGTTCTTATTCTTTAGTTCTCTTTAGGCTAAAAGTGCTGTTGTTTCTTTGTGCTTGTTCTAACTCTTACCTCTCTCCATATTAGTTGATGGTAAGTGGAGCAAATGAAGCATGGTTGGTGTTATACTGTGGAATAGCTGCTGTGCAGAGGACCACTTGTGAAATCTCTACTGAAGTTAAATATAGCTAGTGCCCCATCAGAGTCACTAGATGCCCTTATTTGGCAGACAGGCCACATTTTTAATCAGCCATCTTTTTAAAATCTAGCTACAATTAATAGATATGCTATATTCAGGCCTGCTGGCTGGACTAAGTATATGATGTTTAATTATCTTGTGAACACCGGTTTTTCCCCTGTAAAATATGTGATTTTTAAAACACCACACTTCAGGTATGTCTTCACTGACAGCAGCAAATTCGCTGCTGTCAGATCACTCTATCTGGATCCATTGAGCAGTCAGTTAAGACCTGCTCAATCAATCCAAAAGTCGACTTGTTAAAACCACCCACTCAAGTGGCACAGCGCAGTGAAGACGTTGCGCACAACGGAAGTTAAGAAGTTGACGGGAGTTACGCAACTTACTTTGCGTAGCTTGCGTAACTCCTGTCACCTGTTGCTGAAATTTAAGATAAGTGTAGACCAGGCCTTAGTTTTCACCTGTCTGAAAAATTCTGTTATTTACATGCAAGTTGAAAGAGAAAGTAAAAATGTGCATGTTTGTGAATAGAGGAAGGTAAACAATAAGATTTGGTATTTGATCAGGCTGTGAAGAGAACTCACTAGACTCCATACTTATTTTAAAACTGCTTGATGAACTTGCATCTGGTTTTAAAGCTGCTTATAATGACTGATGCAACAAGTTAATGTGTAATGCACATGTTTACTATGATGTACTTCATTAGCATCTCTATAAAGAAGAAATAGTTGTAGATATTGTATACTTACTATAAAAACAGAAATTGAGACACGATGTTGCTAATTGTGGTTTTAGTGCAGACTAGTGCAATTAATGAACTTGGGAGAGGAACAAATTGTTGCTATTTTATAGATATACTCATAATGTGGACTAGAGTTTTAATTTTTTGAGAGCTTTTATATTTTTGTAAAACAATTTGTTGATGAATTTCATAGTTCTCTGCACAAAGCTTGACTCAAAGTAGCTTTGTACATTGAACTAAGCAGCAGTTGCTGGGTGGGCGAGAAGATGGTATTCATCTACTACCAGATAGGCATGCCACAGAGCAACAGCTGCTGTGTAGTCAGCTGTCCTTTTTACAATAACTATGAAGGATTTTTGGTGCAGCAAATCAGCCTTTGCCGGTGTGGGAGGAGCTATTAGAGTAGTAGTGGCCCCTGCTATCCTTTACATCCAAGGTAACTTCCACCCATGTGAAGAACATCTACAAAAGTCTGACTTTTTAGAAAGATAGCTATTCTGACCCAAAGCTGACTTTGCAATTAGATATTCAGTGCAATCTAAGAATTTGTTTCCAAGCCTTTATCTTTCAATATTTGCAGCCTCTCAAAGAACTGGAACTTGTGTAAATAGAAATCTGTTTAAATATTTAAACATAATTCAGGCCAGCTTAACTATACATTTTATTAGATGGTCTTTAAAATTCAAGACTAGAGTGTGTCAGACTGCGGTAGTGGTGGAATCTCATTATTTTAGGCTTTTAACTAGCTTAATGAAACATTGTAAGCTGTACTTTTAGTACTCTGCTTACACATGTGGCAACTGCTTTACATAGTATTTAAAGGAATTCTGTCAAAGGAGGATAAACATAAAATGTTGACCTGCTTCTCTTTCCTACACCACCTCCCCAAACAAAACCACTCCTTTATCTAGTTGTAAAATCTATATAATGTGTATGTGGATTTTTAATATCAATTTTCCTTTGGTTTAAATGATCCCAAAAATTACTTTGCCACTGTCTGCATATATTTGCTTAAGTGGACTTCTGAGTTTACTTTTCATTAATAATTAATGACACTTCCATTTTAATTTTTTTTGCTAGATTGACATGTTGTGCGCCAATTGCTGACAGTACTGTCACTATTTGTTCTTGATTGAAGATCTAATTAAATATTATGGTATCCATGGTGAAACTATACAGTGAAAGGATTCTAGTGACTTAGCAAACAAAACAGAAAACCAAGTATGGTTGTGTTGTGTATGTACTGTTAAAATGGGGTGTGCAGTGCTCCATCTAAAGTATGTTTACAGTATTTGTTTGATAGGTTCAAGTGTACAATTTAGCTTTTGTCAGCTAGGTCACTTATTTTGTCTGAAAGCTGCTAAGTGTATTTGTTTCATTTTAATAATCAAAATGTTTGCCTATATTAAAAAAATATTGCAAGGAAAGCATGATGATGATGTAAAGTTTAATACAAACTTTGCATTATCATAAAAATATATTTTGTAAATGCATTGCTATAAATACAAGGGGAAGCTGTGAAAGTTTACATTTAATTCAAATGATTTGTAGTCTCAGTATTTTGAGCGGAAGAGGTCAGTGGTGTTTAAAAACCAACAGCAGAAGCCCCTAGGGCTAAATGAAGAGTTACCCACATGTTCATCACAGAGTTCATTAGCCCTAAAATACACATTCTTGGTGAGAAAGTAACGGTTTGTTGATACAGAAGCAGCAAAATTGTTTATATCCCTGTAATTCACTTGTTATGGCTGCTTTGAAATGACTCATTTAAACAATCACAGCTAAAATTAAGTGGTTAACACTCCACCTGCATTTTAAAGCACTGAAGATACCTAGGATTGTAAAAGTATGGCAGATTAGTTATACATTGACAAAACTTAAGTAGACTTAAGAATCACATAGTTTGATGTAACAAGTATAGTAAAAATCAGTAAAATAATGAGGAATCTTCAGCTTCTGTGTATTCAGCAGACACTAAATCTCAAAGCTCAAAGTTTTTTACAATTTGAAACTATAGAAGTATATTTCTATGTAACTTGGAGGTATTATGGTTTATTAGGATGGGGAGGAAAATGGAAGTCAGTAGCATCTTTAATGATAGTCATGTCACTTTTCCTTTAAATCTAACTGTGGATTTAGATTATGCAAATAACTTTAAAACCTTCAAAGACTGATTTTAGGATGCTATGTGTTGATTTTAGCTCTCAAATACTGTACATTCTTTCCAACTGTTGAAGGTAAAACAGAACCCGGCATTCCTTTCTTGAAGGATAAGAACTGAAAAGCTTCAAAATAAAACAAAAACTTAATTGTAACAAATATAGCACTAATTCACTCTGATTTAAATGCAGAACTTGTTATGAAGTTAAAACTTTTTAACTAGATCTATTGTGTTGTTGTAACACTTTAGTTCTGTAAATGCACTTTTCCTTGTATACAGCTGTGACTTTACAGTGCACAGAATAACTCCTACCATTCTACTTTTCAACAACGATCTGCTTCCAGAAATGCATATCATGTTACCACTGAAATGCCTCTTTACTTGGTATCTGTTACAGAGCTGTGGTTTGATTTGAAGCTGTTAAAACACGTTGAAAGTCTTTTGGCATTTATTTTCAAAGTGCAAAAATAAAATATTTAAATAGTCTTACAATAGTATGTTAAATAAAGTTGGGGATATTTAAGCATTTTAGAATGTAAACTTTTCATGTAAAAAGCATATAGTCTTGTTTTTTCCTGTACAGAAGCAAACCTCAGTTATCAAGCCCAAAGATTAATAAAGCTATATATAAAGGGACAGTTCCTAAATAAAGTTCATGTAAAAGAAAACACTACTGCAACAGCCATGATTTACAGGGGGGAGTTACAGTAGTGCTGATATGAAATTCTGCTGAAAAGCAAGGCACCCTTGAGAAATAACTTTCATTCTGTACACAGATCTGCTTTTCATGGGTTTTTACACAACCTAAGTTGTACTGAATTAAAAGCAGGGGTGGGTAAAAGACAGCCCGGAGGCCAGATTCAGCCCATCTAATGTTTCTGTCCAGCCTGCCACAACTCCTGGAAATTGTGGAAACTAATCTTCCTCCAGGCAGGCCCCCCCTAAGCTCTGCTTAAACTACCTTCACCTGAAACTTTCTTGGCCGGTAGCTTCCTGAATTTCAAAGCAGGAAGTTCAGGAAACAACTGTCAGAGTCACATCACATGAGCAGAAGCAGGAAGTTCAGCCTGCGATGACTTAAAATATGTACAGGGGCCCGTCTGCAAAAATTATAACCCACCAGTGAATTAAAGTGTATTTCATTACATGATACAACTGCAGTTTAAATTAAATTACATGAACCCTATCTATAGCTATAGCTGATGAAATAAAATAAATTCTCTAACGCTTTCTGTAAATGTATAGGTTAAGCTTCACTTGACACTGAAGGGATTTCTTAAAACTCTCTAGAGCTACTTTTTCTTTGCATTTGTGCAGATAGCACTCGAAACAAACTGCTGTAACCGGCAAGACTCAGAACTACATCTGGATGTTCAGATTCAGAATGCTAATGGACCGTGGTGTGGGTTTCTTAGGGGCAATAAATCACTTTTCCTTTAGTTTTAAAAGAACCACTGATGATCAGGAAAACAGCATGGTGAATTACTTGCTGGAGAGAAGCCAATGGTCATGGTATATGTAGTAACCAATGACACAGGGAAGGCAGGAAAGAGGTCCTGGATGTCAAAATTAGGTTGTTAAATAAGAGATTAAAGACCTGGATTTCCATGGTCCCATTCTCTGAAATGCTTCCACTATCACAGCCACGGCCAGTTAGATAGGCAGAATTGCAGGGTCTCACTACATGGATAAGACAACAGTGTTCAGAGGAGGGATTTAGGTTTATTAGGAACTGGGAAAGGAGGAGCCTATACAGGAACAATGGATTCCATCTAAACCAAAACAGGCACAGTTCAGACAGACATCGGGGGGGGGGGGGAATTATTAAAGGGGATACTGAATAGCCTTGTGGAGAGGATAGAAGTTAACAAAATACAGGGAGGAACTGAAGAAAAACAAGAGTCCCATTCAATTCACATGAAAACAGACAATTTAATATTGATACATTTTATAAGTGCTTTTATACAAATGCTAGAAATCTAAATACTAAGATGGGTGAACTTAAGTGCCTGGTATGATATGAGGATATTGACATAATAGGTATCACAGAAACTTGGTAGAATGATAATCCATAGGACACTATACCGGGGTACAAAGTTCTAGGAATGACAAAATATATTGTCCTGATGGGGGAATGGCACTATATACTTTCTCTCACATGAAGTCAAGTATATTAAAAATTTTATATGAATCAATGAGTACCCTAGAATCTCTATGGATAGAAAGTCCATGCTTGAATAATAAAACTATAGCAATAGGAATATACTACTGTCCAGGATGGTGACAGTGACTGAAATGCTCAGGGAGATTAGAGAAGCTACAAAAACAGAAAACCCAATAATAATGGAGGATTTCAACCATCCCCATACTGACAGAGAACATATCACCTCAGGACAGGAAGCAGATACATTTCTAGACACCATTAATTACAGCTTTTAGAGCAGCTAGTCCTGGAACCCACAAGGGGAGAGGAAATTCTTGATTTAGTTGTAAGTGGCAGACAGGATCTGGTACCAGAGGTGAGTATACCTGAACCACTCAGCAATAGCCATCATAATGTAATTAAATCTAACATCCTTGTAGGGGGAAGTACCAAAGAAATCCACCATAGTAGCATTTAAATGTCAAAAAGAGAAACTACACAAAACGAGGAGGCTTGTTAAATGGAAATTGTGAGGAACAGGCAACAAAAGTGAAATGCCTGCACTTGCCTGGAAACTTTTCAAAACACCAAAACAGAAGCTCAAACTCAATGCATATTCAAAATAAATGACTAAACAACAGAGTTAAGAGGTGGCTACACACAAGAAGCTCTCTTTTAAAAATTGAAGTCAAATCTTACTGAGGAAAATAGGAACATGTACTCTGGCAAGTCAAGTATAAAAGCATAATTAGTGCAAATGAAGATAAACAAGCAAAAGACACAAAAGCAATTTTTTTTAAAGTAAAGCAGGAAACCTGCCAATTAGTGGGGCTACTGAACACTTGAGGTGCTAAAGGAGCGCTCAAGGAAGACACGGGTGTAGTGGAGAAGCAAAATGAATTCTTTGCATCAGTCTTCACTGTAGAGGATGGGAGGGAGATTCTCACATCTGAGCTATTCTTGTTAGGTGACAAATCTGAGGAACTATCCCAGATTGAGGCATCAACAGAGGTGTTTTTAGAACAAATTGATAAATTACACCGTAATAAGTCATCAGGACCAGACAGTGTGCATCCAAGAGTTCTGAAAGAACTCAGATGTGAAATTGGAGAACTACTAAGTATGGTATGCAACCTGTCACTTAAATCAGCCTCTGTACCAGATGACTGCAGGACAGCTAATGTGATACCAATTTTTAAAAAATGGTTCTAGGGTGATCCTGGCAATTACAGGCCAGTAATTGTAACTTCAGTACCAAGAAAACTGGTTGAAACTATAATAAAGAACAGAATTATCAAACACATAGATGAACAAGATAGGTTGGGGAAGAGTCAACCTGGCTTTTGTAAAGGGAAATCACATCTCACCAATCTATAAGAATTTTTTGAGGGGGTCAAAAGGAGATCCGCTGGATATCATATACTTTCAGAAAGCCTTTAACAAGGTCCCTCACCACAGGCTCTGAAGCAAAGTAGTCAGTCTTGGGATAAGAGGGAAGGTCCTCTCGTGGATCTGGTTAAAAAGTTAAAAGACAGGAAACAAAGGGTAGGAATAAATGGTCAGTTTTCACAGTGGAGCGATGTGAATAGTGGGATGCCCCAAGGATCGATAGTGATGTCAGTGCTGTTCAACATTTTCATAAATGATATGGAAAGAGGGGTAAATAATGAAGTGGCAGCATTTACAGATGATACAAAATTACTCTAGATAGTTAAGTCCAAAGCAGACTGCAAAGAGTTACAAAGGGATCTCACAAAACGATAAGAAAAAGGTAGATGAAATACAATGTTGATAAATGCAAAGTAATACAGACTGGAAAACATCTCAACTATACATACAAAATGAGGGGCCCTAAATCAGCTGTTACCCCTCAAGAACTCTGGATAGTTCTTTGAAAACATCTGCTCATTGTGCAGCAGCATTCAAAAGAGCTAACAGAATGTTAGAAACCATTAGGGAAGGGATAGATATTAAGACAGAAAATAACCTAATGCTACTATATAAATACATGGTTAAGGTTAAGATCCTGTCACAGTTATTTTTAGTAAAAGTTAGGGACAGGTCATGGGCAATAAACAAAAATTCACAAAGCCTGTGACCTGTCCCTGACTTACTAAAAATAGCCCCCCTCTTTCGCCCTCTGGCTACTTTTAGTAAAAGTCAAGGACAGGTCTTGGGTTTCCATTAATATTTGTTTGTTGCCCCACCGCTACTCCAGCCCCAGGGGGGCTAACTCAACCCCAGCCACTGCTTCAGCCCTAGAACCGCTGCTCTGGCAGCCTTTCGGCTAACAGCTGCTTCAGCCCTGCCCCCAAAGAAGTCATGGAGGTCACAGAATCCGTGACACCCTTGACAGAATCATATCCTTATGCATGGTACATCTACACCTTGTATACAACGTGCAGTTCTGGTCATTCCATCTCAAGAGAGAGAGAGATTAGAATTGGAAAAAATACAGAAAAGAGCAACAAAAGTGATAAGGGGTATGGAAAGAACGGTTGCTTACCTTGTAACTGTTGTTCTTCAAGATGTGTTGCTCATGTCCATTCCCAATTTAGGTGTGTGCGCATGCCACATGCACCAGTAAAACTTTTTCCCCTAGTGGTACCCATACAGGCCAGCTCTAGCACCCCTGCAGCAGCACGCACATGCACCCTCATATAGGCGCCGCCAGCTCCCTCTCCCTCTCAATTCCTTCTTGCTGGAACTCTGACTGAGGGAAAGGAGGGCGGGTGTGGAATGGACATGAGCAACACATCTTGAAGAACAACAGTTACAAAGTAAGTAACTGTTCGTTCTTCCTCGAGTGCTTGCTCATGACCAATTCCCAATTTAGGTGACTCACCAGCAGTGTCTCCGGAGGTGGGCAGGAGTGCATGGACGTGAAGCACTGTTGTACCGAAGCCAGCATTGTCCCAGGCTTGCTGCATCAAGGCATAGTGGGATGCGAAGGTATGTACCAATGACCAGGTAGCTGCCCTGCAGATGTCCAGTATGGGGACATGCTTGGAAAGCTGTAGATGATGCCTGCGCTCTTGTTGACTGGGCTGTCAAGGACCTCGGAGATGCAATTCCAGCCTGATCACAGAGATAGAGATCTGCTGTGAAGAAACCAGCAGCCCTCTCATCCGGTCTGCAATCGCCATGAAGAGTTGCATTAAGCAGCAAAAAGATTTGGTTCTGTTGACGTAAAACGCCGGGGCCTGTCTCACATTGAGAGAGTGTAGATTCCTCTCTTCACTGGAGCTGTGAGGTTTGGGTCAAAAGACAGGTAAGAAAATATCCTGGTTAAGGTGAAAATGAGAAACTACCTTAGGCAAAAAGGCCCAGTGCAGGCATAATTGGACTTTGTCTTTATAAAACACCATGTAGGGTGATTCTGATGTTAATGACCTGATCTCCGAAACTTGCCTGGCAGACATAATAGCCACCAAGAAGGCAAACTTCCAGGACAGGTATGTAAGGGAGCATGAAGTCATGGCCTCGAAGGGGGGCCCGGCGAGTCTGGAGAGGATCAAGTTCAAATCCCACTGAGAAGGCTCCCTTATTGTCCAGGAAGACCTGAACCTGCCCCTGATCAACCAGTTGTCCAGGTAAGGGAAGTTTTGCACACCCCTTCAACTCAGGTGGGCAGCCACTACCGCCATGCATTTGGTGGAACACCCTGGGGGCCGACTAGATGTCAAAGGGTAGGGCTATAAATTGGTAATGGGAGCCAGCCACCGTGAAATGGAGGAAATGCCTGTGGCTGGGGAGGATAGACACATGGAAGTATGCGTCCTTGAGGTCGGGGTGGCATACCAGTCTCCTAGATCCAGGGAAGGGATTATGGAGGTTAGGGAGACCATGCAAAACCTGAGTCGTTTGATGTGTTTGTTTAGATGACACAGGTCTAATATGGGTCTCAGTCCTCCCTTCGCCTTGGGGATGAGAAAGTACCTTGAATAGAACCCCTTCCCCTTTCTGTCTTGGGGAACCATTTCCATTGCCCCTTTGTTGAGGAGGGTGTCGACCTCCTGCAAGAGGAGTTGCTCGTGAGAGGGGTCCCTGAAGAGGGACGGGGGGGAGGGTGTTGGGGGGGTAGATGTAAATTGTAGGGCATAGCCCTGAACGACTATCCCAAGGACCCAATGCTCCGACATGATGTTTTCCCATTTGGTGTAGAAGGACCTTAATCTATTTAGGAAGGGATAGGGTGGATCCAGGGGGGCGCACCCTCTGGTGCACCGTCAAAATTGCCTTTTCTGATTGCCCGACCTCTTGAGGGGTCCTTGTTGGGGGGCTGAGGACAAGTTAGGGGCAGATTTATCTGTCTAAACCCCTATTTCTATCTCCGCTCCTGTAGGGCTAGAAGGGCTAGGCGGAGGCCTTGGTTGCTGCTGTACCGGGGGCCGTGACTGCTGCTTGGAAGCTTGGGGCGTATACAGGTCCAGGGAGCTAAGTGTGGCCCTGGAGTCCTTAAGACCATGTAGCTTTGCATCGGTCCGATACGAAAACAGGGCCGACCCATCAAAGGGGAGGTCCTGAATGGACTGCTGCACCTCTTGCGACAGCCCCGAGGATTGCAGCCATGAGCACCATCTCATGGCAATGGCAGAGGCCATGGCCCTACCAACTGAGTCTGCACGTCATGGGATGTCTATAGCGCCATCCTAGCCACTGATTCCTTCGTCCAGGACAGTGGCGAAGTCTGCGGCCTGGTCCTGGGGCAGGGCCTCAGCAAACTGTCTGAGGGACTCCCACAAATTAAAATTGTACCTGCCCAGTAAAGCCTGATGGTTGGCAATCCTGAACTGCAGGGCCGCTGTCGAATAAACCTTCCTCCCAAACAAGTCTAGTTTTTTGTTGTCCTTGTTTTTGGGAGTGGACCCTGGCTGACCTTGCCTGTCCCGCTGGTTGGACACATCAACTACCAGGGTTCCCGGGGTTGGGTGGGTGAACAGATACTCAAACCCTTCAGCTGGGACATAATACTTTTTCTCGGCCACCCTAGATGTAGAGGCGACCAAGGAGGGGGTCTACCACAGGGTCTTGACAATTCTGAAGACTCTGTCATGGACTGGTAGAGCCACCCTTGCTGGGGCAGCTGCCGCCAGCATGTTGAAGAGGGTATTCTCATCCTCCTCTAACTCTTTAACCTCCAGCCCTAAATTAGAGGCCTCTTAAGCAGCTTCTGGTGTGCCCTGAAAATTTCCAGTGGCGCCATGTGGTCCCGTGAAACTGCCTTGTCCAGGGAGGAGGAGGAGGAGGACTGCCAAGGTGCGACCTGTGGCTTCCTGCCCCTCCCCCCCCCGATGATCAGGTGCACCCGTGGATGGTCCCTCCATGGGGTCCGATTCCTCATCTGAGGAACGGTGTCTATGGGCTTTGTCCAGTGCAGGTGGCACAGACTGAACCCCCAATGATAGGATGGACTGTGGCACCCATCCCATCTAGATGCCCCATGGGGCCTAATAAGGCCACTGCTGCGGCCATTGACCCTGGGGCCAACCAGGGCCTGGCTGTGCAACTTGCTGTGGCATCTCGTGGGGGCCTTGGACTGTCCTTATGGCTGTCCCAACAACTGCCCCCCCCTTAAGGGACCCCGAGCCACTGGAGCGGTGGTGCTGAGCTCTCTCTCGGTCCTTGGTGCCGTTCTGTGCCAGGGACCACCCTCTTGATGCCTCTGACTTGGATGATGACGAGGACTGCCTTCATCTCCGCAATCGGTGCCGGTGAGTGGAGGTGCACACCAAAGAGCTTGATGTACCTGAACATTGTCTCGGCACCAATGACTTACGGTGCCATTTGCCCTTCGGTGATCGGGATCAGTGCTGCTTAGAGCTTCGTGATGCCAAACAAGACTCTGGTGACTGGGTTCTACACTGAGGACTCTGCAGTGCTGGATCCTTTGAAGGCGACCAGGTTCTGTGTGGCGTCGGTGCAGGTAAACTCCTCGGTGCTGGGCTCTCTGATGGCAACCGGGTTCTGTGCTGCCTCGGTGTGGGTGAACTCCTCGGTACCGGGGATTGAGAACTAGAGCTGTCCAAGTACCATCTGGCAGACCTCGACCAGAGCCCCTTCTGGTTTGCGCTGCCCCTGGTGCCAGGGACCGACTTTGGTGCAGAGAGGGGTACTCCTCGTCCTGAGTCAATACAGATCGGCTCGACGATGCCAACCTGGAGTGATTGCTAGGGGAGCGTCCTCGCTCTATCCCTGGTGGCCATCCAGCGGGAGACCTTTCCACCCTTACCGGGGGTCTCCACCACCCTTCAGGGGGACTCTTTGTGGGTTTGCCCTGGGACACCGGCCCCTTCTCCCTTGGAGGGGAGGGGGAGGCATAGGCAAGGCCAGCAAGGCTCTTGCCACCTGAAAAGCCTCTGGTGTCGACAGCATTGGCAGGGGCACTCTCTCACTCCCAGAAGTCCAGGAAGGCTCCCTGCCTGGAGATGCCAGCACCGGAGAAGACTTGACAGGCCGTACTTGATGCATCTCAGCACTTGACCTTGCCCTCACTAGCAGCACAGGGGAGTGTCTGTGCTCCATGCGCTGCCTCTTCTTCTTCGGCACTGGGGATGTTGCTCAGTGCTGAGTCGATGTCGGTGCCAGTGATGCGCTCTGCACTAAGGTTACGCTTGGTGCTGAGGTAGATCAGGATGGCTTGGACGCCAAGTGGAGTGCTGCCTCCATCAGCAGGGCTTTTAACCGAATCTCCTGGTCCTTCTGGGTCCACGGTTTAAAAGCCCTGTATATTTTACATTTGTCTTTCCTGTGCTCTTCTCCCAGGCACTTAAGGCACCAATCAGGGGGGTTGCTGAGCGGGAAAGCCTTCCCGCAGGAGGCACACGGCTTAAATCCAGGTGACTAGGGCATAGCCCAGCCACTCTAAGCCCCTTGGGGGCTTCTAATCTAACGAAACTTAACACTACTTAACGACTACTTAAAACTAACTAAAGGACTACGAATAACAAAAAGTTCAAATAATGGGGAATAGTACTTGCAGAGAGCAAGGCTAGTTTCAGCAACCGTCATGGACTGAACGGAAAGAAGGAACCGAGGAGCCATAGGGCTGGCAGTGCCTCATGTACTGTGGCATGTGCGCGGGGCTCTAGGGGGCACCAGAGCCGGCCCTATGGGATCTGCTAAGGGTAAAAAAGTTCTGGAAACTGTACACGGTGGCGAGCACTCACCTATAGTGTAATGGACATGAGCAATCACTCGAAGAAGAATGGAGTATATAACCAATAGCTACCGTGCTGAGTACCCACCTGACTGATGTTACAGCAGCCCCTCTAGAAGGAAACGGACCAAACGAGAGTAAAACCGAAGGGGGGCTGGGATCCGTGAGTAGGACAGGGGAGGTCGCTCTCGGGCACACCTTCAAAAGGCCTGCTTTCCGCCTTGATTATGTCGGCTAAACCCCAATTAAGGGCTGGCAGATGACAAGCAGCTCTGGTGTCTCTTGTAAGCTTTGCTTTTCTTTTTATAGGAGCCTCTGTGGGACTGGTTCCCAGATCGCTACTCCTGCTGGGGACCTGAAGTGCCTCCTGGAAGAAGAAGGTGTATAAAAGCTGAGGGACCTCAAAGTAGCCCTCGAGTCTTTCATGCTATGCAGCCTGGAGTCTGTTTGCTTGACAAAGAGAGCGACACCATCGAAAGGGAGGTCCTGGATAGACTGTTAGTCCTCTGACGGGAGCCCTGAGGATTGGAGCCACAATGCTCATCTCATCAACATGGCTGAGGCCATTGTCCGGGCAGCAGAGTCCACTGCATTGGAGGCCGCTTGCAGAGATGCCCTGGCCACTGATCTCCCCTCTTCTAAGATGGCCTCAAACTCTTGCTTAAAGAAGGGGGACAACAAGTTCACGAACTTGTCCAGTGACTGCCAGATATTGAAGTAGCAGCTACGTAGGAGCACCAGTCGGTTCACCACCCGTAGCTGCAGGCTGGCCGTAGAATAAATCTTTCAAATGAGTAAGCTGAGTCTCTTCGCATCTTTGTGCTTAGGGGTTGAGCTGACTTTCTCTTGTCTGTCCCATTCATTGGCAGCTGAGACCACCAGGGATCCCGGCATGGGGTGCGTGTAATATTCAAACCCCTTAGCTGGCATGTAATATTTCTTCTCTGCCCTTTTAGAGGTGGGGGCAGGGCCTTAGCCAGTTTAACAATCCCCTCATGGACTCGGAGGGCCACTCTATTAGGGACTGCCAAGGCCAGTATTCCAAAGAGCTCATCGACCGGCTTGTCAGGCTCCTCTATTTTGAGTCCCAAGTTAGAGGCAACCCTTTTCAATAGGTCTTGGTGCGCTTTGAAGTCATCCACTGGCACTGCAGCTAAGGGTCCTGCGACTGCATTGTCTAGCGACAAAGGAGATGAGGCCAGCACCTGACTAGGGGAGGGGCCTCCGTTCCCCCCAGACTCAAAACGCATGAACTATCCCAGTCAGAGTCTGAGTCCAGGTGCGGTGCCGAACTCTGGGGGATGGAGGTGTGTGGTATCGATGTTCCTCTCTTAGAGCTGGTCTGCAGCATCCCTGAGGGAAATCCTCACCAATACAGCCAAGGACCATGGCACTGTCTTTGTGGCCACACTCCTATTGGCAGCACCATCAGGAAGCCAGGCATCAGGGCTGGGGCTTGCCTGGTATGAACAACCTCCTCGCTGTCTGACAGCCAGGGTGGTGTGGTGCCGACTCCAAATATCTCACAGTGCCGTGCGGAGCTGCTTGCTGATGCACTGGTGCCAGTGAGCAGTATGGAGAGCCCGAATGATGTACACTAGAACCAAGAATAAACCACTAGGTTTAGCTAGAGAACTTGCAAAGGAAAAAGACACTCCAGCACTATCATTGGCGGCAAGAAGGAACTGAGGGGGCAGGGGAGCCAGTGGCACCTATATGCAGGCACGTGTACACTGCTGCAGGGGGTGCTAAAGCCGGCTTGTACGGATACCACTAGAGCACGGGTGTCAAACACAAGGCCCGCGGGCCGAATCCGGCCCGCCGCCTTGTTATCCGGCCCGGCACTTGTTTCTGAGCCAAGCTCAGAAAAAAGTGCCAGGCACCCGTGACTTAGGTATCTAGTCAAGTGTGCAGCGTGTGACGCTACTGAAGGAGCAGGAGAACGGCGGAGCAGGAAAACACCTGTCTTAGCAGTGTAGCACTGTTGGAAGAGTAATAGGTGAGACAGGGGGACGGGTGTGCCTATGTGACAGGGCCTGACTATTATTTAACCGGGTCCTAAAAGGAAATCTTGGTCTTTTACTTAGGTGGCGCAGCATACCATCTTTAGTAGAACAATTTGAATCCCAAAATGCCCAGTAAGAGAAAGATTGATGCAGAAGGAAGGCAATTTAACGATAGATGGGAAAGCGAATACATGTTTGTGTTTCAAGGAGAAAAACCAGCATGTCTTTTGTGTTATGAGACAGTGTCAGTGATAAAGGAGTACAATCTACATCGGCATTTTGAGACCAAACACGGAACTAAATATGCTAAATTTAGCCTCCAAGAAAAACAACAATTGGTGCAAGAATTAAAAGGCAGACTGCAATCGCAGCAGAATATGTTCACCAGAGCTGTAGCCAAAAATGATGCAGCAGTGAAAGCTAGCTTTATCGTGGCTGAAGAAATTGCTTGAGCTTCAAAGTGTTTTTCAGAGGGTGTATTTTTGAAGCAGTGCATGCTAAAAGTGTGTGAGCAGGTATGCCCCGATCAAATACAGACTTTTAAAAACGTCAGTTTGTCAAGAAACACCATCGCAAACCGTGTTAAGGAAGTAGCAGAAAATCTGACAACACAGCTGGCCGAGGAGGCGCACAGTTATCTGGCTTTTTCATTAGCTGTTGATGAAAGCACAGACAACACGGATACAGCGCATCTATCCATCTTTATAAGAGGTGTGAAAGCGGACTTCTCTGTCACTGAGGAACTCTTGGATGTAATTGCCATGCATGGGACGACAACAGGGAAGGACATTTTTTATGCGGTTGAGAAGTCCATGAGTAATCACAAATTACTCTGGGAAAAGCTGGTAGGGCTAACTACTGATGGCGCACCTGCAATGTGTGGAGAAAAAACAGGCTTGGTTGGGCTCATGAAGGAGAAAATGCAAAAAAGTAACTGCAACACACCTCTGATAACATATCATTGCATTATCCATCAAGAAGCTCTGTGTGGAAAGGTTCTGGAACTGGATGACATTATGACCACAGTCATGAAAACTGTAAACTTCATTCGGGTGCGTAGCTTGAATCATCGCCAGTTCCAAGTGTTTTTGCAGGAAATGGACTCGGAGCATGAAGACGTGCCATACCATGCAGAAGTAAGATGGCTGAGCAGGAGCGCAGTCCTGAAACGATTTTTTGAACTTAGGGAACAAATTGCACTTTTTATGCAAAGTAAAGGAAAACCCTTGCCTGAGCTGTCAGATCTAAACTGGCTGTGTGATTTTGCTATCTTATGTGACATAACCGAGCATCTTGCCCAACTGAATCAGAAGCTGCAGGGACGCAAACAAGTCGTCATTCAGATGTCTGACATGACCACAGCTTTCCAGCGTAAACTTCACCTTTGGAAGTCCCAAGTGGATAAGGAAAATCTTGCCCACTTTCCTGTTTGTCAGAGAATCTCAGCCTCAGCTCCTGGTTCTGTTTCATGCATTCAGTTGTCTACCAAATTGAGCAGGTTAATTGATGAATTTGATCGGCGCTTCTCAGACTTTAGAAGGCAGCATTCAAGCTTTGCCATCTTTGCCAATCCTTTTACCACTGATGTTGACAGTGCACCCTATAACCTTCAGATGGAGTTAATTGATATTCAAAGCGATAGTGGCCTGAGAGCAAAGTTTGAGGATGTAAAAATTGAGGACTTTTACCGTCTACTACTGCCCCCTGCTTTGATGCCACAGCTCCGACTTCATGCTGCCCGTATTCTGTCAATGTTTGGGAGCACCTATCTGTGCGAACACGTTTTCAATAATGAATCTGAACAAGATTAAGCACAGATCACACATCACCGATGACAATCTCCACGCTGTTTTACGAATTGCTATAGCACAAGACCTGTAACCAGACATAGACACACTGACCTCAGGAAAACGGTGTCAGACATCCAGAACATGATCAATAGATGAGGATAGTATGTAACATGCCATTGTCTTAGGTTATTTAACAATATGTTCTTCCTGGTTGCCCTCAAAGGGCTGATTGTAACAGTAATACTGTAAAAATGTAACTACTCCTTAATAGCTCGCTTAACTGTTAAGGAGAAGTTACATTTATACAGTTCTAAAATTATGTCGGCCCTTTAAGGTACACCGTGAGGCTGATGTGGCCCCCAGTGAAAATGAGTTTGACACCCCTGCACTAGAGGAAAAGGTTTTCCGGTACCTGTGCATGTGGTGCACACACACACCTAAATTGGGAATGGACATGAGCAAGCACTCGAAGAAGAACTAGAAAGACATAGAATGAACATAGCACACATTAAATGGATTAAAAGCTGACTGACAGGTATCAAAATTTAACTATAAATGTCAAATCATCATGAAACTGGTATGTTTCCAGAGGGGTCTAGCATCTGTTGTTGACCCTATCTTATTTACCATTTTTAATAATGACCTGGAAGAAAGCATAAAATCATCACTGATAAAGTTTGCATATGACACAAAAATTGGTAGAGTGGTAAATAACGAAGAAGACAGGCCACTGATCCTGAGCGATATGGATTGCTTGGTAGACTCTGTTCAAGCAAATAATATGCATTTTAATGCAGCTAAATTTAAATGTATACATGTAGGAACAAAGAATGTAGGCCATACTTACAGGTTGGAAGACTTTATCCTGGAAAGCAATGATTCTGAAAAAGATTTAAAGGGTTGTGGTGGATAATCACGTGAGCTCCTAGTGTGACACTGTCACCAAAAGGGCTAATGTGATCCTTGGATGCATAAAAACAGGAATCTTGAGGAGGAGTAGAAAAGTTATTTTACCTCTGCATTTGGCACTGGTACAATTGCTATTGGAATACTGCATCCAGTTCTGGTGCCAACAATTCAAGAAGGACACTGATGAACTGAAGGATTTATAGAAGAGCCACAAGAATGATTAAGGGATTAGAAAACATGCCTTACCGTAACAGATTTAAGGAGCTCGATCTATTGAACTGTGTACATGGGGAACAAATATTTAATAATGGACTCTTCAGTGTAGCAGAGAAAGTTATAACATGCTCCAATGGTTGGATGTTGAAGCTAGACAAATTCAGACTGGAAAGAAGTTGTACATTTTTAGTGATGAGAGTAATTAATCATTGGAACAATTTACCAAGGGTCGTGGTGGATTCTCCATCACTGCCAATTTTAAAATCAAGTTTGGATGTTTTTCTGAAAGATCTGCTCTAGGAATTATTTTGGGGAAGTTCTCTGGCCTGTGTTCTACAGGTCAGACTAGGTGATGACAATGGTCTCTTCTGGCTTTGGAATCTATGAATCTAGAATAATGGGGGAATTCCCAGGTGACCAGCACTGATGATTTTATGGTCCCTTTGAGCCAGTGTAGCAGCATGAAGGGGCTGTATCATGCCTAAGAATTAGGCAACATTGCTATTGCCATTTCACTGTTTTATTAATGTTGCATGTATTTTACAAGAAGAGCTGGAAAGTGAAAAAGGAAGGTTTGCACAGAATAGGAAGCCTAAGTGTGTTTTGGCACTGCTTTCAGCAGCTGTCCAGAAGACCCTTCTAAACCTCAACAGGCAATGGGAAAACCCTTTTTTAAAAAAAATTGAATTAGAAGCATCAGGACATGCCATTTAGAGCATTCTAGCAGAGGATTTAATTTAAAAGATGATCAAACTGACAGTGTTGCTGTTAAGATCTGCATAGCAGCTCCCTTTGGACTCACTAGTCAGGGAGGTAGAAGTATTGTAAATGAGCAACAGAAGAGCCATCCTACTTGCTAACTAAATGTAACTTTTCTTTTTGTGAAATAACAAATGTATTCTAATTCTCTACGCAATACCTACCACTCTTCTAGCAAACAGCAGCACGCAACACCTATATTTTGTCTGCATTTTCCAGCTTCAACTTCATGCATGTGATGTTCAGTAAATGGTTAAATCAAACATTCCTGTACACCACCTCAAAGGCAGTTACAGTGGATGTTATTGTGTGCCAGCTATGGCAGCTTTATTTGAAAAGAGATACTGTAAAATGCTTCTTTATTAAAAATGATGCTAGTACTGCAGGCCAGCTTTGCTGAAAGGAACAAGACAGGTGTAGAGCCCACAATGAATTATTTCCAGTTTGCCTTAGGCAAACTGACTTATCCCATGCAGTTCAATTTACATTTGGCATTGTTTGATGAAAAATGAGCTTTTTAAAATCTTAGCTAGCATCGGCCTATACACTTTGCAGCCAATTTATATTACTATAAAATGCATACATTTATATTTATGTTCCCATCTGCACCCAATCACTATGTAAACATAAACCTCAGACTTAATCCCATTTACAATAGGGAGGTATGGAACATAAATAAGAAGTGAATGCTGTCCCTACTAATGCTGCCTGCAATGAAAATATCTAATATAAATACATAGCAGTATGTATATCAAAAATGTTACCAAATGCTACACTCCATACACAAATCTCCCCCTGCAAAGAGGATGGGAATGAATCACCTATAACAGATATTACTGTTTGCTTCATAAATTACTTGAAGTTGCTCAGATATTATGGTGATAAGGGCAGTATAAGGACCTACATAGAATTGATAGCCATGATACAGGAGCTATGGCAGTAACTGTGCCCTCTTTTCTGCAAATATTCCCACTGCTACAAGTAGTGAAGTCAGTTGTGGTTTAGCTAGAAATAACAGCACAAGGGGTTTTTGTTGGTTGTGGTATAGGGAGGCGGTGGCAGGGAAGGGTTAATGCAGGTAACAAGTAACTTCTGCTTTAGTACTATATTCATGAATTATCCCTTCCCTAGAGCAGCACAATTTCAGCTACTTAAATCAGTTTTATAAACATGCTATTTGCCTGCTAGAGTTAGCATTTGAAAATACAGCTGACTCACATCAGTAAGTGTTTAAAGCAGGCCAGTATCTAGTATAGTCTGCATCCCAAAGATGCAAGCAGTATTTTATTAAGAACCCTTCTTTTCCAAGATAGAGGTGTCCAAGTGCAAACCCAACTGAACATAAAAATAAATACAGAAATCTCTTCTCTATCACTGCTTCTGTATTTTCTGAGAATATGGTTATAAAAATGTATTGTCCAAGAAACATTTTTCATATACAAGTTAGGCATCTTTTTCTATAGATGAAAAAAATTAGGCAAATGGCTTCTTGATTCATAATCATTTATATCTATCTTTGGAATAGATAAATATGTAACATTTTCACAGTGGGGTTTTCATTTTTACTCCTTTCACACCTTCCAAATTTATAATATAGCAGCAAAAGGACTGAGGGAGATGAGGAGCAAAAACCACATTTAAAGTCCTCAAAACACTTCCAATATGCTGTAACACACCTTCGGGTGACTGTTCTGATTGTGTCATTCGACTGGCCATTAATCTCATCAAAAGTTGATTGGACCAGGTTAGCCCAAGTGCTGGAAAAACGTTCTTATCCAATAAGCTAGAAGAAAACAGAGTTTTTATAAGTTTTTGCATGCATGAAATATATATTTCACAATAAATTGTTAATTCATTTTAAGTAGACATACATTAGAAATTACACTTCAGCTATACGTAGACTTCCAGTATTTTGTTACATTAATGTTGGAATGCTCCATAGATACAGCATTTGTCTTGACAAATCCTTTCTTTTGCCAGAAAAATTACAATAAGTCAACTTCAAAAAACTGTCAACCAATTAAAATATAAATTGCAGGGCCATCCACCCTAGGCTCCCTCAGAAGCAACATTAAAGAAGGTGGGGTAAATTTAACACAATCAATTTTCTTTTTTTGATTTGTCATTTATAAAATTCGTTTTAAAGGAAAGTAGAAATAGCCCTCCAGTAGACAGGGAATAATCTGCCCAAAAGAGAAGTTTCTTCCTAACCTCTCTGTCAACTATGTCATGCCCTGAAATATAAGAATGTATATCTCCTCATCTAAAAATATGATTTCCTTATATCATTGGGAACGTTCTCATTAATATAAATATTAAAGCTTTATTTAAATCCTACTAATCTTTTGGCCTCAAACATATCTTCTGGCAATTAAGTTCTGCTGGTTAATTATGTCTTTACAGTTTTTCTAAAAACAGGATTTGAATAAAGATTTAAATGTATATGGGAAAAGACATCACAATTACAACAGACAGAGAGGAAAAGATATGATCTCTCATGTGCTAGAGTGTAAACCAACCACGAATGCCTGGGGATTAATAAGAAAATAATATCTCCTATGAGCAAGTTATTCCATAATTGTACCTCAGAGGATTTCTTCCATTTTCGTCCACAGCTGGTCACGAACAGAAACAGAATGCTAGACAATATGGACCACTGGTCTGATGTGGCAAGGAAATTCCTATGTTTCTATATATTATACTGAGGATAAACTCATGAAAGAAAAAGAGTGCAGGGCTAAATCATCATCTTTGTGTGTGTGTGTGTGTGCGCGCGTGCGTGCGCACGTGTACTATTATTACATTTCAGTTTGTGGAGAACCACTTACCCAAAATTGCTCTGAGAAACATCTGTCTCATCCACGGCATCAGCTACCTACACCAGAAAAAACCAGAGTCTGAATGAAGTTACTCTGTAAATATGTATCCCAAGGGAAGGTGGGGAGAGGGGTGACACAAAAAAAAGACCTTATACTGAATCACAAATTACTTAAACTGAATTATAAAAAACCTTATTTATCCAGGCTCAAACTGAAGAGGTACCAAGAGGTATAAACTTAGTTCTAAACACCGTAACTATTCTCTTTGGTACAAGCTGTGACTATCAATTAAAAAGGGCCCTAGAACAGTTTCACTCAAATGGTACCATCATCTGAAGAACTATAAAAGAATAATTTTACGTGTGTTAGTGGAGACACTGGGTGATTAAGTGATTTGCTAAGATCACAAATTAAGGTTGTGGGTACAGCCTGGAATAGAACTCAGGTGTCCTGCTTCCCAGGGATGTGTCCCAACCACAAGGATTATTTTCCAAGATGAAACATAGAAAATCCTTGTTTTTAATACCATTCTGATGACAAAAGCACAGAGTAGCAGATAAGAGGATAAGTTAGAGGATAAGAGTAGCTATGTTTGAATGTAGCCCTTAGTGTGTATTGTATACTATGATTTTTTTTCTTAGAAGCACAGCTTGAAGATACAGATGAGAAAAATAAAATTACATTCATGGCTCCCTCCTGTAAGTACAATCTTCGTAGCCTACTGGATATGCTGTATGCCTTATTTAAAAAGGAGTGCAGTTAGTTATTTTTAAAATTAAAAATTAAAAATAGATTTGTTTTCTGGATCCTAACCTTCTCCTCAGTCAGAAGATTGGACTACATTTCTCTTTCAGCAAATACCAGAGACAGTACAGACTATCCATGAGTCTTGATCACTGCCCTTCTACCCTTGTGTCAGAGTCTTTCTCCAGTATTTTAAGCAGAACAGCAATCCAGGTTTCCCAGCTTTTAAAGCTGAATTTAAGATTGTAGCAAGCAAAACAGTATCGATCTCCCAATTCTTCTCTGTCTTTGGGATCTGAAATTTCAGGAACCTTATTCCCCAAATGAGACCATCCACTGGGCTTCTTCTCTTCACTCGCTCCTCATTACAGCAGAGCAGTCCAAATGGAGTCAGTCAAAGGCTAATAGATGTTCCAGCTGCTAGAAGACCATTTCTAGACACAGGAGGATAGTTCTTCCACAACTGCTCCCTATCTGCAGAACCTTGCTTTGTCAGGGAAAGGGACTCGGTCAATATAGCTCTGGGACTTGTGCATCCCCCCACATCAGCAAAGACTCCTATAAAGACACTTTCTCAAGGTCATATCACTGCTTTTCAGCTTTTGGGAGTCGATGCAGAACTTCCTCACCAATTTCTTCAGTGTTAAGGTCAAAACATTACTTGGACCAAGCAGGTCCAATCCACCTCTAAACAGATAAAGCACTAGAGTTCAATGTCAAGTTCTTAAGTGACTGAGTCACTTGGGAAGAAATCTGGCGTACTTTCTGATTCCTTTGCAAAAGGAAGGTCTAGACTAAGGCTCAGGCTCAAACCAGAACTCTTCCCTAGAAGAGAAAATGCTCCTCAAATAAGGATAGCTATCCTTTCATGAAAAGGCACAAGTTTTTTGAACAACCAAAAGCTTAGGAAAATAACCTAATAGGCATTTCAGATCCAAAGCTGCCCCCAAAGATGGGTGACTTTGGACCTAAATAACTGGAACACAAGAGAAATTCCTCTCCCAGACTATTGCTGCAATATCTAGATTCTTTTAGAAAATCTCCTTTCTTCAGCTCACCTACAGAAAAAATGGTTACTAACCTTTCCATAACTGTTCTTCTTCAAGATGTGTTGCTCATGTCCATTCCTATGTATGTTGTACATGCATTGCTTGCACTGTTGCTGGAAGCTTTTTCCTAGTGGTACATGCCAGGTCAGCTCTGGTGCCCCCTGGAGTGGCGCCCTCATGGCGCAGTATATAGGCAGCTGCTGCCCCACCACCCCCTCAGTTTCTTCTTGCCAGCTACTCTGACAGAGGAGTAGGTGGGTGAGTTTGGAATGGACATGAGCAACATATCTTGAAGAACAACAGTTACAGAAAGGTTAGTAACTATTTTTCCTTCGACTGCTTGCTTATGTCCATTCCTATGTAGGTGATTACTAAGCTGTATTCTAGGGAATCGAGGCGGTGGGACCTGAGCTCTGTGCTGGTATGGACTGCTTGACCTAGGGTAGCATCACCTCTCACCAGCTGGGTGATGGCATAGTGAGTAGTAAATGTACTACTACTAGTAGTAGATGTAGTAAATAGACGTAATGTAGTAAATAGTAGTAAATGTAGTAAATAGACAACCATGTTGCTGCCTTGCAATGTCTAAGATTGGAACCTGTGCCACAAATGCTGATGAGGTCTGCGCTCTTGTGGAGTATGCTGTCAGGCAAGAAGGTGGGCCTTTTGCTATGTCATAGCACATACAGATGCATGATGGGATCCAAATGGAGATCCTCTGGGTTGAGACTGGACTCCCCTTCATCCTTTCTGTAAATGCCACAAAGTGTTGGGTGGTCTTGCAGAATGATCTGGTCTTCTAAATAGAATACTAAGGCCCATCTAACATCTGTGGTATAGCAAGGGCAGCGGGCACTGGGAAAGTTCTAGAAGGGTTCTGTGTAAGTGCTAGAATGATCTGGGCTTTATTCCCTGTAGACTAGCCAAAGGGTAATTAGGGTCAGCTGACACCAATTAAGGCCCCACCCAGGTGCCTGATAAAAACCCTCTACTCTTGAGAGGCTGTGTGGGAGTTGAAGGAGTAGGTGTGTCGTGAACAGAGAAGTGTGTGGAGATTATGAAGAACAGAATGGAGTACAGTGGTGTGTGGGAGAGAGGTGGAGTGCTGAGGAAGGTACTGGACTCAAGAAGCCAGAAAGACAGAGGGAGGAAAATAGCCCAGGGCTAAATAGGGAAAATAGGGAAACAGGGAAAATAGCTGCAAGTAAGGTGCCAGCAGCACATAGCTGCTACTCAGAGGGCCCCTGGGCTGGGACCCGGAGGAGTGGGCAGGCCTGGGTCCCTACCCCCCTCCCTGGGAAGACGGAGTAACTGGCGACGCCCTGGCCCACTACAAGAGGCAAAAGTGCGAGACCCATTAGGGAGAAGCCGGTCATTTGCCACACATCCAAAGAATGAAGCCTCTGCTCCTCATTGTTAGCACATGGCTTGGGATAGAAGACTGGGAGAAAGATGTCCTGGTTGCTGTGAAAATGCATAACCACCTTTGGCAGGAAGAGACTCTTCTCGCCGAGGTGATGGTGACCAAGAAGACCACCTTCCACGAAAGGTGAAGCAGGGAACATGTTGCCATAGGCTCAAACAGGGGACCGTAAGCTTTGACAGGACCAGGTTGAGGTGCTAAGTAGCAGAGGCTGGAGCACCTGGGAGTACAATTGCTCCAGACCTTTAAAAAAAACTGAGAATAAACTGGATTTGCAAAGACGGAGCAGCCAGGGACTGGTGGATGGAAAGCCAAAAATTGCTGCTAGGTAAACTCAGATGGATGACACCACCAGGCCTCCATCCTTTAGAGAGAGCGGATAGTTCAGAAAAAGAGGAAGTGGTGCCTCATTTGGTCATGCCCCTTTCTGTGATGCCTGCTATGAAAACCATTTACACTTAGCCAGGTAGCTGATCTGGTTGATGGTTTTCTGCTGTTCATGAGAACCTTGCGAAGCAGGGCTGAGCAGCACTGTTCCATCCCACTTAGCTATGGAGCTACCAACCCATCACATGCAGGGACCTGAGATGCAGATGCAGGAGGAGGCCATGTTCCTGGGAAATTATGTCCAGGAGTGACGTCAGACTGATGGGCGTGTCTTCTGACAGACGCAGCAGGATCGAGAGCCAATGCTGCCATGGCCACACTGGGGCTATAAGGATCTTTCCTGCTTTGTCCCTCGTGATTTTGAGTAGCACCCTGTGGACTGAGTAGAACCATGGGAGGAAAAGCCAAGTCCTCCTCCCCACAGGAGGAGAAAAGTGTCTGTGAGGGATCCTGGACTGTGCACTTCCTGTGCTGAGGTTTCACAGTCCAATATGGGTCTGAGATCCCTGTCGAGTTTCAGGATCAGAAAGCAAAGAGAATAAAATCTCATGCCTCTTTGCTGTTGGAATATCCTCCACTGCTCCTACCTGTAAAAGGGACTAACTCCTGAGCTAGAAGTCTCTCATGAGGAGGGCCCCTGAAGAGGGACAGAGAGAGAAGGCAGGAAGGAAGGAGAGAGGTAATTTGGAAGGTATAACCCACTTTAACTGTGCGGAGTACCCAACAGTCTGATGTGATGTTGGCCCATGCACGGTAAAAATGGGATAAATGATCCCCAAAGTATCAGGAAAGATCCGAGGTCCAGGATGGTGAATCATCCTCAACTGCACCTTCAAAAGTTCTGTCTAGGTCCTGAGATCTGTCTAGCGGATGTAGACATGGGGGCCAATGAAGAGTGCTGTGGCTGCCTTCTCCCGTAGCCCTTATTACGCTGTCTCCCGGGTCATGCATCTGTTGAGGAGGGTAGAAGTGGCCCAGGAGCTGGGGCACGGGTGCCCAATATGTAAGGCTCAGCCTTCCCTGACTGCCAAGCTGCCCCCTTCCCCCCCCACACTGCTCCCTTCTGCCGTGTTGCATGGGCTTGGTGGTGGCGGCGGCGGCAGATAGTCTTAGCTGGCCTGGCCCTGGCCTCTCTGCTGAAGCAGCTCGGGCCAGAAGCCACTCCAGCAGTGGGGTTGGGTCTTCCACCGGCCAGCCTAGGGGTGGGGTGGGTCAGTGCTGTGGCTTGGCATGGTCCCGTGGCACTCTGGGGGCTGGAGGTGCTTGGGCTGGTGACGCTCTGGGGGCTGGAACTGGGGTGGGCCAGCGCTGTGGCTGGGCCTGCAGCGCTCCAGGGGCTAGGGGTGGACTAGCCAGCCTGGGGTCGGGGTGGGTCAGTGGGCCAGCCGGCCACAGGCCAGCCTGGGTGTGGGGGGCCAGAGGAACTCTGGCAGCGGGAGCAGACCAGCCGGGGCCAGCCCTGTGGTGTGGCACAGCCGGCAGCACTCCGGAGGCGCTCGGGCCAGCAGCCAGGGGCAGACTGGCCAGCCCACGGTTGGGGTGGGTTGGCAAGCTAGCCAGCCACAAACCAGCCTGGGGGCAGCGCTTGGGCAGGCCAACAAAGCATGGGCCAACAGCACTCCGGCAGCTGGAAGCACTTGTGCTGGCTGTGCTCTGGGGGTTGGGGTGAACAGGCCAGGGCCAGCTTGGGGCAGGCTGGCAGCGCTTTGGGGGCTAGCAGTGCTCCAAGTGCTGAGGTGGACCAGCCAGTCTGCGTTGGGGTGGGGCAGCGCTGAGGCGTGGGATCTGGGGTTTTTCAGGCTACTCCCCTCTGCTGCTGGGACAATCCAGCATGGGGGTGAGGAGGCACCCAGCTGGTCTGGCTGCCTGGCCCAGGGCAGAGCTATGACAGGAGAGGGGGAGGAAGGGGCAGGGGCTTCTGGCAGAAGGGGTGGGGGCTACCCTCCCTGAACAGGTGGTTCATGAGCTGGCCAGGAGTTGGGGTTTAAACTGTTTTTGGGCAGGGGCCAGTGTGTGTAGGCCCAGAGACATTAAGGTGGCCTGCAAGCCTTTTAGGCTGCGCAGCTGTGCATCCGTTTGTTCAGAGAATAAAGAAGTTCCCTCAAATGGCAGGTCCTGTATAGTCATCTGCACCTTGTAAGGCAAGCCAGATGACTGAAGCCAGGAGCTGCGTCACATTAGCATGGCTGTAGCAATAGTGCGTACTGCCGCATTCAGTGCATCTAAGGAGGCCTAGAGGGATGCTTTGGTTATAGCTCTCCCTTCCTTTACCATGGCCGCAAATTCTACCCTGGACTCTGCCAGGAGAAGCCCATGAACTTAGGCTGGGTCTACACTGACAGTGGCAAATTCGCCACCGTCACATCAATTGCTCTGGATCGACTGAGCGGTCTGTATAGACACGCTCAGTCAATCCAGCAAGCGAGGAAGGAAAACCACCCCAGTAAGTGGTGTAGCACTGTGTCGAAGGCAACACTCTTCCCTTCGATGCAGCGCAGTGTGGGTGGCGCGCAGAGGAGACGCTGCAAAGTCGATGGGAGATATGCAAGTGATTTACGTCACTTGCGTATCTCCCATCGACTGCCGCCGAATCGCAAAGATAAGTGTAGACCGGGCCTTAGACAGAGCTGTCCAAAAGTTGAAATCGTTGCGGCTGAGCAAGGCCTGGTGATGGCCATTCTCAACTGTAGGCCCACCATGGAACAGACCTTTCTCCCCAATTGGTCCAATTTCTTGGCCTCGCAAACCTTGGGGGAGGGGACTGTCTCTCTCGCTCATTAGCTGCGGCTACCACCAATGAGCCTGGAGGTGGATGAGTGTTGGTTGGAGAGATGCTGGAGTCTGCCATAATGTTTTTATAGGTTTTAAGATGGCCTCATTTAAGAATAATGCCACCCTGGATGAGCCTGGAGCTGATAAAATGTCCACCTATGCCGGGGCAGAGTCCTTGATCTTCTCCACCTTGAAGCCAAGGTTCTGAGCCATCCTCTTCAAGAGCTCCTGCTGAGCCCTGAAATCATCCTGTCTGGTGGCTAAGACTGACATCACCCCAGCCTCATCTGGGAGGAGCATGAGGTGGTCAAGGTTGTGTCAGGGCCCTGTGGCTCCTCTGGTGCTTGTAGAATCCATACCAGGATACCCTGGATGCCTGTTGCTTCCACTCTCAGCATTGATCCCCTCTCAGATGCAAGTGGGGACCAAGGATGCATTATTGCCACTGAGGGAGCCAAATGTGACCGAGCCACATGGGAGCTCTTGAAGGCCTGGGACATCCACGGTGCCCATACTGGCCACTGTGCCGGGGTCCATGCTGGGATAGACGATCCCTGGGTCATTGCCTTGTGCCTCTGGTGCAACCAGTATTCACTCCAAACCGTTCCCTGAGACTTGCCCCTTGGTGCTATATGCTGGTGTCAAGTGGTCTAATGGTGCCGAGGGGAGAAGCAATGCTGTGATGGGGATCGGTGCCATGATGGTGAGCACCTTGGTGATGAGCAGTGCCTTGGTGGCAAGCAGTGCCTGCACAGAGAGCGATGCCAAGATGATGAGTGGTATCTTGACCCCAAGAGACATCAAGATCTCAAGTGGCATCGAGACTTGCATCGTGGAGATCACAAATGGTGCCATGATTCTGGTCAGTGGCAGGATCATGGCCTATGCCATGCCAGAGAGTGCTGGGGTGTCAAGGCTCACAAGCCAAGACGGGATAAGGCTCGCTCCCAGCCATCATTGTTGACTTGCCTGGGGCAGGAGTCATTCTACACATGGCAACCTCAGGTTGGGCTGCATCTAGCAGGCCCCAAGCTGGAAAAGGCAGAGGTGCCAGGAGGGTCAAGAGACTCCTCGCTACCTCAAATGCCTTTGGTGTGGATGGCTCTGTCAGTCATACCACCTCCTGACTCACCCTTGAATGGGAGTCCATGTGTGCCAGACTCAACAGTATCAAGGATCTCATTATTGGTAATCTGCTGGTCCTATGTAACTCCAAGGATTTTTCTAAAACAGTAGAGGTGGAAACTGTTCAATTGCCACTGCTGCTTGGAGTACATAATCCAGCTTTCACAACTGTAAAGGAGGGTCCTAAGGACTGAAGCCTGATAGACAGACAGGTCTGAGTTTAAAGTTAACAAATTGTTGTTCCAAACACATAAGATAAGTTTGCCAGAAGTGACAGAAGCTTTGCTGATTCTAGCATTAAGTTCCCTATCAAGGTTAAGTGAGCTGATAAGAATTGAGCCAAGATAGCAGAAGTGATCCACATTATTCAGAGGTTCATTACTGATATAGATTTTAGGTGGAATGTTGGTACCTTGTGACATGACAACAGTTTTCTTGAGACTGATTACCAAGCCAAGCTTGGTGCATGCATCAGAGAACTTGTTCATCATGACCTGTAATTCATCAGGTGAATTAAAGATGAATGCACTGTCAACTGCAAAAAGCAGATCCCAAACAGTAAGCTGGGTGACATGCCTTCTGCTCTGGAATTGTCTGATGTTAAACAAGCAGCTGTCCATCCTTGATTCAATTAGCACACCAGACTGTTCATTTCCAAAGGTGTACTGAATAGAGAACTAAAATGCAGCCTTTCTTCATACCAATATCAATATTAAACTTGGATGTTGTTTCATTTTCATACTGGATGGTTGCCTTCATTCCATCTTAGAATTCCTTGAATAGGGAGAGCATCTTTTGTGGAGAGCCAATTTTCAACACAATTTTATAGATGCCATTCCTGCTAACTGTGTTGAAGGCCTTTTGCAGGCCAATGAATGCTACATAGAGAGGTGCCTATTGTTGCAAGAAAAAAGCTTTGAACAAGTGCAATGTGAAAGACCTGTCAGTCACTGAGCATCCAACTCTGAACCCACACTGGTTCTCAGGGTAGACTCTCTCAGCAAGGACTTGAATCTTTTCAGCAGGATCCTTGCAAGAACCTTGCTGACCACTCTGAGAAAAGATATCCCTTGATAGTTGCAGTCTGCTCTGTCCCCTTTATTTTTATATAGAGTAATTACCTTTGCATCTTTCAGATCCTGAGGTATGTGGCTTTCTTCCCAACTGCTGCAGAGAAATACATAGTTATCCCTTACAAGCTTCCTCCCCACTGCCTTTAGGAGCTCTGGAGGTATCTGAAAGTTGCTTGCTGCTTTCCCAGGTATAATCTCTTTGATAGCTTTCTCTACAGCTTCAAAAGTTGACGTTTGGTCCAGCTCCTGTATTGCTGGAAGCTGGGGAATGGCAGCTAAAGCAGTATCACAGATAATGACATCCTTTGAATAGAGTTCTTTGTAATACTCAGGCCATCGGTCAAATTCTTGACCTCTGCCACCTCCCATGCAGAACAGAGAATCTTCTTAACTCAGAAGAGTTTTGAAAAGATACATACTTGCCCTGCCCTTGCATCCTTGTCAGACACCTTATTTGCGGCATAGGTGTACCAGAAAACTCTGGGAAAATAGCCAGAAAGAGCACACTCCACAATGCAGAGTTCCACTCTAAAGGACATCTAAGGCGCCGGTGGCAGAATCCATGACAAAAAAGGCCTTGCAACAACTGTGCTGTTGAGGAGACAGGGGCAGAGGGTTCTAAAGTAAGTGCTGAAGCTTGAGAGGACTTCACATCCCCAGAAATCTAATATGCTTCTGAGTAATAGAATGAGAAATCATGCTTCTGAGTACAGATTTTACATCCCAAAAAAAGAATTCAAAGGAAACCCTACTCTCCATAGGTTCTTCAAATGGGAGGAAGATCTCATCTTATAGAAATGGTTGTACTAGAAAACAACTAGCTATTTAAAATTAGGAATAGTAAAGCAGAGCTCTCTAGGTTGAGGTTTATCAACCTTACCGTGGACTAAAGTTAGAGATGACACTATCGACTTGCTGAATTATTTCTGTCTGAAAACGGTGCTTGTAGTATGGTTACTAAGTTATTCCAAAAATTATTAAAACTGAAAGACATTGCCCATTTAAGGTTTTTTTCCTGCTGCCCATCAGTGTATTATTTCAAGTGCCTTTCATGTAAAATCAATGGTAATAGCAAAGCTACTACTTGACTTCATGGAGTCTCTAGCACTTCTTTTTTCAGAGTAAAATATTCTTTTTTAGTTCTGTGATCTTTTAGACTTTTATTTTTTGTTGGTAGGAGTTTGGGGGCATAAGAGGGTGTCACCACTTATTATGGAGGAAATTTTTTTTTGAAGAGGAAGGTTTTGCAGTTTCCTAAAGGTGGTCAGACTCTGAATTTGCCCAATCTCCTCCAGAAGTTTGTTTCATAGCAGGTCCCATTGACTAACAGTGTTTTATCTCAAGTTCTCACAAATGTCATCCTGGGCCTCATTTTCTGCTTTGTCCCATAGAAGTGCAGCTATCACAATGGTACATAGATAGAATTCCTGTCTTTAATGGAGTTGGGGTTTAAGCCACTATTTACTTTGTTGACTGGGTTCAAAGTCAAAGTCTTAATCTGGCATCATAAACTGACTGGGAGCCTATACAGGGACTTCAGCACAAACCTCTTGTGCTCATGGCAGCCTTAATCATGGACAAGGCAGACAGTCATATTTTGTAACAACTAGAGCTGATGCACTGTCTTCACATTCAGCTACAAATACTGTGAATTACAGTAATCCAGCCCAGAGGTGACAAATGCAGCCACTGTTCCCAGGCCCTTGTCCAGAAGGAAAAGACAAAATTACCTTTCGAATTGGAGATGAAACTAATAGTTTTTAGATATGGCTGCTACCTGGTCATCCAAGTTTAATGAGCCAAACTAGACCCCAAGACTTTACACCTTCTGATGATGGAGGCTGTAGGTCTTCAATGGAAGGTAGAAACAATGTCTTTTCTAGGTCTTCAAAACATTTCCCCTCTCTGACCAGCATCACTTTGGTTTTGCTGGATTCAGCTTGAGACAGCTGACCTTTATCCAAGAACTGATGTCTTATACAAATTCTGATATTTTAGTAGTGGGAGTAGTTGCAAGAATTGAGAATGAGAGAGACAGTTCAGTGTCATTAGCATACTGTTGGCAGCTGGGCTGAAAACATCTATTTCATTAGATATTAAAGAGAAGATGCGGTAATACAGATCTCTGTGGGACCCCTTCAAAGTCAATGTGCATGTGAGTGAGTGAGAGAAATTCTCTTTTTTTGGTCTGATTACTTTGTGTGGTTGACAATGCTTCACATATAGTCATTTTCAGTTTCTCTTCTATATAGAGTTTCTGCCTTAGCAAAAAAGAGACCCTTGAAAACATAAATGGAGAGGAGAAAAATCATCTACAAAAATAATTTTTAAAAAAATGTAAGGACATATTATTTAAAGCCTGCCCTTAGCAACTGGAAAATTTCAATTAGTCATTAAAGTTAAATTAATAGTAGCCCTCTAAAACAAGATAATTTTCTCACTCAAGCAGTCCTTTTTTTCCTAATGTAGTGAGCCCTAGTTTGCAAAATCAGCAGATTTACAGCATCCACTGGGCTCTTTAGGCACTACCATAATACAAATAACTCAAAAAAAAGTCTCCAAAAAAGCGTTCTAAAAACATTAGTAGGAAAAAACAAAACTAAAAATAGATAAACGGCATAAGCAAGTCTAAGATCAGATGCTTCGTCCCAATTTTAAAGAAAAGATTTTCATTAGTTCTCTGTACTGATTGTTCCCTTTTGGCTCATTCTAGTTTCTTTTAATACCTCAAATATTATTTTTAAAATGTAAGATTATTTCCTCACAAGCATTACTCAAAAAAATTAAGCCTAGGATTTTCTTGGGCCAGCTTTCAGTGGACTAAGTTTCACATCACAAAATCACCACAATCACCACCAGTACTGTCTGGGTTGTACATGTTAAATTGATAGAGGCCTCCAAACCTGTCAGAAATTGATTAGATTTTTTTTAAAAAAACTCCAAAATATTGGAGAGAAATATATGGAGACATATTGACTTTCCTAGTTCTTATTTAGATTTTTTAATTTCATGGGAGAAGTCAATTTCTGTAGAAACACAAACATCTATCTTTTCACTTTCAAAATGTATCAACTAGCTAGTTGTATAACATTCTTACAAATATTTTCAGGCCAACAAACGTCTCAATCTTAGTGAATTCCTTTATCTATGGTAAGACTTCTTCTTTCTTCCTTTCTTCTATGGTAAGACATTAATCCTTTAATGATCATAGAATAAATGTGTGTGTTCAAAAAGAATAGTCAGCTTCATTTCTGTTTGTGGTTCTTTTCAAGAAGTCTCTTATTCTGTATATTCAATGGTTCTGCAGAGTAGGAAATAATTTCTGGTGTCATACCTGATTAATGCACAGTATTGGAGTTCTGAATCTACTGCTTAAACTGTGAAGTTTTGCGCCGAATGTCTGCAGATATCTGGCTTTCATAACAGAATCTTTTGCTCCAAATTCACATCGAAACAAAGCAGCCATAGAATCAATGACCACCAAACGCACCATGCCTCTTGAGAGCAGTAAGGTAATCCTTTTAGCAATGCAGTTGTGGAAGGTGTCCTACCACAAAATACAAACATTCAACATTAGAATGAGTTAGAATTCTAAGATAGATAAATATCATTTCACTGCTTGGCTTTATGGTTATTTATGGGAGGTTCTATTTATAAGCCAAGATTGTGGATCTTTAAGACACAATTTTATTCTTCTGTGTATGTCTAGCTGTCTTGCTTGTGACCACTTTTAACAAACCTACCCTCCAATTTTAAAAAGATCAAGTGCAGCCCTAGTTCACATCATAGAATCATAGACTCATAGAAGATTAGGGTTGGAATGGACCTCAAGAGGTCATCTAGTCCAATCCCCTGTTCAAAGCAGGACCAACCCCAACTAAACCATCCCAGCCAGAGCTTTGCCAAGCTGCACCTTAAAAACCTCTAAGGATGGAGATTCCACCACCTCCCTAGGTAACATCATGTGCAGCCTAGCAAAGTCAAGTCAATGAGGATGCACAAGGCATAATAAGTCAAAGAAAAGTTTGTCTCAGATTTCTGAGTCATGAACAAAATTCCAGTGTTACTTAGCAACATGATAATACAGTCCTATTCCATAGCTATTCTGCATTCACATTCTCACTTGAATGTTGAGGAGTTAAGTCAAGGCTAGCATAAGTCCTCAGGGTATTTATAAATGAAAAGACTGTGTTCCTTCATCAAAGGAATTGAGATAGTACTATACAGAGCTAATATATCAAATCCTCTATTAATAAAAACTGGTAAAAATTAGTTAACACCTGAGACTTCTATTTCCTCTCCAGTTGATGCAAAATTCCATCATCTGAAGTCCTGAAGTCCCCAAAATACTTTAGATAGAAGTTAAATTACTAACCATCCAGTGGAGTGTAATTTTCTTCTATCATATGTAACAGTTGTACATCTTAACAAAGAGGGAAATCTTGTGATACTCTTGCACTGTTCTTGTGGAAGACACCATTCTCCACAGAAATAGGAATACATAGTTAAAAAGGTTTATAAACGTTCTGCTAGGATTACACATCTGATATAATGACGTCTTTCTACATTCCACATCTGTCAAAACGAGAATGAATTTCTTGGAACTGGATCATCATAGGATTCATTTTACTAAACTGATTTGCTCTTCACACAAAGAAACATTATCATAGATATGTTTCTAACTGTTGAATGCATTCAGAAGAATAGATGACCTTTTGAGATTCTGGCACGAATTTCTTACTATGTTCACTGTACAATAAGAGTGGTCTACACAGCAATTGGAGGGGAGGCTGCAGTTTAGGGAGGCATACCCACGTGAGTTTTAATTTAGCCAGTGTAGCTAACAATAGTAATGAAGATTAAGCGACACAAACCTCAGCACAGGCCAGCAACTTGAGTACGTATCCAGAGCTTCATGCTGGCTTGTGTAAACTGTGCTGTAGCCTGTGTCTCCATACCTTCACTGCTATTTTTAGCTGTACTATCTAGATTAAAACTAGCATGGGTATGCCTACCTGAGCTGCAATCACAGCTTTGATTGCAATGTAGACATACTCTTAGTGGAACATCTTATTGGGTTCCAAACATTTCTGGTAGTCATAATGTATTTTAGTATTTTTGTTAATATCCAAAACTTACTCTCATTGAGGACATATGAACAATTGGATTTTTCAGACTGCAAGCTGTCAAAGGTTTTGAGAAGGAAGAAAGTGGAAATTCTAGATTAAAAAGTAGATTGTTCCATTTCACAGGGCAGCCAATGAAGTTGGTTTGGTTTTTAATTTATTTATTTTTGAATAGTTTCTTATTCTCCTTGAGGAGACAACCAGAGTTTCACACAGAGTACAGATGAAAGCAATGACTGTTCTTTTTTGGACAGGGAAAGGAAGAAGCACCAGGAGCAACTGTCATTGGAAAAATTTATATGGTGTAAGTTTAGGTTTCCAATTCTATTGCTGCAATTTATTGACTTGTAAACGTGTGTAACATTTTACCTTTGGAGGGTGCTTTCATTCTATGTACATCCTATTATGGCTGTTTCTCAGAACTCCTGTTGCTATTGTGCAGACTTTCTCCAAGATAAATGTATTTTACAATTTCAGAGGACTGAAAAAAAAATCTTTACTAATAAATCCCAACATAGGAGGTCCAATTGTTTTCTGGACTGCAACAAGTGTGCCATTTAGATTAGTGTTTGTAATATCATCATTATGTACAACGTATTCTTATATTTACCCTAAACCAGGATTTTAAAAAAAGCCTGTTCTGGTACTTTGAACAAATGTTACTTTTAACCCTTAGAGAACATTAGAAAATGAAGGTTATTTACCTATAGCCAGACTTCTTTGAGAAGAACCTCTGCATAGTCACACTTGTGGGATGAAGGTACCAGAGCTGCAAGCTTCCAGAACCTTCTGGAAAGCAGTGTCCACTGGGCTCACTTGCACCTCCCCCTCTCCCATCCTGGAGGATTCTGAGGCCTGGTCTACACTTACCTTTGCGATTCGGCGGCAGTTGACGGGAGATACGCAAGTGACATAAATCACTTGCGTATCTCCCGTCGACTTTGCAGCATTTCCTCTGCGCGGTGTCGAAGGGAACAGCGCTCCCTTCGACACAGCACTACTCCACTTACCGGGGTTGTTTTCCTGAGTCGCTTGCTGGATTGACTGAGCGCATCTATACAGACTGCTCAGTCGATCCAGAGCAATCGATGTGACGGCAGCAAATTTGCCGCCGTCCGTGTAGACCCAGCCTGAGAGTATAAAACGGGAAATGCCCCAACCACCTCTGAGTTTATTCCACTAATTTGGGAATTCCTAACTTGAGACACAGAAGAAGTGGAGAAAGTGGGCTGGGAGTGTGAATATGCAAAGGCTCATCTCGAAGAACTCTAGTTAGTTAAATAACTTTCATTTCTTCCCCAAGTGGCCTCACATATTTCCACTTGTGGGAGGGTAGCAAGCAGTACAACCCCCAGAAAAGGGGGCTAAGGAGTTCTAGGTAAACAAGGTCAACAGAACACCAAACAAGCATCAAGTTGGCGCGGTCAGGCTGGCGCAATCAAGAAATCGTCTGCCTTGTCCCGTTTGATTTTCAGCAGGACCCTGTGAAGTAGCGGGATGTGCAGAAACAAGTATATCAGGCCTCCTTTCCATTGCAGGAGAAAAGCACTGGATATCGACCCAACCTTGAGACCATGAAGGAGCGGAACTGTGGGCACTTCTTGTTTCACCTGGATGCAAACAAGTCCACCTGAGGAGAGCCCCACTTTTGGAAGATAATAGCAGCCACCTTCAGGTGAAGCGACCAGACGTGGCGGGGTAAAAATGACCTGCTGAGGCACTCCACTGTGTTGTTTCCGACTCCCGGCAAGTGAGAGGCTATTCGGTGAAAATCGTGGCTCACCACCATGTCCTACAGATGAACCGCTTTCTTGCAGAGGGCCGAGGAGCGGGCTCCCCCTTGCCTGTTGATGTAGCACATGGCCACAGCATTGTCCATCAGTACTTGCACTACCTTGCCTGCAATGAAGTGAAGGAACACTCCACGAGCTAGGCATATCTGCCAGAACATCCTCACATTGATGTGCATGCCCCTCTCCTCTCACAACCAAACCCCTTGTGTGCTGAGGTCCGTGCTGATCTGGGCCCCCATCCCAAGTCCAAGGCATTCGATACCAAAGTGACCGAGGGGACTAGCGCCTCGCATGGTACCCCCCGTAACACTGAGCGAGGTTTCCGCCACCAGTCCAGTGCACACAGAACATGTTGGGGGGAAGGGGAGACTGTGACTACTTGGTCCAGGGAGTGGAATTGCAGGCTTGCCATTGAATAAATTTTTCTCCTGAACAGGTCCAATATGGCCACAGCGGTGGCCACTGTCCTTGGGGCCAACCAGGAGATGACAGACAAGGGGGTTGTTCATGTACTCTTGCCAGGCGGCGATAACCTGAACGGTGACCTTCCTCTCAAGAGGAAGCAGACTCGCTGCCAAATGACCATCATGGGGCAGCTATCGAGTCTCCCATAGAGCGCAGCCGCGGGGTGGGGGAGTGATGACCTGATCTCCAGGTACTCCAGCGCTCCAAAGATCGCTCTCTCAGCATCGTTGAGCGCAAGGATGATGGATGACGGTGCCGTTCCTGTGACTGATGCTGGGAAGCCAGTGAATCATGCTCTGTTGAAGAGCTGGATCAATGAGAGCGGTGTCTAGGGACCGACAACTTGTGGTGTAGGCCGTAAGCAGTAGTTTGATGTCTGAGAGCAATAGCTCTTTGAGGCCTAAGACACTGAGATCTAACAAATAATAGCAACAGTGATAGTGTAACATCCTAGGACTCTATTAATGTCACTTAAACATCTTAGTGTCCTGGGATTCGAGGGCTGTAATTGTGTTTATAAATGCATGGGAAATATCCTGCTTTAACATTCTGTAACACCTTGGAGCGTTGTTCCTTGAAACTTATGTATGTTTGGAAACATCTTGGGACCCCCCGCCTTTTGCTCTAACATGTAAGTGTCTGATGCCTATCAAGAACGTATTTGTTGTGTAAATCAAGGAACATCTGTTGTAAATAAGTCTCTGTTAATGAATGTCAGTGGAATCCATAATGATGATTAATTCTACCCTGGCATCTGTTTTCTTTCTAAGATTGTAGTTCTTTTGATTACTAGAATGTAGTATTTAGTAAGTATGTAATCCCAATTAGTAATTTAAAAATGTTTTGTTAAAAGTAAAAAGTTAGTTTGTGTAATTGAGGAGTGAATGCAGTTTGAGTTTGTAAGAGATAAGGAGATGGAGAGGCAGCAGCCCTAAATCACCATGGTGGCAGGAGGGAGGGAAGATGCTTTGTTTAAAGTACTTTTTACAACCCAGATGGCTGAAAAACACAGCCCAATAGAACCCTAGAACAGAGGAGTTAACACACAAGGACAGGAACAAGACAAAGTGTAAAACAGGAATGAAAAGTTAACAAAAAGTTGTCATGTCTGCAACATCAAAAATAATTAATAATCACATCAAACACAGAGTCAGCATGACATGGCAAAATCCACAGACTTACATGAAGACTGGCTCCTATAAAAATGAAGTGAAGAAATGGAAAATTTGGGTTTGTTTTGTAAACATCCAGGAGCATCATATTCTTGACCAACAGAGCCTAGCTCCACTCTTGTGTTCAGTCCACCCAGCCAGTGGATTGGCTAGAGCAACTCAGAGGCTCGTAAATATATTCTGCCTGCAGAACTGGTGTGTGCATGCGCGTGTAGGCAACTGCTTTCTGAAATCTCTGTATTCACAATAAACACAGCGTATTGCCTTGTCCCCCTGAATCACAGCCTCCTGTTTATTTCGTTTATAACAGTGGTGCCACTTCCCCTGTGGTGACAGGTCCTTTTTTGGTGACTGGGTTCTGTCCCGTGTTAGTGCGGGCGAATTCCTTGGTGCCAGGGAGCGAGAGCAGCGCTGGCTCCCTTCCTGGGAAGGCCACGTGAGGATGACCTGGATCGGCACTGCCTTCCCGAGCACACATCTCTTGGTGGCAGGGATTGGGAATGGTGATGCGACTGTCTATAGTGAAGGTCTTCTACCACTGAGGAGTGCTCCGATGACTGAGACTGAGAGCATCCCGCGGAGACTGGCGCCATGACGATGCCTCCACATGCAGCGACCGAGCTCTTGGAGACAGCCGTCTCTGCTCAGGGGATCATCAAAGCCACTGTGGGGGCCCTATCACAGGTTTCCCCCTGGAGACCAGCATCCTCTTTTTCAACAGAGCCAGAGGCTGAGGAGAGGGTGATGAAGGCAGGTCCATCAGGCTCCTTGCCGCCTGGGAAGCCTCCGGTGTTGACAGTGTCGGTAGCTGGAGAGGTCCCCTCCCTCTCCTTGGAGTCAGAGATGGCTCTCTTCATGGGACCGCACTCTTTGGCACTCCTCGAGGGTAAGGAAGAAGCCCAGTGCTGCAGTGGAGCCAGTGCTCTCTGTGTGCTTTGCGCCGATGCCATATTGGCACCGAGATGGAACATGCCGGTTCAGCAATCAGTCTGAGCGCTGCCTCCATCAGCAAGGCCTTCAGGCGGATTTCCCTCTCCTTCTTAGTCCACGGCTTGAAAGCCTTACATATCTTACACTTGTCCTTGTGCACTTTAGACAACTGTTGTGGAGGTCACTAAGGGAATGATTTCCCACAGGAGACACAGGGCTTGAAGCCCGGCGACTGGGGCATGCCCCACTCCTGGGCAAAAGTCCCAGCCGGGACTATCCCTACACTAACTACAACAATTAACAGCTTGCATAACAACTTGCATAACTCCCGTCGACTGCTGTGCTTCTCTTCTGGGAGCCGTCTTCACTGCACTGCACCAACAGGAACCGCGTGCCCATCGATGCAGTGCTACGCCACTTGAGGGGGTGGATTAATAACATCGCCTTCTGGATCCACTGAGTGGGTCTTCACTGACTGTTCAGTCAATCCAGATAAGTCAATCAGTTGTGGCAAATGGCCGGCTTCTCCCTAGTGGGTCTCGCACTTTTGCCTCTTGTAGTGGGTCAGGGCGTCGCCGGTTACCCTGTCTTCCCAGGGAGGGGGGTAGGGACCCGGGCCAGCCTGCTCCTCCGGGTCCCAGCCCAGGGGCCCTCTGAGTTGCTGCTATGTGCTGCTGGCACCTTACTGGCAGCTGCATGCTTTTCCCCTGGACCACTCCCCCCCCCTCTGTCTTCCTGGCTTCTTGAGCCCAGTACTTTCTTCAGGACTCCACCTATCTCCCACACACTGCAGTATTCCGTTCTGTTCTCCTTCACGACTCCACACACCACTGTACTCCGTTCTGTTCTCCTCCACGACTCCACACACCACTGTACTCCGTTCTGTTCTCCTCCACAACTTCACACTCCTCTGCTCATCACACACCTACTCCTTCCACTCCACACTGTCTCTCAGGAGTAGAGGGTTTTACAGGCACCTGGGTGGGGCCTTAATTGGTGTCAGCTGACACTAATTACTTTCAATTGGCTCTGCCTAGTCTATAGGGAATAAAGCCCGGATCATTCTAGCACTTACATAGCGCCCTTCCAGAACTTTCCTACTGCCCTCTGTCCTTGCTATACCACACAGTGTAGTCATAGCCCAAGTAACCTGGAGTCAAGATGTCAACCAGAGAAACTTCTAACCTGGGTAGAGACTCCACCTCATCTCACAGGTAGGAAATCCAGTAGTTTGGAAAGCAGGACTTTATAGACAGTAATATCATAGCATAACAGGGTGACATGCTCCATGGTCTGGAGAGCCTGGGACTAAACCAGCCCTGATTACAGGCAAGCCACATCTGGGCTGAATCAGATAGTCTTATATAAAAGGTAGTAGGAAGCTGCAACTGTGGGGCAGGTTGAGAGAGCAACTGAGACTGCCAGAGGCAGGAAACCTGGCTACTAATCATGAGAAAGGTTTCCAAGCAGGGAGGCCTGGGTGATACCCTGCTCAAGAAGCAGGGTAGAGACTGAGAGAAAGACCCCTCAAGGATGAGCGGGCTGTGTTAGATTAAAACTGGGACAAAGAACTCATCAGTTTATATTTTGTTCTTTAAAGACTTTGTTATTTTGGACTTATTAGGTGAAAGACTGAACAGGAGTTAAGGGAAGAGTATGCCCAGAAGACTAAATAAACAGAATACCCTGTGGGAATTTAAAAAAAAATTTTAAACTGGGTGAGTTCTTAAAGGGGCCTAAAGAAGTGAAAACAGTGGCAAGGAACTGTGGTCATGAGTGGGAGCTTGAGAGGCAGCCACCCCTATGACACATCTCTATGATACTGATGACTTTAGAATTACTAATCTTTAGCCGTGGTTAATAGCAGCAATCTGGTATCAACTGGAGCAAGATTAGAAAAAAAAACAAACCAAAACAAAAACACCTCTTAATTTAACAGAATCAGGATCAACACATAGTTAGTTCCTGCTCTTAATTCAGGAAAAGAGTACATTATTGATGTTAGGATGTTTTTGTCTTTGGATCACAGCTATATACAAACATGGTATCCCTGTTGGGAGTTAACTGTATTTACCCCACCTGTAGAACAAAAAAAATATAAAATGGAGCCCTGGCTAACGCACTTATAGTGCTGAATGAAAAATTCTTCTCAAACAATCTACCAATACATCATCTTTCACTGATACATGAGATATTGGACCCATCCAACGAGGACAGTGAATTCTTTAAGAGGAAATTTCCCTGACAACTGGCTTGAGCAAACCCCTCTTTAGTGGTCTGTGTAACACACTCACATAATGCTGTCCCCATCAGAAATTTAAACAGTTTGGGATTTTATGAAGGGAAGAAAAGCTTTGTAAGTCAGAGAAATAGCTCGCAGATCCCATATCTTTCCATGGAAACTCATTTTTCACTGAAATCACAAACATTGAAGTGGATGGAAATCAAGACAAAGAATCTATTACACTCTCTAGGACTACTATTGCAGATGGCAGAATGGTGATTAAAAAAACTCCCTGGAGAACATGTTCTTACTCTGTCTTATGAAATAAGACATCTAGAAAGTACTGAGCCATTAAGAACAACTGAGCCTCAATGTCAAGAAAAGGTGGCAGAGTCATGAAGTGCCCTGATGAGGCCTCACATATAGCCTGATATTAAAAAGGTATCATGTAACTACTAGTAAGGAATCTGTCCATTGCAGGAAAGTTTGCAGGTCTGAAATATATCAAGGCTTCAGTGATCACAAATTTTCTAAATGGGTATGAAAGTACTCGTTTGTGCAAACTACTAGAAAATAACCACTTGGACCCCCTCCTGAGGGTAAAGTCTATTCCCAAACCCTTCAGTGAGAATAGTCATGACAGCCAGGCATTTAATGAAACACTTGCTGCCACAGAGAGGCCCAGGAGTACTGATAAAAGTCTTCTTTGTCTCTAGTCAGAGGTATGTGTAAAGAGACGTGATCACGGCAAAGAATGGAGAGTGTCCCTGGAATACTTCTGGAAATCAGAGTTCTGTCTCTGGAATTGTGATGGGATGTACAAACGCAATACTGGAGAAGGGGCTATGGAGATCCTCTGGGCCCAGGCAGCTGCACTCTCTTGCACCTGTAAAGCCTGCACATAGTGGAAGAAGAGCTTAAAAAGGGAAACAGTAGCTCAGTGGAAGGCAGATGGGGAAGGTGAACTGACCTGTGCTCTCAACTCCGCGGAAGGAGCAACACAGGAGCTCTTGCTGCCTGAGACTGGATATGCTGACCTGACCAAGCCTGCCAACCCTGACTTTTGAAGGTCAAAAACTTTAATTTTACGTTCAGTTCTTTACTTTACCCTGTGGAAAGAGGAAGAACTGGCAGGGAGTGATCCAGTGAGGCAGCTGCACAGCACTCCAAGGTGCAAGTCTTAGCAGCCCACCACTGGGCCCTGGATTGGAATGTGGTGGAGAGGGTGGGCCTAGGCTCCACTACCAATCCCTAAGGAAGGGACAATGACAGAAGACTATCCCTCAGCAGGAAGCCAAGTTGGGGGAAGACCCTGACTCAAGGATAAAGCCATGAAACCCTTGCTGACCTCTGAAGACTTCCACATTATTGGACTCTTTGTGTACCTCGAAATGCGTGGACTTGAATGTGTGACCTGGCTGGAGGGATGGGTCACTAAAAGGACAGACCATCACACAGCAGAGAGAAAGGGGAACACCCAGGAGGAAGACAATGTGCCATACCCCAGCCTAACCACTAGGCAGCACTGCTGGTGAGTGTTCCCCTTCACAGGAACCCAGAGATGAATATGATGAACCACAGAGTGTTAGTACAGCCAGACAGCATTCTGACCTAATCCTATTATCCATATTATAAGATAGAAGGCTATTGTTCACATTATGGCCAGGAAACAAATGACATGCAAGTGATGAATGTCTTAACCCTTAGGTACAACTGTTCATTCCAAGATGGAAGACTCAAAGCTATGTTTACTCTGAGACCTTCTGAAATGCTGTGCCTACTGCTCCATTGGATCCAAGTGCTCTATTGGTCCCAAGGAAGGCTTGGTAAAACTAAGGATCAGTGCCTCTATGTGTTTCTAGTACGCATGCATATATACAGGGGCCTACCAAAGATGCTATGCTACCCAGAGACACTTGTGTACTTCATGCTGAAACCAGAAGCAGGCCTAAAGAGTCTCTTTTCTGGCTTAGAATCAGGAACTAGTTATAACTGACGGTAGGTAGCTGGGAGACCAATAATGCCCTAATAAATTTTCCTCCTATGAGAGATTAGACACTCAGATCTATCAGCATATTTACAATGTCAGATTAAAGGAATACCAGACAGGTTGCCAAGCTCTACATCTAAAATAGGACCAACATTACTCTGTACCGTCTCTGGAGAACCTTGGCCATGCATTGTTTCATTCTCAGAAGAAGAAAAAGGCCAAACAGGAAGCACAGTATTCTGTAACTGACAGATCCAACATTTCTGATCTTTTCAGAAGCTTGTAATGCATTTCCCATTCCCAGTGTTGCAAGGACCTCTTCACTGATCTGTTTGCTTATGCTACTATGTTGGACACAGAATTAGTAAGGCAAGCAATTTTGCAAAGATCCTGATGTTGGAAATATAGAACTGAACTCCACTCACCTGGGCAGATCTAGGGCCTCCGTAGTACAGAGTACACCAAACCAGAGGTTTTCAACCTAGGGTATGCATATACCTGGGGGTACTTGGGCGACTGCAGTCTGCCTCCCATCCAGAAACAGGGACTAAGCGGGAGGGGCTGCAACCTGCCTACCAGCTGCGTGCCAGATCAGCCAGGAATCGGGCAGTCGCCTACCCAGGAAGCCTCCAGCCACCAGCCTATGGGATGGCATTGGGTCACAACACACAGTGGGGGGTGCAGGAGGCTCCCAGCTGGATGCCCCTCCACCAGGTCAGGGGGTGAGGCTGCCCTGTCTGAGCCAACGCTGGGCTGTGGGGCTGGAGCAGGACAGCCGGGCCCTGCGCGGCAGGTAAATGCAGGGTGGGGTGGGTAAGTACAGGGGCAGCAGCAACAAAGCCCAGCTGAAGCCAGGTGCCGCGCGGAGGGAGGGGCAGCGGTGGGTGAGTGCAGAGCTCTCCAATGACTGTATTAAACTGTCTTTATTAAAAAGGCACTTGGAAATGAAACATTCCAGCTTAGTTGGAAAACCGACTGAATACTTTGAAAGAAGGCTTGTAAATTTCAAATGACAAACCGAAGAGTTCACTCGTACCTTAACAGTTAGTGAGAGTGCTCTGAAGGCCTCATATCTGATATCGCACTGGATTGCCAAATGCAAGAAAGCCTATATGATTGGTGAATCTTTGATTATCACTGCTGCAGTGGACATCTGTAAAGTAATGTTTGGCAGCGAGCAAGTAAGTCAGATTCAAAAGACACTGCTTTCGGATAACACTGTTTGTAGATGAATTTCTGAAATGGCACTTCACATAGAGACACAGGTAATAGAAAGATTGAAAACAGTTTCTCCATATGCATTCCAGGTTGATGAATCCACAGATGTAGGAAATCAAGCTCAATTGTTAGTATTTATTCACTATGTTTGGGAAAAGAAGTTAGTTGAAGATTTTTATTGTTGTCTTACACTGCCAAAAAGAACGAGAGCAGATATTTTTTAAATACTTAACCAGTACATAATCATGAAAAGCCTTCCATGGGACAGCTGTAGCAGTATTTGCACAGACGGGGCAAGGGCTGTGACTAACAGTAAGAGTGGTTTGATAGCGAGAATAAAGCAGGTAGCACCGAACGCTGTTTCAACTCATTGTATTTTACACAGAAAAGCACTGGCATCGAAAGAACTGAGCCCAGACTTGAACGACCTTTTATTTTCCGTTGTAAAAATTGTGAATTTCATCAAGGCCAGACCTCTGAACTCACATTTTTACTTCTCTGTGCAATGAAATGGGTGCAGAATATCGAGGGCTTCTTCTTCATTCTAAAGTTCACTGGCTTTCCCGTGGATCTGTGTTGTCAAGAGTGTTTGACTTATGCGCTGAGATAACTTAATTTTTGTTGGACCAGAATTCTTACCTGATTGATTATTTCAAGGATCCCAAATGGAATGCAAAACTTGCGTACCTGGCGGATGTATTTTATGAACTGAACAGGCTTAATGTAAGTATGCAAGGACCTGAGACAAACATACTAGATCTCTGTGATAACATTAAAAGGATTTACAGCAAAAGCAGAATGCTGGAATGAATGAGTGAGAATGGTAATAACAAAGATGTTCACCTGCCTAACTGACTTCAATGATGGATAATCTGAAGCAATGAACTTTTCTGAGACAATCTGCAGCCAGCTAACAGGGCTTGTTGCTTGGTTCAATTTGTACTTCAGTGAAATGGAAGACTCTAAAAACCGAAAGGGATTGGATCAGAGATCCATTTTCAAATGCTACCAACAAGTTGCATAGTTTAAATGTTAAGTAAGAGGACAAACTGACTTAACTTAGCAATGACCCAGCCTCAGTATTTCTGTTTTTAGTAGCTGTTATCCGGGTTTTGCAGCTCCAGATCCACAGTAGGCTGCTGGATCCAAGCTCTGTGAATACAGATCCTTTGGAAATTGAATCCAACAACTAAAAAGCCACTGTAGGCACACAGCCAGGTCTCCTATGACAACCTGGAAAGACCCAGGGACAAGTCTGAGAAGCCTGCCCAGTGCAGAGGTGTGAGATGCAGCCAAAGATACCCCTGTGGGGCACTCCTCAAAATCAACACTGGTCTTATTCAGTACAAGCTAACTGACTGGGCCAGAGGAGCTTCATATGTGAGCAGGGATTGAGAGACAGCTCTTGTGCTCCTATGGATCCACACAAAGCCCATGCTACACAGACATCTCCTCATGTCTTTTAAAAGAAAAACCTGACTAAGATAATCTAACTATAAAATAAAATTTTCCAAAAAAGGGCAGAAAGAGAAAAAATAAAAAATACTGAGAAAGCATAGAGGATACTGTTTATGATCTGAGCTTGCTGCATCTTCAACAGTTAGAAAGGAATTGAGAGGTAGTTGCGGCCACTCTCCCTTTTATATCCTCAGAACCCTCCAGGATGGGAGAGAGAAGGAGGGGTGGCTAGATTCAGTGGACACTGCTCCAGAAAGTTCCAGATGCTTGCAGCACAGGCGCCTTGATCCCACAAATGGGAATATGCTAAGGTCACTTGAAGAAGTACAATTTCCAACAAATAAAGGGCCACTCAGTCTTGAAAACATATATTCTTTATGGCCTCATTTGCTACTCATGAAAATAGGAGGGACTTGAAAGTGGCTTCGGCTGGGCAAGCATATAGAACCTAAGGGTCTACTTAGCATCTTAGATGGATATTTTATTTATAACCTGAAGCATAATAATTTATAAGCAGTTCACCAAAATACTGATGGACCAGAAGACTTCTCAGACATTTTGGATATGGAATAACTACCTTAAATTTTTAAGGGAATTATTTCATTATTTTTAAAACTTTACATTTAATGCTATGTAGAATTTAATTACAAAAGCCTAACTAAAATTCATACATGAGGGAGGCTACATGCACGAGGAAAATTAGACTGATTACTCATCCATGCTTATATAAAGGACTGATGATGTGACAAATGGCAACTCAGGACTTTTGAAATACCATTGATTGAATAAGATTAATTTTAAAAAGATGTTACTGTAGCGGAGACGGGATGATCAGGATGATGGATGCCAAGATTCAGGGAGCCAAATCATTCCATTCAGGAATGCCCCAAATACACGGGGTATTTTTTGTTTTCGCTTGTGCCTTCGAGGGGGGTGGAGCACTGAAAACTTTTTCCATTCTGGGCAACAAAACACCTAGAGCTGGCCCTGGCTGTAGCTCAGTAAGTACCAACAAGTTCTCTAAACACTAATGCCTCAATCCTTTAGAATCAGCAAGTGCAGACCTCCATTGAGGTCAGTTGGACTCCCCCTGGGCAGAGGGATACATGCTAGCATATCCCAATACAGAATTAGGTCCTAGAGAACTATTTCCAGTTTACCTGAAGTTTAAAAGCCACTTGAGCTACATCACACTTCTAAGAGCTTTTTTTTTTTTTTTTTTTTTAATAAATTCTGTAGTGTTGCAGAAGGGAGAAAAAATCTAATTAAACTTATATCTCAACTATATGTACAACTACTGTAATTTGTTGTTTTACACTTTTTCTGCAGGCACCAGCTTCTGTTTGCAGGGTTACTATCTAAGCCTTTTCTCACTTCTGATGGTTTTAATCTTTCATTTTACAACTGTGCTCTTCTTAAAAAGAACAAAAAAGGAAACACATGCAGTATAAGCTACCAAGACTGTCATGGAGCTAATTTTGATTATTACTGAACAGCTCCCAGAACACATAATGGAAAAATAAACACAGCCTGCATAGTAGTTCTTTTTGCATTTGTCAAGACTAACTTGAAAAACTAAAAGCATTAACAAAAATAGTTTTAATATTCCAATACTGAATACATCAGGCCATCAACTATTAAGCTAAACTGATAATTCAGTTCTATATTATGCAGGGTTCACCCCAAATCCCTCCTTAAAACTAATCTCTACTGTGACACCTACAAAAACAGTGACAATGAGTAGACAGCTGATATACCACAGCAACTGCTTATCATGGTCATATCATTATTACCTTTTGTCCTGTCCTGCTCACACCCTTTTCCTTTTTATTTTATTAATCTGTTATTTCCTGTCAAACTTGCATTGTAAATTTTTTGGGGGCAGGGCCCATCTTTTCATTGTGTGTGTTAGTACAGTGCTTAGTATAATGAGTGGGTGATTTCCTGACACTACTGCAATACAAATAAATAATAGTAATGGCTCTTTTATACTAGAACAAGCATAATGGGTTTTGGAAGAAATTGAATGTTAGTCTGTAACATTTCCTTGTCCTTTTCAAAATGAAACTTTGTATGAGACAATAAATCTCTGAAAATTTGGATCAGTCACCTAAACCCAGTTTGAAGAGATTAGGAAGCTGATATACCGTATTTTTCGGTCCATAAGACGCACATGACCATAAGACGCACCTAGGTTTTAGACGAGGAAAATAGGAATAAAATATTTTGAACCCAGCAGCCCGCCGACAACCCTGAGGGGCTCGCGGGCCCGCAGCACGTGCTGCACGGCAGGCCGAACCTCAACGCCCAGGGGCCACGGTGATGGGCACAACGTCAGCTGTGTGCTGTGCGGCAGCCCTGCCCTGAGCGCTGCCCCCCACAGGGCGCTGCCCCCCCAGCCCCTCACCACAATTCCGCCTACAGGGCATCACCCTCCTGGTCCCCCCACAGGGTGCTGCCCCCTGCCCCCCACAGATCCCCCCACATGGCACCGCCCCCCCTGCCCCTCACCACAATTCCGCCCACAGGGCACCACTCTCCCGGTCCCCCCACAGGGCGCTGCCCCCCCAGCTGCCCCGGGTCCCCCCCACATGGCACAAAACAGCTTGTGGGGGGGGGGGAGGAAGTAAGCTGATTGGTGGAGGCGGGGGAGCAGCAGCAGCAGTTCCCCCTCCTCCTCCCCCCAATCAGCTGTACTGCAGCTGGCAGGCAGAAGAGGAGAACTGCTCTCCTTTCTCCTTCGCCCCCTCCCCTGCTATGGAGTGGACCGGCGGGCAGCAGTGTTGTAAGGATCACTCCTGTGATCCTGCAGTAGTGCCGGCCAGCTTGATTTTCCCCATGTTCGCTCTATAAGACGCACTGAGTTTCCCCCCCACTTTGGGTGGGAAAAAAGTGCGTCTTATGGAGCGAAAAATACGGTACATAGTAAAATCACCTTAATTTATTTGTCCCCTGTGAGCTCTCCTACCTCAGTTAGGCTCCTATATTATTTGTTTGCATCTGCACAAAATGTTTAGTGTTCCAAAGTAATTTATTTGTAAGTTGCACTGCTACTTACTAGGTCTGCTGCATGCTCAATGAAAATATTGTTTCCAAATGTTATTTTCTGTAGGACATCAAGCGGAACATCTGCCCTAAATTTATGTTGTTGATTAATCAGTTGCTGCAAGCGTTTATGGGGGAAAACATCTTCTGTGCAAATGTAGACAGCTCCTGCAATCAAGAAAACAACCTCCAATTTACACGATGGCTCACATAGAAATATATTTTTAAAATTCCTTTTTCCGCTTAGCAACAAACACTAAAATTAGGGAGTATTTTCTTCTAGGAATTAATCTCAAAATCCTGGCAGTGTTAAAAAGAAAATTTTTATGTTTTTTAGCCAAAACTTGATGACCCAACAGAAGATACAGCTATGATCGCAGTGGGCCTACCAGCTGGTTTTTTGGTGCCCAGTGACATGATCACATCCTTCTGTTTCACAGACTCCTCTTTGCACTCTTCATTGACCCATCAGATGATGCTTTTATTGCATAGCTGCATGATGACTGCCTGACACTGAGGAATGGTCCCTGGTTTATGCCTTTGTTGTGTGGACACATTATGAAAATCATGTCTCAATGACACACACACCAATACTGCATCTAGTTTACTTTATATACCAGCAACACAGATGAATATAACTCACCCTTTGCACCTGTTTGGGTGTCAAATTTACACATGGAGTTGCACTTTTACCACACTTTACACCCCAGGAATCAACCTTTCACTAGGTTTAAGAGGTCCAGTCCCCCAAACCCACTTCAGCTCTTCTTTGTCAAGTAGATGCAGCTGTGACCCATCTGTGCCTATGACAGACCACCTGAAAATCCAAGGTCAGGGCAGGCTACAAAAGGAGAACAGATTATCCCAGCACTGGTGGGTGACACTGCAGTCAGACTCCTTAACCAGACACGAACAAGACTTCTGATTCCCCACACTGGTTATCAAGAAGCTAAAATGAAAAATACACCACCCCCTTTATTGCATTTCAGTCTCTGGCTGCCATTTATTTCTTTATTGGACCTAATGTCTTTACCAAAAAGTTCTCCTGACTCCAAAGGGTCAGCCACATTGCCAGACCACTATGAGTTTGGATCTTACCCAAAATACCATGCTGCCAGGCAATTCTTTAGTAACTAAAACTAAAGGTTTATTATAAAAAGAAAGAAACAAACAAGATGAGAGGTGTGATATGATTAAAACAATCAGATACATACAAATTATTTGAAAGTCGGTATATGTAAGATTTTCAGTAAAATTGTGGCACCTGCAGGCTTGTGTAGTCCCTCTGGTGTACAGCCAGCATCTGGATGGGTCTCAGTCCTTTGTTTCACAGCTTCAGATACAGATGGAAGCAGGAATGAGGACTGAAGACAATATGGATTTGGTGCAGCTGCCTTTATAGTAGATTACCAGGTGGCTTGTTTCAAACACAGCCCCTGCCCCCAGCACAGGGTGTGGGAAAGCCTCAGGGTCAGAGAAAGACCCCTATCCATAGGGCATGTTCTTCCATGCCCAGGTGACTCATCAGGTGTAGCCCTGGCTTCTCTGCCTGGGCCCATTGTACCTGGGAGCTTCCCTAGTGGGCCATTAAGCAGACTGGTGTTGCAACCATCCTGTCTGGTATGTCACCCAGAAACACAGCAGAAGTTGATATACAGATAAGCCTTACATATTTATAACCTACATTACAAATATGACATACCCATAAACAATATCATCATACTTAGCAAATTATAACCTTTTTAAGGGTACCTGACATGGCATATCTCGTATGAATTATTGTAATTTTTACATATTGATGTTATAATATCAACTGGTCCCTCTAATCTAGATAGAATTACAGCAGCCATGTATTCCACTTAGGTGTGTGCATGCATTGGGCATTTCACTTCTCTTGTAAATCATCAAACAGGTTTCAGGATGTTCCCAAACATTTATACATAGATCTTAACAAACAGAGCCCCAATGCATCATAAATATTAAATCACAATGTTTAGGCAGGATATTCCCACTCGTATGTTTAAGCAGTCAATTATAGTGGAGCTTGGGTTGGCATGAACAAAATCAATGTGTCCAGAACACCCTTATCTGTAATGCCTAGTTTTATTCTCTCTCAATGTGAGGATTAACACCTGAGTTTCAAATACATATACATGGTCTAGGCCTGCTCTGATTCAGACCTACATTACAGTGCTGGGGCCTACATGTAAGCCAGTATTTGTAATGAAGCAAATCTTTGCCTTGTAGAATTAGGCAACACTGTGCTAAAGCCAAATAAGAATGGTAGCCAAAGCCTCCAGAATGCTGCACTTCTACAACCGATCTAGCCCTCAAACACTTCAGTGCAAGTTATCTTAGCTTTCATCAGTGTGAGATATAGTAACCACATTGGCCTAAGGAGGCTGCATTTCAGAATGGTAAAAACAAGATTATACAGTACCAAACAGATTTAAAGCCATGGGTTTGCACCATAATTACTTAGGTTTTCTGCATGGACTCCTTTCCCTGAGATAGTCTCTAAAGCCACTGTCTTATCCTATGTCATATCCATCATCAAAACCCATTTTGACCATGCTGACTAATAGAATTGGTGTAGGTATAAGGATTTTATTATGTTAGTGAGTATAAGATAATGTACTAATGTAATGGAATGATTTTTACTGAGTATGAATGAGGAGTGAATGCAGCCTGAGTCTGTAAAAGATAAGACAGCAAGGAAGCAATTGCTGAGGTAAGGGTTCTCAGCATCCAAGGTCAGGAGGGAGAGAAGATGCTTTTATTTAAAGAACTTTTACAACCCCGATGGCTGAAGATCAAGATAACTCTGGAAAACAGGGGAGTTAACACCCGAGGACAAGAACAAGACAAAGTGTGAAACAGGAATGAAAGAAGAACGGAAAGCTGTCACACTTGCAGTATCAAACGTAATTGATGATTACATCAAACAAGGAGACTATCTGACATGACAAAATCCATAGACCTGAATGGGGATGGATAAGTACAAAAATGGGGGTGAAGAAACCTGGACTTTGGGCTTGTTCTGAAAACCCGAAGGAGCATCGTGTCGTGACTGACAGAGCCTGGCTCCATCATCACCAGGCCAGTGATTCAGCTCGAGCAACACAGAGGCTGGTAATTATATCCCACCTGCAGAACTGTGTGCGGAAGTGTGTTTTAGGCAATTACTTTTTAAAATATTTTCTGTATTCATAATAAATGCAGAATATTGCGTTGTCCCCTGAATAGGATCCTGCTGTTTATTTCATAAGTGTAACATACAGAGAGAACATCTGCTTTTTAAATTAGACCTGCTTTAAACAGCATGTCATTTGTGCTCTCAAGTTTGCTCACAAAGAGTTAGGTGTTTGCATTTGAGGATACAAATAATTATTGTCTCAAAAATAACTCAAATTTCTAATTTCAGATCATATCACCTTAATAGACCATCTTTATATCAATCCAGACCTATTACACTTTTCAGCAATGTGCCAAAGGAATGGAGATTCTCACTGAAAGCAACAGAACTCCCATTGATTTAAGTAGTGGTGGACTATATAATCAATTCATCATGGTAGAGTAATTTGCCCTAGAGAAATAAGAAATGTTATGCTGCAGAGAGGAGTATCTAAAACACCTTTGCTAGGTTAAAACCCTCCTCACATAACTCCTCGTGGAAGATTCTCTTAACAGTAATAAAACTCAGAATATGTACAAGCATGGACATATGCAACCAGAGTTCTGAAACCAAATAGCACTGCTGTTGAACACCACAAACCCATAATCTGAGCATAGTACAAGCTTCAATTTAATTTGTTTCAGTTTCATTGTATTTTTAAGTTAGGAAACACATATGCAAGCTAGGAAAAAGCCTTATTGTCCAGCAGACTGCTGCAACCAAAAATTTGGTTCCAATAAGTGAAATGCAACAACTTACTGCCAACTCTATGTGATTCTTTAAACTCCATCCCTTTTGTAAAAACAGAACTGTCCTGTTCTGGACAGGTTTAGTACCAAGAGAATACATTTGATAACTATTGATATGCAATGTTGTTGTTAGCCTCCATATATTAGAAAGCCAAGGTTGAGGAGGTAATAGCTTTTATTGCATCAACTCCTGTTGGTGAGAGAGAAGCCTAGTGTATACTACAGTTAGGTTGATGCAAGGCAGCTTATATTGACCTAACTCTAAGTGTCTACATTAAAATGTTGCTCCCACCAATGTAATTAGCCCACTACGCCAATTTAACTCCAATTTTGTGAGAAACATACTGTTTAGTTTGATGTGGTTAGGGTGACAGTGTCAGTGTAGACACTACGTTACTTATGTCAAATTAAGCGACCTCCAGGAGGTGTCCCACAATGCCCCACCATGACCACTCTGGTCACTGTTTTGAACTTTGCTACCTGTTGGACAGATACACACCCCTCTCCTTTTAAAGCCCTGTGAATTTTTAAAATTCCATTTCTTGTTTGCTTGGTGTAAAGAGCTCACCTAGCAACTGCCCAGCTGACCATGCTGACTTCCACATTGCAGACATGCTGCTGTCTGGAACACACAGATGGTGGATCTCCTGGGTCTGTTGGAAGAAGAGACTGTGCAGGCACAGCTCCAATCTAACCCTAGAAACATAGCTATTGTGACAGGGCCAGGCCAGATGGCTATGCAAGGGTGCTAGAAGGCATGTATATTAGCCCCAGGCTTAGCAAAGCCTTATTCCCTGGGTGATCCAGCTGGGGCTGCTTTAAGCTAATTAGGCCACCTGGAGCTGCTTAGCTAATTAGGCCACCTGGGGCCAATCAAGGAGCCCCGCCCCAAACACTTAAAAGCCTTCAGTTCAGGCAGGCAGCTGTGGAGTTTGGAGTGAGAAGGTGTGGAGTTGGGAGTTGACAGGTGACAGCTTTTGGAGTTGAGAGCTTGGAGCTTGCAGTTTAAAAGCCTGCAGCTTGGTGCTGGCAGCCTGGAGCTAGGAGACTGCAGCCTGGCAGCCTGCAGAAGCTTGGGAGCTGCCACAGTTCCTGCCACAGCACT
>ML675611.1:19467422-19497388 GCA_007922155.1 Mesoclemmys tuberculata | reverse complement strand
CCCCCCCCACTCTGTTACACTATCTATGAGCAGATCACTTGTGTCATGGTGGAGAAGGGCTACAAGAGGGACATGCAGCAGTGCTGTGTGAAAGTCCAGGAGCTGCAGCAGGTGCACCACAAGGTAAGGGAGGTTAACAGTCACTCTGGAATGGATCCATAGACTTGCTGCTTTTATAAAGAGCTGCAGGCTATCCTTGGTAGATGCCCCTAATCCCCTTTCACCACCATCACCACTAAGAGTTCTATGGATACTTCAGGGAGCTACAGTCACAGGCCCCTCAAAGTGAACAGTGAGGAGGAATGTTGGACAAGGAAGAGGAGCAGCAGTACGGGGGAAAAAGGCGACCAGGGAATCTGGGGGCATAGCGAGCCAGTACCTGTTCTTGACTCCAAAGCAGTCAAGTCAGTCCCTGCAGTCCAGCACAGGCACGCCTGATGCAGAGGAAGGAACCTCTCATAAGTATTCAGTTGGCTTTGATGTTGCAGGGACACATCTGTCCATTTACTCTTTTTTAACCATTTAATCTTTTTAATGAGGAAGAGGTAGTGAAATAGCCAAGACAGGCAAAGTCCCTATTGCTTCTCATTCTTCTGTTAGGCAAAGGGGGCCCTGAAGAACATTTTGTTTATATGCACCATGATGTCTTTTGAATCCTTCTTAGATATCTTGAGAAAAGTTTCCAGAAATACCTTGAGGAAGATAGTCTGCAATCTTCTGCTGAAGGTTTCTGGGGAGGGCTGTCTTATTTCTTCTGCTGTGGTAGGACACTATTCCATGCCATTCAGCCATTACTTTAGCAGGCACCCTTTACTTCTGTGCCACTGCGCAGCGCAGAATTTTCACCGAATTAATGTTCTGCATAGAATTTCATGCTTTCCCAGCAGAATTGAGGCTGCAGAGCTACTGGCTGCCATGAGGGCCCACTGTACTCGAGACTGGCTCTCCAGCTCCCAGAGCACCCAGCCTAGCAGGAGTAGAGGCTCTGCATACTCTGGCAGCAGGACTTGATCCTTATTCACATGGGGATGGACGTGAGACCAGGCTCTAGCAAAGGGTGAGGAGTGGCTGCACTGTGTCCCTCAGTGGGACAAAGATGTGCAGAGCAGAGCCTGCAGCTGGACTCTAGGAGGAGGGCCTGCGGCTGGGCTCTTGGGAGGGTGGCCATACAGCCCTCTCCAGAACTCCCTAACTGGAACTGGTTTGCCGTAGGGGTTTCTTTAACTCTTTACTCTGAGGGAAGTCATTTTTGTTCTTTGTATTGTTGACATACTTACTGACAGGTATTTTGAAATAGATTACTAAAATAATTGAAACTGGTGTGATTATATTGTGTTATTCTGACAAATAAAATATGCAATTTTTTAAATATTGTGTGTAGAATTTCTAATTTTTTGGCATAGTCTGCAGCCAGATGCATACAGGAGTCTTCAAAAGAGAAGAATGAGGAAGGATCTGACAGAAGCCTTTAATTACCTGAAAGGAGGTTCCAGGGAGGATGGAGCTAGGCTGTTCTCAATGTTAATACATGACAGAACAAGGATCTTGATTTAAATCAATCCACCCTCGATTGTGGTAAGTTGCACAGTGGGATAACTACCTACAGGGCACTGGTCTCTGCATCGATGCAAGCGTTGGTAGTGAGGACATGCACCGCTGACACAAGCAGCATAGTGTGGGCATGCAAAACCGATTTAATTACTGCACAAAAAAAACCTACTCCACAACATTGATTACAATGTATTAAAAAGCCCCAAACCCGCACTGACAGTCCTGACTGTCCTCGGTCTCCCCTTCCTCCCAGCAAGGGATTGGGCCCTACAGGTGAGATAGGCAGTGGAAGGCCTATCTTCCCTCAGTTCATGAATTGCACTGGGGCTTAGGCAGGAGATAGGTGTCCAAATGGCTAGAGCAGGGGTGGCCAAACTTACTGACCCTTTGAGCTACATACAATAACCTTCAGAAGTTTGAGAGCTGCAAGACAATCACAACCTGCCCCATGGGGTGGTTCCTGCCAGGGTGTGGGGCTTCTGCCCCAGTGGAGCATGCTGGCTGGGGTGTGGGGCTTCTACCCCGGTGGGGCACATGGGGCTCATCCCTAGCAACCGACCCTCCACAAGGCTAAGGTCCTGAAACACCCCCCTTCCCCACACGGCAGAAGCCCTTAGTCCCATCACCCCACTGCAGGGCAGAAGCCCCAAGATTCCCCCCACCTGGTAGGTAGAGAATTGGGGGGGAGGGAGAGGAAGGATATGGGTGACTATAACTGTAAAAGATCAGCAGTTCGGCCATGCCTGGCCTAGAGTGAGGCAGCTGCATGCATGACCACAGGCAAAAACATAGGCTCCTAGGGAAATTTTACCCTGAAAACGTAGGTGCTTACTAAGTTTAAGTGCTTACAGGGTTAGGTGGCAGACAAGAAGGGGTTTCCTGGATCACAGTGGTGCCTAAAACTGGCATTTAGACTCCTAAATCTGGAGTTTAAGCACTTAAATACCTTTGTAGCTCTGGGTCTAAGACAAGCAAAAAGGAATTAAACTTTATTCCAAAGAACAAATATTTCAGAGCTATTTGCTTTCTGAGTCAGCAGAAGTTTGAACATAGCAATAATATTCTGTGCAGCACAATGTCCTCCAACTTTGTGTCTTGTTTATTTTTCATCAGAATCTTTGAATTGCATGAATTAGTTCAACAGATCCAACATTTCAACTACATTTTTGTTTGGGTCGAGAATTTTAAACATAACCTTGTGTTACTAATTGGGTGAAACTCTGTTATTAGTTAAATTAAAACCTCATTGAAATTGATGAGACTGAAAGCACCCTTCACAAGACCCCACTTAAGATAAAAGGGTTGTGTGAAACAGTTCAGTAGTTTTGGACTGTGTTGGCAGAGGGGATTTTGTTGATTTTTTTGTGGGGAGGGAGAGAGAGAACATCTAAACAGAAGCCTGTAAGCACTATATAACCCTGGAAGAAACTAGAGAGAGCTGGCTAAAGGGGCTTCGGACTATAAGCAAAGAAGCTCTCCCCGGTTTTTGGTCACCTGTCCTTGAAGAAGCAGGACTCTGTACATAAACAAGACTGCGCCAAAGAAAACATCTATTTCCAACTGGAGTATGTCCAGGGCACCAAACTTTTACTAGCTACTTAGGTCAAAAAGGGGAAACACTTGAAATATGTGCTACTCCTACTGAGTTCCAAACAACTGCCAGTCACCTCTCTGCCAGACTGCATAGTGCCCATCAACTGTCATGTCAGAAAGTTGGGTTGAAAAGCAAAGCTTTAGTCATTTACATGCACGCAGATCTAATTGGGGCCCCAGAAGCATTTTCTCCTCCCTCACCTCCCAGACATGGTTTTTGTTTCCCTCCTGAAGGAGCTATATTTATTACCATGGGCACCCTGCGCACTAATGTGTCACAAACCCCACTTGGCAGCGAAGAGGGGAGGAAATCAGTAAGCCCAGAATGAAACAGCGTAACAGCTCCAAGCACTAATAAGGAGGTGGGGGTTACTACCATTACCATCTCACACAAGTGTCTGTGCAAGGAGGATTCTACTGGCAAAAATGCTACTAGGATGAGGTGACTTCCCTTCTGCCCCCAACACCCCATATCTGGTCCCATTTAGTTCCTTTCTCCCAGCATAAATGGAGGAGAGCACTAGGGCATGTATGAGGACACATCTGATCTCGTAAATGAGTATAGATCTGAACTTGTGACATGTAGCATGTAACCTAGAGCAAAGAAAGATACGCCAAAGACTAATTCTGCCATAAAAGCCATCCCTGCCTTTTGACATTTAAGACTTTTCCATGTGATTGGACATAGTAAAAAACAGTTGAGTAAGTTTCACAATGAAATCCAAGAGAGCTTCAAAATTAAACCCTCTGCTGCATGGGAGACAGAATAAGAGTTTAGCCAAAACACTAGTCAGTCATACAGAGGACCAGATCTCTCAGAATTTTGACCTCTCAGAATTGACATAGGTTTCTTCCTTCCCCCCACGAAATATAAAAAACACAAACAAAAAAAAGTTAGGGTGTGGTTGCAAAGATCTTTGGCTCTGCAATAATAATGGTTATGTTCAAATCTGCCTTCTAATCTACTTACTTGCACAGAAGTGGGAAAATTTAGAGTACAACACAATACCCATGATTTTTTTTTACTATATTTTCATCAGTTTTGCCCTATACATCATGACTAGATCCTGTAACCCCTGCTTTACATCAAAGATAGTTAACACATGCCTAAGAGATTACTGTAAATGTGTCATGTGGACTGTTTTGTCATGTCAGTTTTCATAAAGACTAAAGATTCAATGATGCTGAAGCCTAGCACACTGCATCTTTATATGCCTTATATCTTTTAACAAACTTCCCTTTCTTGATCGTTGAGAGAGAAAGTCAATTATAACTCAGTAGAAAGTTACATCTGATTCTATCTACACAGGCGCCCTAATTTGTGCATGGTCAGCAACCAATAGTAAGCTTGGAAAGCATAATGTTGGGATGTGGCAGTTGTACACAGAATGCTTTTCTTTTCCAGATGCCCAATTTCTCATCTTACTGCTAATAATACTGCAAGTGATCAGAAATTCACTGATACACAAATTATGCATTTAAAGCTAGCATGCGCCCTTAAAAAAATAAGTAAATCTGAAAGTGTATTGTACTTACCAGATTCTAATCCTCCATATTGATAAGGATACTGCACAGAAAGGCACAGCTGTAAACTAATCTGGGTCTTTCCAGCAGAGCTCTCACCAGCAAGTTCTGTAATCCCCACCACAGGAATGCCACCTCTTAACAAGCTATCTAGTACTGAGCACCCCAGGCTTAGCTTCTGGTGTTGAGATGTGCAGTGATCTTTGTCTTGGTATAGCTGAAGTGCTGGAGGATATTTTTAAAAAGAAAGAGTTCCATTTAGCATTTTCTTAATAAGGAACAATATAATATAGCTGTCATATTCTAGGTAGCATTCTGATTGACTTTTTTTCAGGATGTAAGTAAGATTCAGCCTGTTTCTCTCTCTCTCCTGCCCCCCGCCCCAAAAACAAAAAAAAACAAAACCCCAAACAATCTATACACTGAGGAATCTGCTTGTAAATTGCTACAGCCTGCATTTATGCTGAACCCCTCTATGCTCTAGAACTATCCCCTCTTCCTCTCCTTTAAGAAGATTTGTGGCAGCCAGCTGCAGCAAGGTAAATCTTGTCTGCATGACTTCAGTGGAATAGATATGACCAGGGAGTGGAGGAGAGCTACTAAAGGTCAGGAACATAGAAGGGTCTGTACTTCTGGCTGAACCTTAAAGAGCCACACAGAGTACAGGAAACAGAGGTTCCAATTACTCAACACCCCCAGCCCATTCCATTAGAGGGGGGAAATCCCCACCCTATGAAATATTCTGGAGGAAAATGTTAAGCGGGGAATCTTGCAGCATCCTGTCTCCCAGACAAGATTTTCCATGTAGGGCAATTATTTGACCTTATGAGACTGAGTACCATTCACTTCCATTTACATTTAGCACTTTACAGGATCAGGCCCTTTAGGCATACAAAAGCATCCAGTAAAGAGTAACAGGAACTTAGTTTTTTATTTTCTGAAAAATTGACTTGACTTTGAGAAATAATTTACCAATATAATATTACCTGCTATATAAAAATGGTTTATGCTTTACTTCAACAACAGATCTTTGAACAATTTAAATCTTTCATTATAGCTCAAAATTCTAGCATTATTTTTAATTATGTAAAAAGAACACTATTTCTTTTGACAGTATTACCTGTAAGCACACAGCTTTTCCTCAATGAACCAGAAACAGTCTTCAGTAAGCACTGTACATCCATACTGGATAGCTTTGTCAGTCTTTGCAAGTCTGTTCCAGAAAGATTCAAAATCTCTCTTACTGATTTTATATTAGCTGAAATTAGAGGAACTGTCATCAATGCTTCTGAATTGAATATAACCTTACATAAGAGAAGGACTTCTACTTACATTACGTTAATTTAAGAGTTAAGAGTATTAGTAAAATAAAAGTTATAATTTTGTTTATATTATCATGACCATCAGTGATTTTGAGTAGAAGAGACTGTAATGTTTTTGAGAAGGTTTTAAAACATATTTTTAACATCAGATGGAAGTGGTGCCTGAGAGAAGACCCTGAGAGAAGCAATTTCACTATAATGTTCTTCTGGTGCACTGAAGTGAAATTACTTGTGTGTAAACTCTGTGGCTGCTTTTGATTTTTAACTTCTTCGTGATCAAGGCAAGAACAGGAACTACATGCACACATTGCAAATAAAATTTATTACACTAGAAAAGAATATCCTGAGTCTATGTCCCTTCAGTTCTTTCGTAATAGAACAAACTCCAGTATTCCAATCTCTTCTTGACTGCCTGGAAGCCAGGACACTACTTTTGACAAGCTTTTGACATGGTAGGCAGCATGCATTTGGGGGTTATCAAAAGCAGATTATAGAACTATTTGGAAAGACCACCACTGAATCATTGTGAGAAGAGGGTTTCACTTCCAAACACACACTACCCCACCAATTCACTAAGTATTTAAATTACATTTCCAGTATGGAAGATTATGTACAGATAGATGCTATAAATAGCACATCAGGAATGTATATACAAGTGGATTAAATTACCTTTCTTAACAGCAGCTATCACTTTGGGGTTCATGTCAAACTGGTCCCAATCCATTTATTGATACAGTATTGTGGTAAGTACAGAACCAGGCGATTTCCTGTCAGATGAAGTCTTATCAAACAGACATGAAATACAAAACGTAAGTATAATTTATTTCATTTGACCAACTTTGTGGAAAAATGGACATTCAAATACCATTATTAATCCCTAACAATGTATCTGTCTATGATTTTAGAAAAGTAACAACAGTTCAGAATATAATTAGCCATACACATGATGGAAAATTCTCCTCAGATGGCTCTCTGGCTGCACCTATTAAAGATGGATTACAGTAACACTGATGTAGTGAAGGGTTGGTAATTATTTCAATTGCCTGTAGCTAAACTCCAGAACATTTGCTCTGGATTGAGACTTGGCACACAGCATTGTGTATCCGGAATGAGATCACTTCCACCCTTGCCACTCACCTCCCTGGCTTTTCATTTGCAAAGAGAAAAAAAAAAATCAGACAAATGTAAAATAAAATAATCTATGACTATTAATATTTGTTACTCGGAACTGCTTGTTTTACTAAAACATGTGGTGACTAATAACCTACAGCATAATGCAATCCTGTTTTTGAAACTTTCACTAAAAAAACCCCAAGTCATGTGCTATACCTATATAACAAAATCATGTTATAAAGCTTGTTACTATTTATGTAGATTATCCACATTCAGTGTAATAGTAAGCACATATAAAAACATATTTACAAGACCTAGTTCCCCAATCTGCTTTTTAAAAATAGGGGTCCAATTATTTGGGTACATATACAATATACGGGAATGGGTCCTAAGAGCAGGATTAATATATTAAAAATTCAGTGATTTAAACATAATTTCATTAAAGATTAAGATCTGTTTAAAACAAACTATGACAAATATCTGTCTCAGGGGCTAAGCTTAATATAATTAAGGATGGGCACAGTGCCCTTTGACCAAAAGGATCCCAAAGCACTTTACAAACCTTACCTACACAGCACCACTGAAATGCAACCACTGCATCATGTAACAGTGTGAATGGAAGGGAAATTCTGAGCAAGACATGGGGACCAACACCTCTACTTATGAAAAGTGCTTTAGGATCTTTAATATTCACATGGAGTAGAAAGGACCTTGGCTTTTAAGATCTAATTTACATTCACTAAACTACACAGTTTGCAGTGCATCAATTAGGGAAGGATGAAGAAGAAAACCAGCTCAGAAAGTATTTGAATTTATGGTCCTGAGGAGTTCAGATATTAAAGTAGAAACATAAACCCCTAAACAAAAGTGACCAGGTCTTCAAAATGAAAGACCTGAATTCTTGCCAAGGAGAGATGTGGGCACACAAGAGGTGGTTTTGGTCAGCAGCAGAGAACTTGTGGGTGGAAGTAAAAGAAATAAATGGGTGGACATTCTTTCCCCTCCTCCCTTGGAACCTTGACTAATCCTCTAAACCAGTGACTAAGGTTAAGATTTTGTCACAATTATTTTTAGTAAAAGTCACAGACAAAAAAAAACAACAAAATTTCACAGAAGCCTGCAACCTGTCTGTGACTTTTACTAAAAATAATGGTGGGTGGAGGGTGCTTGACAGGGGTATGACTGAAGCCTGAGACCCTCGGGGGCAGGGTTAATGAGAGCCAAAGCCCCACTATGGGAGAAAGGGGGAATCTGGCAACTGCCAAGATGGCAGCTGACAGCACTGGCGATTTGGCACTCTGGTGCCCCCAATGGCTGACAACTCCAGTCCTGCCACCCCACGTGCCAGGCTGAAGCTGAAAGGAAAATGTCATGGAGATCTCTGAAAGTCACAGAATCTGTGACTTCCATGACAAAATCTTATCCTTTGTCATGACTCTGCTTGGAGAGGCTGTCACAAAAGACAATTGGGAGGAGGGGGAAGTGTAAAGTATTGAAAATATTATAGCAATACAAAGCAAAACAAAAAACAAAAACCCACACACCACCATTCCCCCCCCATCCTTACCCTTCAAGGACAAGTATCCTCTGTCACCCTCAAAACAGCCACACAAATATAGCAGAATCTCAGAGTTACAAACTGACCCCTCAATCACACACTTCACTTTGAGCCAGAAGCATGCAATCAGGCAGCAGCGGAGACAAAAACAAAACAACCCCCCCCAGCAAATTGTGTTAAACGTAAACTACTAAAAATAAAGAGAAATCAGTATTTCTCAGCAAAGGTTCAAGGCTGCAGTAAGTCAGCGTTGAGCTGTGAACTTTTGAAAGAAGCACCAGAAGGTTTTGTTCAGAGTCAGGAACCTTTCAGAGATGCGAACCACCGCCACACTCCAGGAGTTCGCAGCTCTCAGGGTCTCCTGTAACTGGCACAGACGGAGTCGCTGTTGGCGGCACTACTGTCTTACGGTTCCATTCACCATAAAAGCAAGGGGTGGGCAAAAAATCTTGGATTTCACAGGAGAGGTCGCCAAGATGGAGAAGATTAAGAAACCCTGTCCCACACCACACAGACCCACGCCTTTCCCAGGGACTCCTGGGGGGGGGTCTCCACCAATTACAGCCCTCTGAGGAGACCCGCTTTACGGGTGACCGTGCCACACGGGGCCCAGCAACGCCGCTGTCCTCTCTGGGGCCGTCGTGCTGACTGTTGAGCGCGGTCCACACGTGGGATTAGCCCGCGCAGCCACCACGGCGGGGCACCCAAGACCAGAGCCGCCCGGCGGGGCACGACGCCGCGGACTCACACGCGTTGCCGGGGAAGTCCAAACTAAAGCCCCGGCTGCAGGCCCAGGCCCGCCGCCCCGGGAAGGGTCCGGCTCGCTCCACCGCGCAGGCCGGAGAGCGGCGCTACCGGCTCCGCCAAGGTCCTCGAGGCTCACGGCACCAGGGGAGTTTTAAGCCTCTCTTAACCCGCCTCGCGGCACGGCGGCCAAGGCCCGCCACTTCCAACTGCCGCCCCGGAGCCCCGCCGCGCTGAGGGGACAGGGCGGGAAACCCGCGGTGCAGCGCGGAGCGGAGACAGAGAACGGTACGGCGCGGGTAAGGCCGACGCGCAGGTGGGGGAGGTAACGGCCATTCCCCGCCCCCCCCGCGGGGTGACCCGCGGCCCCAAAGTTAAGCGCCACCCACTATTTTCCAGAAATTTCGGCGAGTCTGGCGGCGCGGGCAGCCCGCGCCATCTCGCTGCCGGGGAACGCTTGAGGCGCGCGCGCCCACACGTGCCAATAATCCGCCGCCCAGACGGGCGCCAGCCAATCACGGAGAGTGACTTGCGGAGTCTCCGCACGGCCCGCTGGAGTGCCTCACCGGAGCCCTGGCAACCAATCAGAGGGCACCATGCCCGAGACGGTAAAGCGCTACCGCGGTTACAGACGTTCGCTAACACGAGAATCGTTCGTCGGAGCCCGCGCAAGACGCACGCCAATCAGAGAAGCACTCAGAAAAGCCCGGATGGACATCCTCCAATCAGATGGGGTTTGGGTCAAGCTAATCACAGGAGTGGTCGGAGTCGGGCGGGGAGGCGGGGCTTCCTGAGTACCAGGAAGGTTCCGCCCTCCGCATATTCCGATTCGCTCATTGGTTACACGCTTTACTTGGGCGCGGGTGAGGCGGGCTCTCCTCCTTCCGCCTCGCTGATTTATTTTTTCCCGAACTGCGCACGCGCCTCTACTGTGCGCGACGGCAGCGCGGTGGGGATTGGGTCGGGAGAAAGCGGAGGCCACGCCCCGTTGGGTGTGCGTAGGGCGGGCCGCTGCTCGCCCAGGTTCATTGGTGGAGAGAGGCGCCCGTTTGAGGGGAAGTAACGGGCGATTGGGCGGCGCCGCGTCTCGCGCTGGGAGCGCTGGCGCCGGGGGGAAGATGTCGGGCGGGGAGGCCCGCGACGGGAAGAAGCTGGTCCGCTCGCTCAGCGGGCTCCGCATGGTGCCCGAGCACCGCGCCGCCCGCAGCCCTTTCGGGCTGGACGAGCCGCCCTGGGTGCCCGATAAAGAGGTAACCGGGGGAGGGAGACGCCCCCCCGGCCTGTGGGACCCCCCCGCCCGCCCCCTGAAACCCTCGCGGTCCTGACTCGTGCCCCCTGCGCGACACCCCCGGGACCTGCTTCCCTTTCACTGCCGCCTCCAGCCACCCCCGACCCGCGGGGGAGCCCCGGCCTGCCCCGCTCCGCGCTGCCTCGACACTGACTTGTGTGGTGCTGGCGCGGGACGCGCCCTCAGGTACTGTCGGGTTCCCGAGGCCCTGACTCGCCCTGGGCCGTGTGGGCCCCTCCGCTCGCTACAGTGGAGCTCAGCCTTTCCCCTGCGTGGCTCGCGGCATGCCCTTCCCTGACGTGCAAAGGAGCCCGCCCCTCCACCCCCCCCCGAAAGCCCACTGCCCTTGTGTGCTGCGCCCTGGCGCACAGGCTCAGTAGCCTGGGGTGGAGGGGTACTGGGGCGTTAGGTGCTTTGTCTGCCCCCCTTTGTTTTCTCTTACCGCTTTTTCTTTCTTGCGGATGTCTCTCGTGTCTCCCCCCCCCCAGTCAATACAGGGTGCCCATATTTCCCTGCAGTAATTTCCCTTTCTGCAGCAGAGGCAAAGTAATTAACTTATAGGCAAAACCTCATGTAAGTGCAGAAAGCCCTCTCACCCCTTCAGTTCACTCCAACTATCTTGCTGGAGGGATGGCTAAGGAGAGGGCTCTTTTGGGTTCACTTAAGCAGTGGTTCCCAACCTTTTTGGCTTCAGGACCACAGATACCATTTTTACAACCCTGAAGGGCCACCAGTCTCTGCTAGCAGCCCCTCCCACGGTTGCAGCCAGAGAGGAGGAGTTCTTGCTGATCTCGTGTCCCCTGGCTGCAGCAGGGAATCTGCAGGCATCCTGTAGCCCCTTGGGCTTCATTTGGGTCCCCAATCAGTGGCTCCTTTCTGCAGCTAGGGGGAGGGAAGTGTTGATCTCCCATTCTGTTGGCTGCAGCACGAAGCTTGCGCCGATCTTGTAGCCCACAGCCAGAGTCATCCCTAGGATAGGGTGAATCGGTTTGCCCTTGGCCCCCTGCACCCTCTTAGGGATGGCCCTGCAGTCACAGTAATACACTCTGCCTGGGTCCTTAGGCAGAAGTGCTGTTCTGCAGCCAGTGGGAGGGAAGTGGCAGGCCACTCTGAAAGACCCCATGGGCCACTTGGCATGTGAGCCACAGATTGGGAACAACTGACCCTAGGGCATGTGTGTACACATACAATGTGTCTGGTGAAGCTAAGATGCTCTATGCTGACAGAAGAGTTCTCCCATCCGCCTAATAGCTTCTGCCATTCCCAGAGATGATTTTATGTCAGTAGGAGTTCTCCTGCTAGCATAGCGCTGTGCACTTGAATGCTTATGTCTGTGTAACTTGTGTCACTCAGAGGTGGTTTATTCACACCCCTGAGTGACTTAAATTATGCTGACATAAACTGACATAACCTTAAAAAATGTGAGCATGTCTGCTTCCTGCAGGGTGGGGGAAGGGAAGTTAGGGGAAGTCCCTTTTTGCTGCTGCTTGGTTTTTTTTGTTTTGTTTTTTTTTAAGAGTTCACTGCACTTTCTGGTATGTTTCTCTCCAGAGTAATGTGCTGGAAACTTGGCTTAGCCCATGTTTAAAAACTGACAAGCCAGCAGATGTGTATCATTTGTCTGAGTATACATAATGTGTATTTCCTTTCTCTTGTAAATAATGCACTGTATTTCACTTAGGATCATGGATTGGCAGTGACCTTGAGGGTTTTTGTGTTCCTCCACAGCATGGGTTGTGGGTCACCTGTCAGGATTATCTGGCTGTATCTCACTTAATTATTTCCCTGCTATTGCAGAGGCCTCAAGCATTAGTGCACCTCAGACCTTTCTATTCTCTTCCTGAAGCACATAATAGTTCAGTCTCCTGTGGACTGTTGTACTTTGGTCTCATTTTGATTGTTTAGTGTGCGGGTGGTGTTGGTGGCCTGTGATATGCAGGGGTTCAGACCAGATGATTTGGTGGTGGTCCGTCCTTGCTTTAAACAGTGACTATAAAAAGGATAGAGGGAGTTATTTTCCAGGGTCATTTTATTCTAGAGATTCCACCACAAAGTAACTGGAGATTCCTGATGAGATTAAAATGCTGTGAACTAAGCAGCCCTAAGATTTTAACAGAAATAAGTTTTATTAAATGCTTACATTCTTAAAAACTAATTTCTAAGATAGTGGCCTCTTGTGCTTGAAAAAAGCTTTTGCTCACTAAGATTGAAAAAGAAAATAATTATGGCTGTATTTCTTTAACACAGATTATACAAATATCTTTCTAGAATAAGTAATCCGTGTGGAACTCTCTGGTTTAGTAAAATACCCAACCATGATAGGATGTCAAGATGGGGTCAGATACTGCCAGAAAAATGCATCCACTTCTTTTTCTTTTCATGGTGACAAATGTTACTTAGTAGCTTGACACATCTTGCATATAGATGTTGGCAAAGATAACATATAATTGTAGCCTGTAGCAATAGATAAGTGTCATCAGTATTTTATACTGGGCTTTGTTACCATTGTTCTGTGGGTTGCCAATGTGCTAATATCAGCGTTAAAAGAATGACTCCTTTAGATATGCCTACTAAACTAATAGTTTCACTTCACGTTCCAACAGATGCTGATGTGGTTGGTATATTTTGTATGAAAGTTCTTGTTCTTGAATGCAGCATCTATGCTTACGTTTTGCTTGCATAGTGATGTCGGTTAGGAGTGTGAAAAAATTGGATCCCTTAACCCACATAGTTGTGCCAACATAAGCAATGTGGATGCCATTATGCCAGCAAAAAAGTAATTTTGCTGGAATATCTTGCTTTGTATGAGGAACTGATACAAGCTATACCAGTAAAAGAACAAGTATTGCATACCTACATCAGTACAGTGCTGCATGGCATGACACATTCTATCTGTAAATTGACTGTCCTGAATTTTGTTTGAGCCACAACCAAAGCATTATTTGAACATAATTCTTCTGTATTTAACATACTATGGGTGTTGTTACTATTGTGAAGATGCAACATGTTATAAACAAATTCAACATTTTCAACATTCAACCAAGTTAATGAAAGCAGTTTCATTCTATTTATATTGGACATAACATTGCCACTTCATGGAAATAAGGTTTCTCACTATACCCTTAAGTAAATAGTAGATCATTCCTCTGTTTCCTTTTGTGCAGCGATAACTACGCTTCATGCACACCACTTAGACAGTTGCTGCATATGTATGTTTGTGAATGATGCAACTGTTAAAACAAGAAAATAGGTTTTGTTAATTAGAAACCGCCTTCGTCTTGTTTGTGATGGTATATTTGCTCTTCTTTCAGCTATTCAAGAACAGTTTCAGACATGCAATTTAAAAAAAAATCTGTTTTCTTATAAGGTTTTATCTAAGCCTTATCCTTTCCCCTCTGTCAGCAGCATATAGAGATGGAAGCAATAGGGTTCATTTAAGTGAATTTTTAATGTATTTCCATATGCAGGGACAGCCGAGGTTAACAGAGATGGCTATCAAACTGCTTTTTAATAAGTATATGTTGGTTTGAACAGAAACAGAAATTCCTGTTTTTAGTTATGACATGTAAATGAGTCATGCTGGCTTTGGTCACTTCTAGTCAAAAGAAGTTGCAGAAGAACTGTATGGTGTTGCATGTCCATGATAATGTGAAATGTTCAGTTAGGGAAACATCATTTTGTGATGGTTACCATCAGGTGCTGTTTTCTAATATCAGGCATTCTCATGATGGCAAAGGGGATTTTTTTTTAAAAAAAGGTCATGATGGTGAAATTAAGGATATGCAGTTATGCCTTATTGGAGAATAAGGTGCAGTTCTCACCCAAGATGTATATTTAGCATAATATAATAACACTTAACAGAACATTTTTCATCCATAGACCTCAAAGTGGTTTAAAGAAGGGCAGTATCATTATCCCCATTTTACAGATAAGGAAACTGAGGCACGGGGGAAGAGAAGTGACATGCCCATTTTCACCCAGCAAGCCAGTTTAAGAGCTGAGAATTGAAGCCTGGTCTCCTGAGTCCCACTCCATTACCCTATTCACTAAGCCATCCTTGCTAAAAGTGATTTCTGAAATCAGCTTCCTCTTTTGTGGCATTTCCCATTGCTTTATACTCCATTGTTTCCACTTTCTGCTTTTAAAAGGTTTGTACTGAGGGAAAATATCAGGGAAGTAGCTATAATTTGTACCTGAAATTGCTATTTAAAGTGTATAATCAATTTGTACGAAGGGCTTAGTGCATTGAACTAATAATTCAGTGAAAGTAAATGTGCATTTCTGTAGCCATTATGACGGGATGGTTGTTTAGTACATCTTTTGAAAGCCATCAGGGAACAGCTCTGATCAGTCTGATTTTAAGGAAGCTTTTAGAAACTTACTGGTTCTTATATTAATTTTTTTAATTTAAACAGTTGAGCAACCTCTTTAATTGGAATGGACTAGTTGCAGATTGAGTACAGTTACTTGAATTTGGTAAATTTTCATATGAAGTGGCTTAATGCATCAAGATGTAGTTAAAAATAAGTGGCTTAGGAATATGAAGTGTTTAATTTATCTGATGTGGAATTTCTTGGGTAGTGTTTTTTATTGAAGTTTGATAATGATCTGGAACCTGCTGAAATAATTAGACCTCTCTGAAATAGACCATGAAAATAATAAGGAAATATTTTGGGAGCGTGGTAACAATAGGCAAACAGGCACTGCTGTATGCGTAACAGTTAACTCACACTCAGCCTTGAACATTACAACCTACTTTATTTGAAGACATGGCATTCTGTTTTGGAGCCTGTTGCAAGAGGATATTGACTAAGGCACAGCGTATATCCCACAATTTTCAAAATGTACCATGAGCTCTTTCACCTGAATGGTCGCTGAAGCATGAAAGGCCTCCAGTTACATATCATCAGAAGGACAGCAATCCTAGCTATGTAGTATTGTGTTGCCATTCTCCCCCATTTGCCCCTTCACCTCCCAACCCATTGCATTCTGCACTGTTTTAGATATATTTATTTGTATTACACTGGCATCTAGGGGCCTCAGTCAGGGATTAAGGCCCCATTGTGCTAGGCATGGTACAAACATAAGAATGGGGTTTGGCCTAAAGTGCTTAGTCTTTAAAATTCCAAAAGCTGTTGCAGAATCTGAACACATTACCACCTGTCCCAGATGTCAAACACCACATTGCATTAATAGCCTAGCACAGTGGTTTTCAACCAGAGGGATGTAGAGGTCTTCTGGGGGTATATCAATCAACTCATCTAAATATTTGCCTGGTTTTACAACAGGCTATATAAAAAGCACTAGCGAAATCAGTGCAAACTAAAATATTATACAGACAATGACTTGTTTATACTGCTTTATATACACTACACTGAAATGTAAATGCAATATTTATATTACAGTTGATTTATTTTATAATTGTATAGTACAAATGAGAAAGTAAGTAATTTTTCAGTAAGAGTGTGTTGAGACTTGTATTTTTTGTTGGATTTTGTAAGCAAGTTGTTTTTAAATGAGGTGAAACTTGGGGTACATGAGACAAATCAGACTGCTGGACGGAGTACAGTAGTGTGAAAAAGTTAAGAGCCACTCACTTGGCAAGTGAACCTGATAACATTTTAAGTACAAAACCTTGGATATTATATGGTGGTGGTGTGTTGAGTTGAAACTGAGTGTAGAAGAAATATGAGGGTCTCGGCAAAAGATGCCAGTGATATAAAACAATGCTGTAGGATCAGCCTATCAGTGGGTGGCTTTTGTTAGTATCTATAGAAAATGCCATGATAATTGCCACAACTAACACTTATTCAATAAATTAGTTAGTCTCTCAAGCACTCGCATCAGTTTAGACAACAAAACCCAGAACAGGTGGCTCTTATCAAAAGTTTAATGACATGGAAAAAGAAATTAAAGTGACTTCCTGGTTCTTTTTTGTGTTTTACTTTCACCAAGCTCTTTCTAGGAAAATGCTCTAATCTAGCAAGTTAAATTTTGTAGATACAGATTTCACTTCCATTGTTTGGGTGGGAAAAACAGAATTTCCAAGATATGTTATTTTGAGGAATATAAACAATGATAATGTTAAAGTAAATAAATTAACCACATTTAGTGAGTTAATAATGTATAACAAAGTATAATAAAATGGATAGCTAACTCATACAGTATATATAGAAGATAACACAGGAGTGGCCATGTAGCCTAATGGGTTAAGCATGAGATTGGAACTCCTAAATTATAATCCTGATTGTCACTGATTTACTGTGTCTGGAGAAAATACATTTTTTTTGTCCTTCCTTCTATATAAGATATGGCTAGTATTTGCCTATCACGCAAATGTTCAGAAGATTAAGATAAGCAAGAAATAGGCATTCCTTAAACACTGCATGGGAATTCATTACAGCTATTTATCTTTCTAGATATTACCTTAATATGTTTAGTCTTTTCCACTGCATCTGGATAAAATGTACAGAAATCTCATACTCTTTACTGTCTTCTAGTGTCCAAGATGTATGCAGTGTGAAACAAAATTTGATTTCATAACCAGAAAGGTAAGAGAGATCAATAGAACATAAAAGCCTAAATACATTACAATGTGAAACACTTTTTTTTGTGAGCTCTTGTTTTGAAACTTGTTGATGCCTCTCTTTGAAAAGGATACTGTCCAGTACCTTAACCCCAAAATAGGCCATTCCTTAAAAGATGGCTTCCCTTTCCATCTACCTCCGGAATAGGTCTTCATCCTTTTTAATCCATTACTCTTGTGAAATTTAAAATAAATTATTATCTTTTAGGGCTAAGATACTTTGTATTATTTTTTGCTGGTTTTGAGGCAACATGTTAGTAACACTTCCAATATATGCTGGTGTCAGTGAGGTAAACAAAAATTACATTCATTTCAATACACTCAAAACTGATTAAAAATTGATTACCTGAGTGAAAGGGTCTAGTATTAGGAAAACTTAATTTCAAGGCTGATGTTCTATAAAGGGCCTGAAAATCATAAATTTCTTGGGTAAAATGTGCAAAATGAACAATGGGTGAAGATTTTGGCAAAAATGCATTTTCTATAAGGGAAATTAGTTCTTTCCTAGGATTGGTAATGGTATCTTGTTGAATTATGAACAGTAATTCATTGGAATAGATGAGGTGGGCTGCACTGGGCATGTAATTCAGTTCCCCCATACAGAGGAATTTTAATTAACTTTTTATGTTGTCTTCCATTGCATGAACTTTTAGCAAGCAGCCTAGACAAGGTGCTGCCTTACTGGGAGCTACTGTCAGAGGAGACAGAACATATTGCTGAGAATCTGGATTTTCTCCTTTAAGGAGGGGAAGCATTTTAGAGTGGCCTGGTGATTTTTGCACAAACTAGTAATCAGTCTAGCTATGAATAACATTCCTTGCATAACTATGTAATTATACAGATATTTTGCTAGCATATGCTGATGGAAAGGAAGAAAGATGGATATAAGACCCATCATGGCTTGAAACAGTCATTTTGCAATTCATTATTTGGAATGTACACCATATCTGCTGGATTTTAATGTAGTGGAAAATAAATCTTATTAAATATGGGGTGCTGGGAATTTTCAGAAGTCCTCAAAGTATTAGACTGGTACCTATGGTAAGTAAATGCGGCTGGTCAGTGAGGAGGATAGACACGTTGGAGATGGCGATTAGGAATAGGTTGTGCCCTAATTAAAAAAATAAAATTTAAAAAAATTCAGAAACTCACATTTGTTCACATCAGTGATTGAAACTTACTTTGATCCATAAGTTGGTTGCCTGACATACTCCATCTCCCATGTAGAGTTTTACTATGTAGAATGAATTACTGTAATTTCTTCTGCCATCTCAATAGGCTTGCAGTAGAAATAATTATTTGAGGCCCACTGCTTGCTGAGAACTTATAATTGCTGTGGAATAGGCCATGTCATACTGGCAAATGACTTGCCATTATCCCAGCTTCACTAGACACTTGCTATAGAATTTTTTTGTTCTACTAGATGATATTTCTAACTGAATATTTTTTTAACCCTACCTATAAAACCTGCAGTTGCTTCCATCACTGTTAGACATGGAATAAAATACTTGGAGAATAGAGCCCAGTAGAATCTCAGTGGAAAGTGAAGAGGATATGCTAACCACCACTATATGTTGCAGTCTTGTTGACAGCGAGGCCAAGGATTTAATGAGCCGTGGAAACTCCTTTTCACCTTTGGTGTTCACTCTGGTCAGACCTGAAGAACAGTGCTGGGGTGCCGGGAGAAGTTTGCACTGTTGTTGCTCATGCTAGTCCATCATTAAAGTTCCAGTTTCCAGAGATATCATTTTAGCACTTTTCACCATTTCGAAAACCATGTGACACTTAATTAGCCATATCTAGTACTTTTTTTCCTCTCTGTATCTTGGTATTTTTGTTCTTACTTTTTCTTGTACATTCCAATGCTTTAGGAGTAGTAGTACTCTTATTATTACAAAAGATGCAATTAATAGTATTTTTTTTTTCCTTAGCACCACTGCCGGAGATGTGGGAAGTGCTTTTGTGACAAGTGCTGCAGTAAAAAAGTGCCTCTGCCTCGTATGTGTTTTGTAGATCCTGTGCGCCAGTGTGCTGAATGTGCTCTCATCTCTCAGAAAGAAACAGAGTTTTATGACAAGCAGCTTAAAGTGCTTATGAATGGTAAGTAATACATGCACAACTGTTGTTTTGATCTTGTACATAGTTATTCAAGTGAGTGTCAAACAAATGAGCGTAAACAGCAGCACTAATTCTCTTGTGTTGTCAAATAAGGTGCTATGTTCAGTCTCTAGAAATCTTTTTGAAGTACTTTCCCATTGTCGTTTTTGTTTGCCCATTATTTATTTTGTTGTTCAGACAAATCTCTTCTTCAGAGATGAGATTTTTATATTTATATGTTTAAAAAGTTTTGCTTATACAGTAAAAAGAACTGTAATGCCTCTTACTAGCTGATGAATGTTTGAATGCATGGTAATAGCTCTCTTGTAATATTGCACTTTTTAAAATTACATTCCTGTATACAAAATATGAATCAAATAGACTTTTAGCTGTAAAGAGAACAACTTTGAAGTCTTATAATAGAGTACATGCTTCAAGTTTCATTTGAGCCTCTAATCTCTTCGTCTGTCCTAGGCTGTGTAGGTGGCTGTGGTTGTCACTTAACTGTCAGTTGTGAATAGACATAATGAGCTGTATGAAATATAACCGAAGCCCTGATTGCACTGTTTTAAAAAGTGAAGAATCTGATATGTTAATTTTTTTAAATACCCTGTGACTGTTTATAATTGGGAATGTGCCTCTCAAGGGATGCTGAATTTAACTTTACTAGATATTTTCAGTAGATAAGCAAGAGCACACCTCTAGTTAGAATTCACATTTGTGATGAGATGTCTTAAGGTTCCATGAGCATAAGGAGTGCAACAATTTCTGTAGAACACTTACATATGAATTTTAACACTTAGTTGGGTCTCTTTGATTTGTGAAAGACTCAACCAAAACTGTCCCACAATCATTTGATAGTGTTCTTTGTCTCTTGCTTTGAGGTTGAGGGTGTGCCTTAAATCAGGTAAATGGTGAAAGTGGACTCTTATGGATGTGCCTTTCAGGATCATACTTTTAAGATTGATAAGGTAATATGGAGAACATAACATAGCTTAGTGTTCAAGCCATTATCCTAGGTGCATTAAGTGCAAAAGTTTTATAAAAAGCTTTTTTGTACACTAACTTTGCTCCTTAAGTTTTATAAATTTAAAATTGGAATAACTGAATAAATACTTAGGGATTTTTTTTTGTACTAAGGTGCTACATTCTCTGTTGCTCTGGGAACATCAGAAAAATCTGAGATGATGGTTTGTCGACTTTCCAACAACCAGAGGTGAGAAATATGGATGGAAACTACAGTTGTTAAAACAGACTAGTACTTAATTTTTTATTTAAGCCCCCTACCACTCATTCCTTAATAAGGGGTTTCACTTCCACTGGCTTATGTGCTCTAAAATGTTTCCAGAATCAGCAAGTGGTACAAGCAAAGGGTAAGCCTTTTGGGCTTACTGTTATATGTTGCATCTTCAGACTGTTAGTGGGTGTTTTTTTGCTAATGAAACACTGCTGATCACAGGAAAAAAGTATGTCTACACTGCAAAACAAGACCCAATGCAGCAAGTCTGAGCTTGAGTCAACTGACTTGGGCTCACCTACAGGGCTAAAAATAGCAGTGTAGATATTCATGCTTGAGCCGGAGCCTGGCTTCTGAAATGAACCACCACTGCCATGTTTCACCCAGTCGCTCAAGCCTTACTTGGTTCTGCACTGGGCACTGAGACTTGGTGCTGCAGGTGTAGGGGTGGGATGGGGTGGTGTTTGTGGTGTGTGGTGTTTTTTTTTGCTCTGTAGCCATACCCTTAGAAGTTTGGATGGATTCAAACATTGGTGATGGAATATTATGAAGCACTTTGCATGTAAGCCAATAGTTTGAATCTGGCTAGGCAGGTACCGTGTTTCTCTGAAAATAAGTCAGGGTCTTATATTATTTTTTGCTCTGAAAGATGGATTAGGGCTTATTTTCAGGGGATGTCTTATTTTTTTTCATGAACAACAAAGTGTATGGGGACCTTCACTTGTGAACGCTTGTAAACTCTAACTAGGGCTTATTTTTGGAGTAGGGCTTATATTTCAAGCATACTCCCAAAATCATGCTAGGGCTTATTTTCGGGGTAGGTCTTATTTTCGGGGAAACAGGGTAGTCACGGGCTGTTGCGGTCTGCTAGCTGGTTGTCTATAAGAAATAAGTTGTCCTATATATAGTGCCTACTGTATAGTCGACATGACTAGTCTCACTTTTAGTTGTGTACTGATAATTTCCAAAACCTACTAGATGATGTACACATAAAGGAAGATTGTCCTTGGCCTCCTTAAAGCTTTTAATCTGCAAAGACTTGCACTAGATGTATGTGGGGGATAAAGAGGTACAACATAGAAGCAGACTCCTCATGGTGATGACAGGAGTCTTGCAGAGTTAAGGTGGGAGAGGACCAGCATATGTTCTAGGAGTTAGGTACCTGTTACTGAAGAAGGGGTGAATTTTAGTGATATTGTGAAAGAAGGAGGCCTGGTTCTGGACGGAGAGAGGAGAATCTGCTTATTCCAAGATTGTGGGGTTGGTTAGATGGCAGGAAGAATGTAGGTGCAGCGTAGGGCCCTTTCCCTCTGTGGGTGTTGGAAGTGATTGGTTGCTGGTGGACATGTGGCATGCAAAAGACCAGGTGAGTGTCCTGTCCCTTTCTCTGGGAGAGAGGAAGGAAGTTCCTTTCTGGGAAATGAAGCAGTCAGGAGCATGCTGTCAGATACTTTCTTAATTTAAATTCCTACAACCAGAGTTAGGCAGAGTATTCTCCTGTTGAAGACGGGTAGGATAGAGGGTTGATTGGCAGCAGGACAGAGTGGAGTTGCTTATATTAATAAAAGTGGAAAGAAAATTATACTGTAACTTGAAACAAACAAACAAGACTGTCTGTCTTTTTTATATTATAAGCACTTTGGGATAGGTACTGTCTTCTGGTGTATGTTTTATATAGTGCTTAGCATGGTGGGTTCTCAACTGTACTTGGCCTGTAGGTGCTATTGCAATATAATTAATGTGTTGCCAACAGTAACGGGAAGGGCGGGTATTGGCTGTGTGGGCATGAGAGGAAAAATTTAACCATTGAAAAAATTGTTTCAAATGTTCGTTTTAAAAACTGAATTCATGCGTAAGATTCCAGCCTCCACAGAGCTAAGTGTGATCCCCAGGCTCAAGATGGTTAAACAGTCTCTTTCCCCAGTCACTTTCCTTCTTGAAGATGTTCTGTGGGAAGTATTGCAAGAGGCACCTGGAAGTCTGGCCCATAACTTTCATACTGATGATCAGAAGTTTTTGTTGTGTGTTTTTTTTTTTTAATTTAATTTTTTTTAAAAGCATCTTTTCTTCCTATCTTTCCTGCTTGTGATTTAAGACTGTGTAGTAATTAATCCCTGTGAGGTTTGTGTTAAAGTATATAAACTGTCAGGATACTGCTGGTAAAACTGGTTTCTCTTGAATCAGATATATTTTGTAAAGTTGAAAACTGACAGGCTTGAAAGAAGCAATGATTTCTTCTGTTGTGTAGGTATCTGTTTCTGGATGGAGACAGCCATTATGAAATTGAAATTGCACAGATTTCAACTGTCCAAATACTTACAGAGGGATTTACTCCTGGAGGTAAATCTTGCAATGAATCTAAACTAATTTATCATAAGTTAAGAATTTGCAACACTTTTCCTTAACCTAATAAAACAATACAGCTTCTTTTGCACTGGCAACTCAGATATGGTGTTTTGTTTATACAGCAGCAGCATTTGGAAGCCTATCCTTGTGGCTGCTGGCACTAGCATTTTACAGAAAACCCAAGAATTTAGAAGTGATTTCTGACCTTCTGATCCTCATCCCAGTGGAACTTTGTATCTTGAATCAAGTGATGGTGGGCATATGCCCTGCTGCTGTTTCCTGCTGCCTGAATAACAGAAATGTATTCTTGACTGAGTGGATGTAGTGGTGGGAAAGAACTTTGGTGGTCGTCAGAATGGAGAGTATCAAGACCCAGTTGTGGCCTGCTTTTGCTTGGAGCCAACAGTGTGAGGCACAGACTCTTTAGAGTTGAGGGGGGTGCATAGTCAGAGAGGATGTAATTTAAAATATTAATAAGCAAGAGTCAAACCACAGTTTTAGATTAGTATTTACCAAATCAATTAGTATTACCAAATTAACAAGCTTTTAACTACATCTAATTGGTATGTGGTTAACCAGACACTCATTCAGAGTTTTACTTTTCAGCTGAACACTGTTTGTGGCCAACCGATATCTGAATGAGGGTAACTGACTTTTACACAAGTCCTACAAAATGCCCTCATTTGGAGCAGGCTCAGTATTAGACTATGCTAAATAAAAAAAATGGAAATATGAATTTCAGAAGTGACTCTCTACCATCAATAATTGTTTCAAGTACCACTGGACTTTCATTGTAAATCTCACATCTGTGGAATGTGAGACAGTGTGATCACTATGTAATTTCTGTCTAATGAACTACCTCCTATATTCAAATCAACCAAATGTGTGGCTATTTGAGTGTAACTTAAGTCTCCTTTAATTTCTTTATTCATTGCTCTTCTGACTAATTTTTCTTCTCACACTTGTCTGCCTTCTGGATGTAGAAAAAGATAATCACACTTATACCAGCCTTCTGGAGAGCCAACACATTACTGAAGGTCAGCAATGTTGTTGTGAACTTGATTCACCAGAGCATGCTGTTGTGTTGCCCTTTTCAGTGCTGGTTTCTTTCTCTCCTTGCTATCCATAGATCTTACTAAAATTAATTTTGGGCAACCTGTGTTAAAACATTTTATATTTAAACACCATGTATTTTGTGTGATGTCCTTGGATAGAGGAACACCCAGAAATTATCCAATCTAAATTCTAAAGTGAAGAACCCTTTGACTATTGGAAGAACACTTAAAATACTTCTGCTTTGAACAAGGTCCCCATAAACTATATATGTGTAGCTATTCCCCTTGATGACAGGCACCATGCATAGCTCAGTTCCTGCTATACATATGGGTTTGCACTAGTGTCCACTCCTTTGGTTGCTTCAGGTGCTGCTGCTCAAGATGAGAGGATTGGTAGAGGAGGAAAAGCAGGGATGTGTGCATTTACAGAATAAATGAGGAAGCAGAGGGAGTGAATGAAAGGGTAGGTGGAAGGAATAGAATAAGTGGTGGAGGAAATGGAAACAGGAACGACTATCTTCGTAAGTCTTACACTTGATCTCTAGCAGTCACTTGTTCCTCATGGAGAAGCAATTATAGGGATCACTAGCATTGACATGGGAAACTATTTTAAAATATCTTCAGCACTAATCATTATAATTTCAGCAAAATCTACCCATGATTAACATGCCAAATCAGTGAAATGGAAACTTACACTTCAAGCAAAAATTTGGAGTTGGAGTTCAATTATTAATACAGTTTTTGTTTCTTCCACTCCTGTCTCATTAAGAGAAAATACAGGTGCTTCAAACAGTGTTCTATTGGGCCTGTTTCTAGATCAAACTAGTAGTGAAATCATGGTAGAAATTATTGATGAGTGCAGTTGGAAGCTTTAGTCTAGTCCTCATAATGAAATTACTGTAAATGAATTGATTTTTCTTTATTTTGGGAAACACATACAGGTGCAAGTTTGCATATTCAAAATGGTTTGAGTTATCTTGCTATCCTACATCAATATATGATCTTAGCAATTGTCTTGTGTAGCTGGGTATATAGAATGTATGTACATGAAATGTATTGCATAGGTACATTGGCATGTCATGAGGTTATAAAGTGATTTTAGTAGACACGTTAACTTTGGACAGTCAGTTAACTTGGTCTGCCATCTGATTCTTAAGTTAAGGATTGTCTGCCCTTGTTAGGAAGGGCAGAATCTATTTATTTTATGCCTGAGAGGTGTGTGGGGATTTTTGTTTGCTTTGTTTTGGGATGGGAGGAAGGGTTTGTGACTGAGCAAATCATGAAGAGAAAATACTAGTCACTATATTTCGTTTGTGTGCTGTATTGCTTACATAACCCACTAGTGACTTTTGCTTACTGGTAGGTCAAATCGTGTCACAGAATCACATTTGCAAGAATCTGAAATTGGTCAAGGTTCCAGGACAGTGAAAATTAGGCCCACAGTTTTATAATCCAACACGATAAACTGGGGAGAGCAGAGGAATCTAATTGCTCCTTTTGCAAAGATATTGAAAAATATTAGCTCCATGAACGTAACTGTGGGGCTTGTGATCAGAAGCTTCGTGCAAGATTCTTTGTGCTTGGGTTTCTCTTGGATAGTGCCATAAGGACGCTGACAACGTAGGGCCCTATCCCATACGCAGACCATCAGCTCATTGAAATAAATGAGGTCTTTATATGCATAAGGAGCATTGGATCAGGCAGGTGAGGTGACCTGCAAGAGGATTCTGGTGGTTCTGAAGGTTCTGGTGACTTAGGGCGTGTCTACGCTGATTCTGCTGCATCAGGCTCCACAGATCGACGCAGTGGGATTGATACTCGTGTGATGAATGTTATTTTTAAGAATTTTAAATGCTTAGACAAATACCCAACTAGAAAGGTGTTCTTGCAGTGTCAGTGTATAAAATAGCTTTGCGTTCATCAAGAATTCCCTTTACTGCTAGCTTCCCTGAATGATATTCTGATAGTGCATTGTTGGTTTTGGGTTGTAGTAACACACTGCAGTTCATGCTCTCACAGTAGCGTACAATAGCAGCAACTGTTTAATTCAAGACATATGAAGTATTTAAGTGTGTTGGGAATGAGTTGTTAGTTAGTATGGACAGAGCAGCCTCTTTTTTTTTTTACTTATGAAGTATTTAACTACCTGATTCTCCTACTGCTTGTTCAGGACTCTCCTTTAATTTTTCTTTTCCAGGAGGCAATACTCGTGCCACAGGTATGCTCCTGCAGTATAAGGTACCAGGGTCAGAGGAGCTCATGCAGATGAAATTTACTGCCAATGAAGATTTCAGTTCCAACAAGAAGCTGTCGGCAGCCTGGCTAGCAGCTATGCATAAGGTAATGTGTAAATAACATTTAATGCTTAAAATTGATCACTTTAAGTTTGGTCACCATTTGTGTACAAAACAGATTAGGTAACCTTGAAATTGTTCCCTTATAACCTGGTACAACTAGTTGTTTTGTACTATAAATATAATAGGATCATAATGATCTATACTAGATAGACCATTTTCTGGCTGCTACCTGTCTTCCATGCAAGCCCGCAGCACTGGCTTTTGTTGTAGTCTAGAAAATGTGCTGGTTTGGTGTCTAAATGGGTGGAAGAAACTGCGTGATTACAGTAAGCAAGGGAAACTTTTTATTCTGGGGCTTGACTATTTGACGGTAGATGGATTTTCAGATGCCATGGATACTCAGTATTTGCACAATTGCAAACTGGAGCCTTCACTTCCACGGGTTTCATCTTGTTGCTTTAGAAAAAATACCAAAACCAGAATTAGGTTTCCCTTAGTACTTGTGCAATAATCCTGTAGTCCACTGTAGTTGCCTTTCATAACAAGAAAAGCTGTAATATTTATGGGTAAGAACAGTGCACTTCGTCTTCAGACCTAGTACTGGAGGGAGAGAGAGAGAACATGAAACAGCAGCAGACATGGCATGTTATTACTTCAACAAAACACCAGATGCCGGGGAAGGACATCATCTTGCTAAACCTTAACTTGTGCATTATGAAACCGTTATAAATCAGTGAAGTAGCCCAAATGGCCATATCTTTCATACTGTACCATTTTCTTATAAATTAAGAATTCAATTGCTCTAAGTTCCCAAGTTATCTATGCTTAATGCTAAATTGATAAAGGGAGATTTGTAGATTCTAAGGACAGAAGGGACCATTGGGCTCATCTAGTCTGACCTCCTGTATTAGACAAGTAAATGAACTTTCCCAGAATAATCGCTAGAGCAGATCCTTTTAGAAAAACATCCAATCTTGATTTAAAAATTGCTAGTGATGAAAAATCCACCATGATCCTTGGTAAATTGATCCAATAACTAATGACCTCACTGTTAAAAATGTACACTTTATTTCCAGTCTGAATTTGTCTAGCTTTAACTTTGGTCATAGTATTGCTTTCTCTGCTAGATTGAAGAGCCCATTATCAAATATTTGTTCCTCACATAGGTACCTATAGACTGTAATCCAGTCACCCCTTAACCTAAAAAGCCCCTTAACTAAAAAATTGAGCTCTGTGAGCTGTTGCTAAAAGGCACATTTTCTAATCCTTTGATCATTCTTTTGGGTGTTTTCTCAACCCTCTCTAATTTATCAACATACAACTTAAATTGTGGGCACTAGAACTGGACACAGTAATCCAGCAACAGTTGCAACAGTGCCAAATACAGAGGTCAAATAACCTATTACTCCTAGTTGAGATTCCTCTGTTTATGCATCTGAGGATCTCAGATACCTTTTGGCCACAGCATTGCACTGGGAGCTCATGTTGAGCTGATTATCCAACATGACGCCTAAATCATTCAGAGTCACTGCTTCCCATCTTGTAAGTATGGCCTACATTCTTTGTTCTTAGATGTAATACAACTGTAAATCTACATCAGGTGATCCAAGATTGCTCTGTATCAGTGACCTGTCCTCTTCATTATTTACCACTCCCCCAATTTTTGTGTCACTTGCAAACTTTTAGTAATTTTGTGTTTTTTTCCAGGTCACTGATAAAAATGTTAAATAGCATATGGCTAAGAACTGATCACTGTGGGACCTCATTAGAAACACACCCACTTGATGATTCTCCACTTACAGCTACATTTCGAAACCTATTAGTTGACCCACATTAAATGGATTAAAAGCTGGCTGTTAATTTTATATCCTTCTAATTTTTCAATCAGAATGTTGCACGGTACCAAGCCAAATGACCTACAGAAGTCTATGGTAATAGTGTCGGTGCAATATACTTAATCAACCAAACTTGTAATCTCATTTTTAAAAAAATCATTAGTTTGAGGATCTGTTTTCCATAAACCAGTGTTGATTGGCATTTAATTATATAAACTTATTTAATTGTTTATTAACTGAGTCCCATATCAGCCTGAATTATAGTGTTTGTCTGAAATAATGTAGAAGCAGTTTAAAACTGAGCAACAGATACCATAAGCAAAGAGCCATTAAGAGATCTAGAACTAGCTTCTTCCCTATTAAAACATAACGTCTGCACTGGGCCCTCCACTTCATTTTGTCAACTTGTAAAATTCACCCACTGCATGTGATTTAGCTAGGCTAAAGCTTGTGTTAAAGAAACTGTTGTGCTTCTGGATGGTGCCTGGTCACTTGCATCCACAGAGCTATTGAAGTCAGCTTACAAATAAGGCATGACTGAGGGCTTGGTGTGCACTCTCTCCTGAAATAATTAGAATAATCCATCTCCCCCCCACCACATCTATGGGCTGATCTATGCTACACAGTTTTGTCAACAAAAGTCAGCTTTTTGTCAAAAAAAATAGTGGGGGTGTATACATTGAAAAGATCCTTCCACTGATGTAACTCCTCTGCTATGCTGACACGAGCCCTACACCTGTCACTGAAGGGGTTTTGTTATGCTGATGTAGTTAGGACAGCGCAGTGTCAATGTAGAACTGCGGGCTGTTGGCGGCCGTTCTTGTCAATTGACAAAAAAGCTGGGCAGCTAGAACCCAGCTGCTCTCCTGGGTAGCTGAGTAGCTTCTCTTGGCTCCCGGCAGGGGGGCAGAGTAGGGAGAAGCCCCAGTTGGCTTTCTCCCCTCCTGCCCCGGCACGGGGTGGGGCAGGGAGAAACCCACCAGGTGCCTGTGAGGAAGCCAGTCTCCCAGCAGGGAGCTGCCAGTGGAGCTGAGACTGGGCTCTGAGCTCCCACACTGCCGTCTTAGATCAGTGGAAGTGCTGCTGGTGAGGATGCGCACAACTGACCCAAGGTGGATAGCGTGGACATCAGCCACTGTAGTAATTAACGTGGTGGCTGTAAGTCGACCTAACATAGGTCAGCTTATCTTTGTAATGTAGCCAAGGCCTAAGACCACCTAGGGGAAGAATTCTTTTTTTTCCCCAAGCTTTTGTGCTATACCATATTTCTGATGTACACGATGAGCGGGGCCCTCTGCTGTAGCTTTACTGTAAATATAGTGAACTGAATAATTGATCTTTAAATCTCTCTACACTGAAGTATTACAGAGCTGCAATAGCACCTTCATAGTTGGTGACGTTTTTACCCCCAACTAAATCTTTTTACCCCTTGACATTTTATACATCTCTATGGCCCTGCCAGAGTGTTTTGCAAAGTTTAAGATAAATTATATCAGAGACTTCAGAAAATTTCTTAACATTTTTTTTTCCCACTTCCTGAATGGCTTTGACTGTTTTGCATTAACTAGACTGTTGGTAGTTGGATACAGTTCGTACTGGGATACAATGAACTATGCAGGGTGATTTGATACGTTGCTAACTAAGGAGACTAAACTTCTGCCCTGACTTGCAAACATCTGTATAGTTCATAAACTCTCTAAAACACTGCATCTTCTATAATAAGATCTGTATTCTGATTCCTGGGCTTTTAGAACGTCTTTGATTACTAGCTAAGTCTGTCTGTCTGTCTGTCTGTCTGTCTGTCTGTCTGTCTGTCTGTC
>ML675611.1:19424422-19467412 GCA_007922155.1 Mesoclemmys tuberculata | reverse complement strand
ACTCACTCACTCACTCACTCACTCACTCACTCACTCACTCACTCACTGTGGAACCTCAATCCTGACTTAGGTCTGCCGGATGCTACCATGATATATATGCTGCTCCAAATGGTCAAACTAATTTCACAGATCAACCTTAACTCTAAGGAAATCCCAAATAAATTTTTAATTTTGCAAATACATATTTAAATAGATATTTAAAACAGCCATAGTACATTCTGAAGGGATTTTTAATTAAAGGTTAGATTAGCAAAATGGATGGATTTAAATCTATATTTTAATCTTATTTTGCATTTGTAGTTTTCCTAATAAACAGTTTGATTTTTTTTTGGTTGATAACCTTTAAAATGTTGATTTGCAAGTAACTTCAGCCTTTACACTAAATATGGTGGTACTTTTTGCTTAGGACACATTATTTGTACACATTGATACATAATTGCAATTATTCAGACTAACTTTTACATTTGTTAAAATGGTGAGTGATACATTTACTAGACTTGTGTAAAGTGCTATTTAGATGGAAAGTGGAATTAAATTAAAAATGCACAAACAGCACTTTAACTTTTACATTAAATAAAACTACCTTAAATGGATACATAAGAAAAAGTTTTGTATATCAACACCAGATTGAAAATCCTAAGGGACTTATTTTAACACAAGTATTATCTATAGTCAGTGAATTGAACTGACTGTTTCTGGTCACCATGTCCTTCAAGATCTTAAACTAGAAGGCCAAATCATCTCACACTTCACTTTTATTCATGGATTGAAAGAGGAAAACAAGCTTTCCAGCTTTAAACTCATGGTCATTTCTTAATTTTGAATTAGTTTGTTGAACTGAACTGCTAGAATAAACAGTAAAGAAGAAAATATTCCCTTTGTGCCTGCACAAGAGGCTACTGTTGTCAAAAGCTAGTTTAGCACTTCATCAGCCCAATGACTTCCAACCAACCAATTCAGTAGCTTCCCCTTGCCACCCCCTTCCTTTACACTTTGACAGCAAAGATGTGCTCTATCACAGAGAAGAATATACTGGCATGTTTTTTGGTTTTTGTTTTTAAACAAAAACCTGCCTTGCTAATTAAAGTATGCTTTCAAAGTATGGGTCAGTGAACACCACCCATGCATATTTAACCTCATCCACACTCCAGCAAAGGGTCAGAGCAACTTCTCCACATCTGTCCGTATCAGCCATGTAACTCTCTGTGTACTTGATATAAGATGAGCTTGAGACTGCCTCTGCATCTGCTATAGACAAGACAGGTTCTTAGATGCATTAAATGTCTGTTTAATATGCCAATCACAAAAGCATACTGTTGTAATAAATGAAGTTTCTTTCAAAGGAGCAGTGTGGTTCCTCCAAAAGAAAAGAGAAATCAGAGTTGGCATTACCTAAATGATTAGGTGGGTGTGTGAAATTTATTTTAAGCTGCACAGTCTGAAATACTCAACCTTAATATTCCCAAACCACCTTCCTTAAGAGTATTTCAAGAAAATCAGAATTTAAATTCCCATCTCTGAAAGTGTGAATTGAAATCTATCTAAACCTAGCATGACTTCCTCAGTGAACCTGAATCATATTGAAAACTTCCACATTTTCATCTAAGAAATTCTCTTCTATAAAGTCAGTCAGCTGCTACTATGGAAACATACATGTCTGAGCCATTATTAAAGCTAAGTGTGGGGGTGAGGGGTGGGGTGGGGTCGAGGAGGTGCTGTTCATCCTCTGCTTCCCTTTTCCAGAACTCTAAAACAGTAGGTAAAAAATATAAGAACTCATTGATCTGTAAAATATTTTAAAGATCAGCTTGAGAGTGTTCCTAAACAGGACAGTAACAAAACCCCTGTACGGAGGGGAGCCTCATCTTAAATCTTAGCAGAATGAGTGGCTGGACAACAATACTCATGGCTCACAAGCCTCAGTCTAAGTGGTTCTTTAATGTGTCTGGTGCAGCTCTTTGCAGCACATATTAAAATGCTTTGTAGTTAATGCTGGGTAATAATTAAATCCATCTATCAGGATGCTTTTACTATGTTGCTAAGCAGTTGTAGTTGATAAAATACTTGGCCAGTCATTTTGCTGCTGTTTTATTTCTATCTGTCCACACGTGTGTATAAATAAAATAGCAAATTAAACAATGATTCATTCACACTAGTGGGGCTCTTTTGGGTCATGTAGATCGCTAATTTGGTTCCTGAACCACTGAGGTCTGAGTATCACTGGGTTAGTGTGTCAAAATTGCCAAATCCAAAGTCAGTCTGAGTCTGCATGCTGGGATACTGGTAGTGAATGTTCAGCTCAGCTCTTGTCATCTATTTACAAGGCAGCAGACATCAATCTAATCTTCATCTGTTGCTCTATTGGATATAGATGCACATAGTTACCAGAGTTGGCAGCTGATGTGGGGTGCAATCAGTAAAGAATTAAAGCACTGCAGCATAATACTGATCACCATGGTTTTATGGAATAGGTCGTGTCAGATGCTTTTTTTGAGATGATAGGTTTGGTTGTCCAAGGTAACTGGTATATTTCAGTAAGGCATTTGATGTAATACTTTAGTACTATACAGAATTTGCAGCACATAATAGATTACAAACTGGTTAGCTCAGTAAGTGGGGAATCCTAGCCCACTGGGAGGGTTTCCAGTGCAATCTGTTCTTACTGCTATTCAGTATCTTATCAGTGATCTGGAAGTGAACAGTCATTCCTGGCAAAGCTTGCAGATGATGAAAAATTGGAATGGTAAAAAACTGGTTAGTTCTACAGCGTGATCTGTACTGGGCTAAGCTGGGCTCACTTGACTAATGTGTTTTAATACTGCTAAAGGCAAAGTTGTATATCTAGGAACCAATAATGTAGGATGGGGGAAATAATATTTTAGAAAGCAGTGACTTGGAAAAGGACTTGTGGGTCAGGGGAGGTAATCAATTGAACACAAGTATGATGTGAGGGTAAGAGCAAATGCAATCATTTGATGAACAGGGAGTGTGAGAGATGTAACAGATGATTAATGAATTAATAACTCATGATTCCTTCTGGCTCTCCAATTAGAAAAGCTCTCTCTCTGTTTATCCCAAAAGAGGATCCACCTAATAAAAAAAATAGGTCACATCATGTGACAGTAAAGACCCATAGGTCAGCCAAGGTTGGGTGTTCTCCCTCCTCAACTACACAAACTAAAATAGCTGGGTATTGTTAATCATCTAGAACTCCGAGTTACCAAACAAGAGTCTCACCCTGCTTTCCTTTGCAAAGTGAGGCAAATAATGAAATAGTCTTTGAAATCAATCAAACAGAATCCTTTTCTTAGCAGAGACTTTAAGGAAATTTGTTATACACTAGTGGCATGTACTAGATACCAGTGGAAGCAGCAGTGAGATTGAGAACTCAAATCTGAGCACCTACCTGGCATGTCCTATAGGAATCAGAGGGTGGCCCCCTCCACTGAGCTCTAAAACTAGCGTGTATAAAACTGAGATACATACAATTGGTCGTGTTCATGTTTGAGTAGTGAACTGTTGATTATATACTAATGTGGTTCTGGATGAAATAATTTTGTTGGTTAAGAATAAGCAAGTGTTCTGATGTGAGAAATACTGTTCAAGTTAAGTTAACCTGAAAAGAGCCTAGTGTTAAACTAGTCAGCTAATACTCCCTGTACTCAGAGGTTATCCTATGAGGTTCTATTATATATTGGCAACCTAGATTTAGATTTCAGTTTTAAAATTTAACTAGCCCCCTGGCACATCCATAAATTGACCCCCTTTCTCAGGACATTCTAGTAGAACTAAGGAGGTAGGATTAGCCCTCTATGGCATTAATGGAACAATTTTCAGTTAGTATCTATCCTAACTTTGAGAAGGGTTTAGGAAAGAGCTGAGAAGAATGATCTGAGGTATGGAAACCCTTCTCTACTTTACATACCCAGACTAAAGAAGCTCAAGCTGTTTAGCTTAACCTTCCATTTTCAGAGATGACTTCATCAGAATACCAACCTGAGCTGAAGATTTGATGTGAGGACTCCTTAGTCTAGTACAGAAAGGCAGACCAGGCTGTAATAGCTGAAACCTGAAGCTAGATTACAATAGAATAAAATGACCTCCATAAGGGCTTCTCCTGCCCACAAAGCACTGTCCACACTGGTGCTTTATTTGGTATAATTTTGTTGCTTAGGGGAGGGGTTTATTCATACCCCTGGGCAACATGAATTATACCAACAAGTGGTAGTGTGTGCAAGCCCTAAGAATGTGGTGGATTGTCTATCAGAAGATTCTATTTTCTTGGTCAAATAGAAATTACGACCGTGTGGCTGGAATCTGAACTAGGTTATGCAGATGAGACATCAGAATTGTCCGTTCTTAGTCTTTAAATACTTGAATTTCGTACAGTTGAAAAATATTAACGTCCTTTTGCCTGTCTCACAAAAAGCCTCTAGCTTTTTACTGTCATTAATGTCCATGTTGCTTCTGAGAGGTTTTATTTCATGAAATTTCTAATCTTGTCCTCTACCAAGAAAGGAGAGTTTTTCTTCCTTTAACATCTCTCCCAGAAGGCCCAAGTAGTGCTGACTTCTGCAAGGCAGTGCTGTTTACTCCACTTTCTACTACCCTGAAAGAGCAAGACTGAGCAACTTTTTCCAGGCCTGACCTTATGCAATCTCTTTGTGCTAGGCTTTTATTAATCCTGGTTTAGCTGGGGGTACAAGGAAGAGAGGATGTATAGTACCTCAAACTTGATCAAGAAATCAGTGAGGTGAGACTGACAGTCCTCCCAGACTTTATAAACAAAATCGTGAAATCATGTAGCATTCATGTAATGTAAGAAGCTTTATGTAATCACTTAAATCGGTATGTCTGAGGGCAGTGAACACCAGCCTAATGGAAGATGACTTGTGTTTAAAATGAGAATACATTATTTCATATGGAAACAGACCAGACAGATCACTTGTTGTAGAAAAAACATTTAAAATTATGTACTCATTGTTTAACAGAACACTCCTCCCACTCCAATAGAAAACATTTTTCACTGTCAATGCTGATGTATTATTTCTCAATATTTCTAGCAATACAAGTGACTCGGTGCAGGTCCACAGAAGACAAGCAGCTTGGGTTAGACAGCTGTTACCTAGCCAACATTACTAAATGAGTTCTCAAAAGGGAACTAGATCAATCATCTGGCAGTTCTGTCATGGCAAACTGTTCTAAAGATTGCAAGATCTCTATGAAATTCTGAAATTTTACTTTGAGGATCTCAAAATTGTGATTGTTGTGCCAAGACAGTAAGCCAGAATATGGTTGTCTTCCCCCATTTAGGAAAACTATACATAGGTAGAAGGGCCAAGATTTGAAAATAAGTTACAGCTTTTGGTTTTTCAGAAGCTTCTTGGGGAATATTTAGAAACCTTAAGCTTCAGTTATTTACCACTGAGGTGCCTATATAGCACATTGCAATGATGTATCTTGCTTTTGTAATTGTAGGCAGCAAAACTCCTTTATGAATCCCGGGACCAATAACAGCAGCAAGTTGTCTGATTTGAGGGAAGAGACCAGCTCTAAGAACCTGCTTCTCACGTTTTGCTAGTTACTTTGACCTATGGTAATCAGTATCATGAACCCCTCTCTCTCTACCCCAAATGTGGTTCATTATGTAAGCACTGGCAAATGCAATGTGAGTAATTTTGAACATGAGTATTCACTTACCTAGTGTGCAATATGTATACAATTAATGCTTTAAACATAGCCTCACATTTGACTTTGTATATTATTTTTCTTCTTATTGGCACTTAATATGGAAAATGAAAGTATGATCTGCACTACAGCTAAAATGTATAGCACAATTTTTGTAGTACCAATTATGTATACTGTATGTATTTAGTTTGCTACAAACAGCAAACAAATGTATTTGTAAGTCTCTTCTACAGAGAATAGCTTTTTGGTATAGATCTCAGGTTTTCTTCCTTATCCAAATGTTGATCATTGTACAATGAAATCTGCCTTAGATACCCTTTTATAGAAGTAATCTCTTTTGGGTTCTCAACATGTGAGCAAACACTTAAAGGTAAGTTTCACCAAATACCACACACTGAGTTGTTTGAACCTCTCAGAGCCACCCTTGTGTAGAAAAATAAGCTTCCAGCAAATGATTTTGAAGTTTTATATTCATTTTACTTGTGGTAATGACCTTTTGCTAATTGATTATTGTAACTAATGTTTGGACATATTGTATACAGTATTTTAAATATATAAATCTTATTGATTAACTGAATTCATACTTATTCAAAATAACTAAACATTAAACATAGCATTCACTTTAATTAACAAAACACTAAGCTAACTTTCAACCATAAATATTTCAATATTAATGGGTTTGAATGGAGGAGAGAATAAAAGGTTATTTACAGTGCCCAGATGTGTGCTGTGCCTCATGCCTAAATTGTATACTCTACTGAAGCACTATATATAGCAAGGGTGGCCAAACTGTGGCTTGTGAGCAACATGTAGCTTGCAGAACCCCTTATTCTCTGCCCTCAAGACTAGGGTGGGGATCTTGGCACTTCTGGCCTATAGCAGGGTGGTGGGAGGAGAGGATTTTGCCCTGGGGGTTTCAGTATCAGTAAGTTTAGCCACCCCTGCACCATAGCATGCAGTAGAAAACCTCATGTTCTAAGAAAACAGCCAGGCACTTGCTGGCTGCATGGGGTAGTGAAAGTTGTTCAAATATTCACCTTGCCACAAGTTTACCACCTCAGACTGCCTTTGAAGAACAGAGGTCAATAGCTTAAGGTGTTGTTTTTAAAGTGAGATGGTCTGCCTAGTCACAGAGCAGTACCTTGTCTTTTCCTGTTTGTATAGCACATGCAGTTGTGAGTGCTAAGACTATGCCTACATAACTTAAGTCGTAATCAGGGGTGTGAATATTCCACCTCTGAGCAATGTGTGTTGGTATGGACAGAGCTGTGTCAGCAGGACAGCTTCTCTTGTTGACATAGGTACTGCTGCTCAGTGGAGGTGGAGCCCCTACAGTAGAGATTTTACAACAGGGCAGAGGTTAGTGAAGACAAGGCCTAAGTTAATTCACTATGGATTAGTTTTGCAGGTTAGTTGGACAAAGACTACAGTATTTTCCCAATGCCTAGCACTTTTAAAATAAACACTTCAAAATGCAGCCATGCCTTAGCAGTATTTTATTATGCACATTTACATGTTCTCTAGATTAGTGTATCATAGGCTCTTAAAACTGTCAGATTCATGTAGCAAATGTTCTTTAACAATACCCTTTCAATTTTCATCACCACAATATGTACAATTAATGTTAAATGGTGGTAAAAGCAAGTTACAGCACTGCATAAATGGATATATAAATTATACACAAGACTTGTACATGAATTAAAGCCAACTGGCCTACACTTTAATGAAAGAAAATGCAAAACACAGTTACAACTTGAAACAGTGAAAATATATTTCTGGTATATAAAACCATGTACAATTAACTCCAGTGAAATACTTTTTTTGCTTGAAACTACAATGTAGTGGAATAGGTTATTGCATTACTCACCCTAGCAACCAAGTGCAGGGCTGCCAGGAACCACAGCAACTATCCTCACCAAAATAGTAAAACGATTACCATTCTCCAATCCTTCAAGATTGCTTATTTCTCTTCCTCTCCTTGCCTATCTATATTAAGCATAACTAGCTCTCCTTTTAGTCCTTCAACTTTACTCAGGTAGACTTCAAGTTACTTAAGTGTACCTCTTAACTTATCAGACTCAGACCATTCTCAACTATTGCACTTTCATCCATGCAGACATACAAATCCTTTAGTCTGACTGCAAATCCACTGTTAAATATGTTCTCTTGTCCCAAACAGACAAGTTCAGAGATTAGTAGGAGTGAGACCTGTAACAAATTAGTAGAGGTAAAACTAACATAATAAGATGAATACCAAGAAAATGAACAAGTTAATTGATGTAAGGGCTTCTACCAGTGACAAATACTGTTGCTTTGATTCTTTAGCTTACCATTAAATGCAAACAAAATCTAGATCCTAGGATATCTGAAGCTTGTTTGGGCTTTGTAAAGGGCGTCTTTACTCAACAGTGGCACAGCTGTAACATAATGCTTCCTACAGCCAGGAAAGGGGTTTTTCCCATTGCTGTAGGTAAACTACCTTAGAGGCAGTAGGTACATATGGTGGGGGTTAGGTTAACTTAACTCTGAGGATGTAAAATTGTTCACAGCCTGAGCAATGTAGCTAGGCTTACTTAAGTCTTATGTGTAGACTAGGCCCTAGACAAGGACTTGATATGTTAGATCATTAGCTAATATTTCTAAATCCTGTGTACATAGAGCCTTGGTACCTGCTTATGCACTTAACGTGAAAATCTTTAGCACACTTGGAGTTTACTCATTAGTGACTTAACATTCAGTGGTGTCAAAACTATCCAAAATCTTGAAACAAGAGTCAGTTATTGTGGGACTAGAATACACTAGACAGCACATCTGCAATTTGCAAATGACACTTGTGAACATTTAATAAAAAGCTTCCAGCCTTGGACTCTTCTATGGGAGATCTGTATTTTTTGGTATTGAGAATAGAGTTGACAAAATACTATATCAAGACTAAGTACCTCTCCCAGTCAGTGATGGGTTACATGGAACAGTCTTCATTTACAAACTGCAGATTTTTTTAAAGCCTTGACAGGTGTCCATTAACAAGAGAAAGCACCATTAAAAACACAATTTTATTTCTCCAGTTGAAATGTGAGTAAAAGGATGACTCGGAGAGTTTAAGCTTCCAGTTACCAGCACTGCCGAACAACTGAATTCAAGCAAGGGTTCGTTGCCTAGGCTTTATTCTTGGATATAGCTGCAAAACAAAATCAAGAGAGACTAAATACCCAAGCTTTAAATACGATCACTAGAAAATCAAAACTATAGTTAACATATAACAATTACAGCCAATGGCTATTTTTGATCACATGAATGGATTATACAGCAAAAGGGTAAGATGGTTCAGTGATGATGTCCCCTGGAAGCATTCAATACATTTCTCTGGATTACAAAGTGACAGGCAAAACTAAGCAGTGTGAACAATTCAAGAGGAGATGTAGCAAGGGAAAACTCAAATTGCTAACTGCGGTTATATTTACCACTTTTCTGAACAGAGAAACTGCCACTCTAAATCAGACCAGTGTTCCATCTAGCTCAGAATCCTGTCTCCAACAGTGAGACCCACAGGACACCAACTCAAAGCAGCACCAGACCCTGCCAGAACAGATGAAAAACCTGAAGCCATATCTCCACCGCTGTGATAATCAACACCCCGCACAACACAGCTTTCAAGGTCCATGGGTCCTACATATGCCTATCACATGTGGTGTACCTCATCCAGTGCACAAAATGCCCCAATGGCAACTATTTGGGTGAAATGAGACATTGTGCTCTTAAACTTGCACAGAAAAATGATCAGACAAAAACCACCCTAACACTTTTTCACAAAGTAATCACACTCTGTCTCTGACCTCCCAGTCCTCCTCCTCAATAGAAACCTGCACACCACATTCAAACAAACAATGAGCCTGGGAGACTCAACTTTTTCTAGACACTATAAATCATGGAGTGAATGGAGACACTGGATTTATTGCATTGGCTTATTACAACAATCTACACCCCACACCACAGCTTTTACTTTTTCCCCTCCTTTTTCCCCTAGGACTGGAGAGGGTTAACAGGCCATTTTACCTTGAATGGTCCCTTGAAGTATGTGTTAGCTATTTATGCTAAACAATGTGTTCCATCTTGCATTTAGCTGTGATGCTCTGGGTATATTTCCCAGATCTGAAGAAGAGCCCTGTGTAAGCTTGAAAGCTTGTCTCTCTCACCAACAGGAGTTGGTCCAATAAAAGATATTACCACACCTACCTCATCTCTCCTATATCTTGGGACCTACACAGCTACACCACCACTGCATACACAGTCAGTCCCCTGTCCATTACAGAAGTATTTTTATTATGTATATGGTATCACCCATGATGTGCTAAGTGCTTTCCAAACATTGAGAAGGGGAACAATATATCCTCCCCAGAGTGCAATTCAAGCACTAAGTAAACAAAGGGATGGGAGGGTAAAATAGTATGATATGTACGATAAGCATCCTGTTGTCATCCTCTGGCATTTGTTGTTTTGTATCAGGTTCCTTACCTAAATAACTAATGCTATTAACTATTTTTAGTTCCATCCTTCAGCAAGTGGCAGTAAATGGATATAAGTAACTTCCCATCATTTTATGCGGGCAGAAAGTGGAAATCTACCTGTTGGACAATTCTGACCTGCGTTTTGGCCAAATCTAGCTTCTGGGCAGGTGAATGCAACACATTTTGAAACTCCCATAAGGACTGATCCCTGCCACAAACTGATACACCCCAATTATTTAAATATATTCATGTGCAAATATCAAGGTTGCTCACAACACCCACCACACTATATTTCGGAAGCCAGTTTTCCCCTCTTTGAGCTAAGAGAAAATCTCACTCTTTAGTACTATGTTACAAATCAATTAAAAAGTTATAACCTAAAAATCTTCAGGCAGCTTAATGATTACTGTTCTGTTTACTGTACTGGGTTAGATTCCTAACTATAGTCTGTCTTTTTCTACAGCATTAATGCTTAGAGGTGCGCTCAAGCCCTGGGAAAGAGGGATTGCCTTCTTTGTGTCACTCTAATGCAATGATTAACCTAAGGAAAAGGGTGTCAGTAGGTCCAGTTCAAGGAAGAAGGAAAGAAGGTTAAAGTAACTTACCCCCAAAAGATTTTTAGGCACATAGCCTTCTTTATCATTGAGGCGAGCCCACCACCATTCTGTCTCATTATCATCCTTGCGTCTCAGGATTGTAATGGCATCTCCTTCGTGGAATGACAACTCATCATTATTCTGGGCTTCATAATCCCACAGACCATACACTACTCCTTTGTTCATAACTCCCAACTTCTCTTGTACTCCTGTTACCAAGAAATAAATGATAAACAAGAACATTACAGATGGTAAAGTACCTTGTTGACTTTATCCATTTGGGATTTTGGGTCCTCCTCTCCAGTGGGACATGTCACCAGAATGAAAATTTCTCAAACAGTTAACTGAACAGCCCTGCTGCAATTTAACCTTGTCATTGTTTCCATTATAAAATTAATTTTTTTTTCAGGAATTTAACTTGGGCGTAAAACCTGATATGGCATGGAACTTGTCACAGAAGGCTGGGAACGTGTTTTTTCTTTTCATTGCACGTATGTAAAAATTAATTGAAATAAGGGTGAAAATCATTTATAGTAGTCTCATACACATTCTCTAGCACAGCAGGTTTAGAGTTCTTATGTCTTCCTTCTCAACCTAGTTATTGTAGCTTTTATTGTATACATCACCACACTGTTCTGATGCATCTATCACATTTTGCAAATCTGCTGAAAAGGGTGTGTTTGAAACCCTAAAAACGTATTTGAGTTCCTGATGATGATGATGATGATATGGAACTCAAATAAGTTTAGATCTTCAGCCTTCTGGTGTGGTCTGCTATAAGTCTGAGATATCCTGACAAAATTGTACGTCAAATTTACATGACAACACCTCTCTAATTCCCAAAACCTGTAATCATTAGAACTTTCCTTAGAAATGAAGAGAAATTTAAAATTCATGCACAATGCCACAGGAAGCCAGTGAGCTGACTTGAAGTGGGAGGTGTCACAGCCAAAGAGGTGGCACCAGAAATTTTTGAATGGACCGGGGGCTATGATAATGTCAAAGGCCTAAATAGGAGGATATTGTAGTAGTCAGTGTGGAGAAAGGACTAGAACTTAGACTAACAACTTGGTAGTTGAAACAGAGAGAAAAGACTGAATTTCAGAGAAGTTATAAAGGTTTGTAAGGGGAATTATTAAGCATACGTATTTGGCAACTTACCATACAAGAACTGGGAACACTGAATATAACCCTCCTCCATCTCTTCACACTTGTCCGCAGCAGTTTCTATATCACTTATAGTTGAAGCAAAAATTGCTGCCCCAGATTCTACAAGTAGTTTACAAAGATGAACACTATTGCAAGAAGCTGCACAATGCAAAGGTGTCCTGAAATAAAGCCAATATTTAGACATCAAAATGGGTCAGGAACCCTACAAATCCAACTGCAACATAGGGTTCAGGCATCCTTTAGAAATTTCTTTTGAAACAAAATTATGTTTTTACTTATGCTACATACATTCTACACATACAAATTAAATAAATAACCTAGGGTGAAATTCTGATCCCACTGAAACCAAATGGGGAAACCAATTTTAGTGACAATGGTAAGTTTTCATGACATTTTGCAAGGCTGCAGTATGTTAGCTTTAAAGGGCAGAGAGGATTGTGCTGGTGAGAGTAGAGAGCAAGGCAAACTCTCAAAGTACTCACATATACTACAGAAGTGCTGTAGGACTTGTTACTCATCTTGTAACTGGAGTTCTCTGAGGTGGGTTCTCCCAATGTATCATGCACTTCAGGTTTACACATGCACGCCACGTGCCCAGGACCAAAGATTTTCCATCACAGTGTCCATTTGCCCCATGCATGTGCCCATGCTCTGCTCCAAAGCTATAAAGGGGGCTGCCAGGCTGCTACCATTTTAGTTCCTTCACCATCACTAGGTCTTCGTTAGGGGAACTGAGGCAGTTGCGAAGGAGGTGAGTAGTGGACACAGGGACAACATCTCTTGAAGAACTTCAGTGACTACAACATGAGTAACCCATCCTTTGAGTGCTTGTGTGTCATGCACTTCAGGTGATTCACAAGCAGTGTCTATCTCTAGAAGGTGGGTACACAGAGTCCTATGTCAGAACAGAATACAGAACTGTTCTACCCAGGAAGGCATGTGAGGCAGCTGTTTGCACCAATGCATAATGTCTTGCAAAGATATGCACAGAGACCGATGTTGCTGCTCTGCAGGTATCAATAATAGATACATCCTTGAGGGAGGATATCAAGGCTGATTGGACTCTTGTCAAATGTGCTCTTACATTGCTCTCAAGAGGGATATTATTCAGCTGGTAGCAAAGGATGACGCATCCTGAGATCCATTTTAACAGCCTCTGGGTGGAAATGGCCTCTCCTTTCATCCTTTTCACATATAATACAAAATGTCTAGGAGATTTCCTAAATGACTTCATCTTCTGTAGGTAAAAAAGGCAAGACCCTACACACATCCAAGAAGTGCCACATCACCTCTTTCCTGCTGGTGTGTAGTTTAGAGTAGAACACAAGAAGCGGATGCTTTGAATCACACTTCGGATGCAGTCTCATGAATACCTTATTCTTGTGAAAAACTGTATTGGGAAGGCAGAGGAGGTCTGCCATGAGCACCGCTAACTTCCATGCTCTTTTGGCCAATATGATTGTGCCTAAAAATGCTACCTTAATTTAGAAATGCAGTAGAGAGCAGGATGCCAGTAGCTCAAACAGCGCTTTTGTCCGAATTGGTAAAATCAGATTCAGGTCCAAGGCTGCTATGGGTTTTGCCATGGGAAGGAAAATTATAACCAGGAATCTAGATGTGACTGGGTGTGAAAACACAGAGTAAGTGTCCACTGGCAGGTGAGACAGGCTGCCAGGTACATCCTGAGGCAAGTGAGACAGTGTCCTGTGGATTTTAAAGATAATAGGTAGTCTAGAATGATCTGAAAACCTGATCCTAAAACATTTCCAGTTCACCAAGAAGCATTTCCTGGTAGAGTCCTTTCCACAGCCGCTGAGTAGGGCCTGGGCCTCTGCCAAGCATGCCTTTTCTAGTTCTGATGTCGATTCAGATGCTATGCCCCCAGGTAGTATGGTTGAGTTAGGGGAGGGAGAGGTGTAATCCTGAGACAAGCGGTATCATATGGAGGGAGGGAGGGAGGAGTAGAGAAAACGCTGAGCAGACAACTGCAGTAACACAAGGTACCAAAACTTACGGGGCCAACCTGGCAGTATGAGAATGACATGAGCCTTGTCTTGTCTGATTGTCCTTAACACCTTCAATAGCAGGAACTGGGGAAATATGTACCTCAGGGTCCATACCCATCATATAAGGAAAGCATTGCTCAGAGAACTTAGGTTTCAACTCCCTCTGGAACAGAACTTTGTACCTTTTGTTCATACTTGACAAGAAATGTTTTGTAGAGCCCACATCCAAATCACCTTCCACAGAGCTGGGTTGTGCAGCTTCCACTCCTGCTCTTTGGAGAAAGTATCTGCTCAGGGAGTCTACCAAGGTGTTTTGGACTCCTGGCAGATGGACCATAGCAAGGATAATCTGCAGAGTTATGCAACCATTCCAGTAGGTGATAGTCTCCACACACAGCTGACATAGCAGACCACTGTCATATTGTCCAATAGCGCCCAGACTGAATTAGGTCAATAGGATCATCTCGTGGAGTTCTTCCTGCTATCAAAGAGGACATCTTGTGCTAGCACAAGAATGTTCGTCAGCAGTACAGGAGTCCATCCAAAAGCCAGACTGTCACATGAAGCGTATGTGGATCGGGGAGCACAAGTCTGCTATTGTGTTGTGTGAGCAGTTCCGGGAATGTTGGGAGCAGAGTATATTTCATCATACAGAGAAGCAGAGGAAACCAGAAGCGGTGAGGCCAGAATGGAGCAATCAAGATGACCATCACCCTCTCCCATCAAAATTGTGAAGGACACGTCATGAACATTAGGGGAGGGAAAGCATAGTTAAGCTGATCTCGTCAGTTGATGACCAGGGTGTTGCCCTGTGGTTGGGCAGCACTCCCCTTGAGAAGTACTAAATGCACTTGGTGTTGGCCTAAGATGCAAAGAGGCCCCTTATGGGAGTTCCCGTTGACCAAAAATGTCCGCAATTACTGTATCATGCAGTTCCCATTCATGGTGAATTGCAAAGTTCCTGCTCAGAGCATCGACAGTCACATTCTGGGTCCCAGGTAGACAGGCTGCCCACAAGACGGTACACCATCTCCAGAGGCACACAACTTCCACACACAGCATTGGGGACCTTACTCCTTGTTTGTGTAGTAAACTGAAGTAGTGTTGTCTGACACAATTAGAACAAGAATGGATGGACGGTAAAAATGCACAGCATGCCTTGTGTACTGGCCAAAGTTCCAGGACACTGAAGTGCATCCTGGCTTCTCCTCTCAAGCAGTCCAAGTTTCTTGCGTCTTGTGCTCTCCCGTGTGTGTGCTTACCAGGTGTCAAGTGAGGTATCTATTATGACTGTCACGCTTATGTGAGGACGCAAGGAAGGACATTCCAGAGTAGACTTGAGAACGGTATCCAAGGGTCGGTGCGTGGGGGAGTAGGTTTCTTGTAGACCTAACTGTAGACAGCGGAAGTGCAGGTGAGCAAAGGATGTGACATAATGCACACTGCCATGTGGGAGAGGAGGAAAGGCAAGTTCTGACTGAGATTGAGGGATTGGCTGTCACTGAAGCAATCAGGTCCAGCATACTCTGGAACTGTCTTTTGGAAGCTAAGCACGTGCGGAGGCTGCATTGATGCCTGCTCTGATGAACTCCAGGGACCGCATAAGGTGCTAAGTTGATTTTTCCATGTTCAAACACACACCTAGAGAGGAGAGGAGTAGGAGGAGCTGGGACATCAATTCACGAGCTTCCTTTCTGGATTATGTCTGCCAGTTGTCCAGGTAAGAGAAGACAAGGACTCCTTGCTATTGGAGGTGAGCCGCTACCACAGAGAAAATTTGTGAAGACTCGTGGAGCAGTGGTAAGTCCGAACGGAAGGACCCTGTATTGGAAGTGTCATGGACCCTTTAACCCATTAACGTCAGGAACTGTCTATGGATTGAGTGAATGTCAATGGGGAAATAAATGTCCTGCATATCAAGTGCCATAAGCCACATGCCTTTTTCTACCTAGAGAATAACGTCCGTGAGCATGACCATGCAGAACTTCAGTTTACGAACAGAATGGTTGAGGTACTCGATATCCAAGATTGGTCTCCAATCTCCTTTTTTTCTTGGGAACCAGGAAATATCTGGAATGGAACCCTGTGCCCTGAAAGGCTACAGAGATTGGCTCCACTGCTCCCCTCTGACATGAGAGTGATCCCTGAAACGGGCTTAGAGCATGAGTTGGGGAAGAGGTAGCGCCATAAACTCAATTGTATAGCTGTGTCAAATGACATCCAGGACCCATCTATCCATTATCATGCTCCATGCTGATAGAAAGAGTTTGAGATGGCTCCGAAAGGGCAAGAGTGTAAATTGATTGATGGATCTCTACATGCACTCAGAAATACTGCTTCTGAGAAGACTAGGTGTGCTGCGTGGAGGGCTGTACCAGCGGACGAGACCTGTGGACCTTTAGGTGCTTCTGTGGAGGTTTGTAGGCTTGTTAGTGGTAGAACTGGGGGGTTCTACAGCATTGTGTAGGTGGTAAAATTTTCACTTCGGTGCTGGCGTATATATACACTGATGGATCATAGGGTGGCCCTAGTGTCTTTCAATGAGTGTAAGGAATTATCTGTCTTCTGGTTGAAGAGGTGTGATTCATCAAAAGGGAGGTTTTCAGTTGTGCTCTGTACCTCCCTAGGGAAGCATGAGCAATGTAGCCATTGACTATTCGAGTCACCATTATAGTCAAAGATGTGTCCACAGAATCAACTGCAGCCTGAAATATGGTCCTGGAGACCAACTTGCCCTCCTTCAAAATAGCTTGGAAGTGGACAGAATCCTGCTGAGGTGGTTTATCTGCAAAATCCACCATCTGCCCATAGTTCAAAAAGTCATATTTCACATCAGCACTAGATAATTCAAGATACAGACTGGTAGCTGGTTAAGAAAAAGACCGTCCTTTCTACCCATAAACCTCTTGTCCTCATTAGAGAGGGTGCAGCGTGGATGCTGCTCCCTAGCCCACTCCATAGCAGCCTGGATCACCAGGAAATTAGGAGGAGGATGGGAGAACAGAAACTCAGACCCCTTGCGGGGGACATGCTACCTCTTTTCTTTCCCCTTCAGGGTGCAGATTCACATGGCCAGGGTATGGCACACGGTGTGTGCCAGTTACAGAATGGTGTTGTTGATCAGTAGGGCTACTCTGGCTAGTACCAATGCATGCAAGATGTCTAGTAGTTGGTGCTGCCTGTCCTGCACCTCCTCCAGCGCGATCTGAAGGGCATTAGCTATTCTCCTGACCAGCCCCTGAAATTGACGGTAGTCATCCAGGAGAGAGGAGGGCATCAACAATGCAGCAGCTCTTGATGATGCTGAACTACCACTCTTGGTACTGGAACGTGATGTGGCTTTACCATCTGATGAAGTCTGAGATGGATCCTTCCTGTACTGGAGCATGAGGTGTCTTCCTGACTTGATACAAGATGGGGACTTTTGCCTCCTCTTAGAAGACTTGGAGGGGAAGGACAAGAGGAAAGGTTATGGGAGCCCTTTTGTCTCCCTTCCCTTTTTGCTGTGGTTTTCCTCCCTCGAGTCTTTTGGAGCTGGTGGGGGGCACCCTGGAAGCAGCCAGAGGCGCTGGAAGGAATGTTCCTACCTTCCTCAGACATTTAGAAGGAGGGGAGATCTCCCCAGTCAGTGCCTGTCACCACTCTCATGGACCTCTCCATGAGAATCTTCTGGGTTAGAAATCTCTTGACTGCTTTGTCCTCCTTGGAAACAACCTGCAGATACTGCACCTGGAAGGAACAAGAGTTTCCCCCAAGCGGTCCAAGCAAATGTGATAATCTGTAACCAGATTATGGCTTCTGGCAGCCTACATACTTTTTGAAGCCAGGAATCCTTGGCATATTTCTCCATACTGCTGTTAGAAGAACTGGAGGGGGTGTTTAACACAAATCACAGTGCTCCACACCCGAGGAGTGGGAATCCCAAAGTTTAGTAAATCAAACTCCAAAAATCTATCCTAAGAAGACTAAAACAACAACTAAGACTAACTTTAAAAATTATCTACAGGGAAAGCTGAAGTAGTCAGTATGAACACTGAAACTTCATCCTAAACAAGCAGTAAGAACGAACACATTAATGCGGTGGTCTGCCAGCCCCCAGTGTGGAGTATGACAAGAATGGGGGCACATGTGAGAACCAAACAGATACTGGGAAAAATATCTTTGGTCCTGGGCACATGGACAAACCTGAAATGCATTACACATAAGGACAAGCACTCTAACTATGGGCTATACATTAGGATCAAATTTTTTAAACATTTCCCTTTTTAAAATCAGTGGAAAGTTTTAAAGAATTGATGTCACAAAAAGGACATTATAGAAAAGAATATAGAAGTATTTTTAATAAAGTAATTCATTACTAATACTACAAAATTTTAACCATCCATGGACAAAAGTACCCAGAAAGGTAAAAAACCATTTTTTGGGATAAAAACGGGGAAGGCTATGTATTTCAAGCCAAAATTATTAAACATATGGGAGAAAAATTAGAATTATACAGTTAAATATAAACAAAATACAGCAGCATTTACTTATTATTTAACAGTTTGTACATTACACTTAGATGAACGTTTAGTAAAGTCATGCATTTCAATGCCTCAATCATTAAGAGTTTACAAAAAGGTAATTTGGTAAATGTATAAAGATCTGATCCTTAGCTAGCTCCACTAAATTTCATTTTCAAAACACATATCACAACTGAGTGAATTGGGACTGAAGTTAAAAGTGCCAGCACTCTTACCATCCATCACTGTCTGCTGCATTCACATTTACACCAAAATCAAGCAGAAACTTTACAATGTGGTGATGGCCAGCACACACGGCATTATGCAAAGGGGTAATTCCTTCATCATTGGGCTTGCTGGGATCATCAACCTATGGGAAAAAATTACAATGTTTAAGCCCAAACCACTTCCTTCACTGAAAAAAAATTGAAGAGACTGACTACATTTAGAAAAGTTACCTCATAAATGATCCTTTGTACCAGATCAAATTCTCCCTCCAAAGAAGCATCAAGCAGGAGGGCTAAGGGGTTGAACTTTACCCTCAAACCATGACCAGTTCGTTCAGAGTTAGGTTTCTTCAGGTTGGTACGTTTGGTCTGGGTGGCGGAAAAAGCAGATGTCATTCCAAGTTGCATAAATATAAAAAACATTCAACTTCATTTTAACCAAACAAGCATTACTGTGCTCCCAAAGTGCTGATTAAGCTCTATCACCATTTCCATCATAAAACCACACTGGGAGATATCAAGCCCTGAAAATATTAATTTTATTCAGTGGAAATAAGGAAGTCATTCCAACACAATCAAGAGATTACTGTTTAAAGAAAATGGTTAGAGGGTACAATAAGTTAATATTTAGCTCATCCTTCATCTCCGAATATCAGTTTTAAATCCCATCTGATATTACAAGTGAAAGCAAGTCTGGTGGGCTCATCCTAGTCTAACAAGACTTTGGTCTCATTACAAATTAAACAATTCAGCATGCTTGGCAGTCTCTGCTCAGGAGAATGTCATGTTTGAACTAACAGGACTATTCATTATAGGTTAGGACTGAGGTACATTAATTTGCTAAGCTGTTTGTAGTGGGGAAGGAAAGCTTCTACAGCACTAGACTATTTTGTGTGTTGTTATAGCTAACAGTTTCAGGAGAAACATGTTCACAAGATCTGAATCGTTTTAAAATTTGTTTTGTTAGACAGTATTTTACATCACGCAGCTGCATTTTTCCCAGGCTCCAGCAAAATATTTTTGCAGTTTGTGCTTTATGTGGACTACAGGCTGTAAGGTTTTGAAATGTGTGCTTTAAAATTACTGTGTGTTTTAAATTACTGTTATATTTAAGTTTGGAAAATAAAAAGCCTACTGGCAGTGGATACTATTCAGAAATATCGTTCCTTCTCCTCAAAATACCCTGCATCTGTTCCCATAGGGAATACAAGTAAGGCCTGGTGTACTCTGTGGCCAAGCTGGATCTAAATTGTTCAGCAAGGTCCTTGGATTCTGTGACAACTTTAGATAAATGGAAAAAGTAGATGTGCTCACTGTATTTAATGTGCAAGTGAATAATACAATCATAGCTAATGAATAATTGTTTTATACTAATTTAATGTAGTCTAATGCTGTCCCCACATTTTCAATTCTCAACATTGTGCAGATTTTGTAATGACAAAGCCAAATAGTGTTGTAGATGGTATCAGGTTGAAGATGGAGGTTTTGGCAGCTGGGAGGGGGCAGTTGGGGGTTTTGGCACCTGAGGAAGCACAGAGGGTAATCTGTATTGTGGGATAAGCACAGTTCTGATTTATTTTAACAGAAATATCTATCTAATGTTGACATTTATATTGTCATTTTTAGGGAGTAGTGTTATTTCCCCATTGAGGGGAATATGGGTAATTCACATCTCTCAGCTGTTTTTTCAGATTGTTTGCAGAATTAGGAAAGCATCACTGTAGCAGTTTCCACTCAGGTTTATGTTTGCAACCCAGAAGTCTGAAAACATTTTTTAAAGTGAAGTCTGATTCTGGCATTCAATTCTTGGCAAGGGGCAATTTCACACAAAGTTCTGCAGCTAGCTGATACACAGAGCCCTGAACATGCAAGATCATTTACAAAATATGTGCATTATTTCTTAATGATCTAGCCAGAATTACATATCAACCAAAATTAGTACAGGATCAGCATTTTTGTCAACTTATCCACAGGAATCTTCCATGGTGCTGTGCTCATTTCCCTGTTATTCCTTTGACACCATAGATCTTATACTATTGTATATCATTTAGCATAACCCCATTGTCTTCCAGTCACAGCAGGAGTAATTTACAGTATAACTACTTCTAAAGGCCCAGAGTAATAAATAATATAATTTCTGTATTGATGTAATGAAAATGTATTTCTGTCATTACTTACTGGAGGAAGTGGAGGAGGAACAGCTATTGGCACAGGAACATCATCTTCTACTGGAGATGTGACCTCAGGTATGGGACTGGGTGACTGCTCAGTGGAAGGGACTATAGCTGGATTATTATTATTGTCTTCAGTTGTCTCAGATGTTTGGTTAGTGGTTTCAGTGCTAATCAGTTCCTCAGTGACAGGAGAAGGTAATTCATTATCATTGGCATCTGATGAAGGAGGAGGCTCATCAGGAAGAGCAACTGTGGGTTGCTCAGAAACGGGTTCTTCAATATTGCCATTAGTGCTAGTGTTTCCATTATCAACATCTGCTAAGGTGCCTATAAAGTCCTGTGGGTTGCTTGGTTGATAAAATGGAGCACTTTCTATTCCTCCAGCAAGTGTATTAAAGCGCTGATACAATAACTTCTGTATATTTGGTCCACTGGGACCTTCAGGTTCAGTGATAGAACTACGCTTCTTTAGTGGCCTAGGAGCCTTGGCCAATTTTCTTCTAAGAGCTTCAAGGTCAGCATCACTTTGATATCGTAGGGGTGAGTGCACAATAGGTGTAAGCTTAGTAGGACTGAGAGGACGAGGAATGTTTTCCACATTGCTATTTTCACCTGATGGTGGAATGTTTTCCAGCTCTTGATCTTTTTCAGTGAACTCAGTCTGAAGCTGAGACTGGGGCTGTGATGTGGGAGTGGGCAAAGATCCATGAAGGAATGGTAAAGGTGATGGAGAGGTAGAACCAGACTGCAGAACAGGTTTTCCATAAACTGAAGAGAAGAAAATAAAACAGTAAAGAATTGTTCTGAAATTATATTAAAAAATGTTATGCAATAAGCTACTGGTGCTGCTGTTTGTTCATAAATCGATACAGAAGAAAAAGAAGTCAATAGCTAGCTTATGTCATAACTTATCACCCAGTTGGCTGATCAAACTAGGAAATCAATACTTATCTGCTAGTGATGGAGATACTTCTGATAGAGTTATAAGCTACTCATGGACAAATGGTAATAGGAGAGTTGTTTACGAAAAAAGTCCATCAGACACTATATTTCTTTAAATCAATCTCTTTAAAAATACCTGGAATACATTACATCTAAGATCCATATTGTTCCAACAGTTGGTTTGTATTTTTTAGAATAAAAACATCACTCATCACACGCCTTTTTGCCAACTCAAAAAATACAATTGGGGTTAAATTAATTTTGTGATGCCATACTGTTTGAATAAGAAAAAGCAAAAATCTCCTTTCCCCAAAATTTAGACAAGTTATTCAAGCAACAAAAATATGCTTTTAGGGTAACACTATTTACATTAATCTCAAATTATTATTTATTCTGTACAGACAGATGAAAAAAGGTTCACCGAGTAGTTTCTTAACAGGCTATTTCAAAGGGAAAAGCGATAAATATATATTTTACCTGCTTTTACTGATTTATTTAGGGTATTGTATACAGCCTGTTGATAGTTCTTTGGTGGTGTTGCTTGCTGAAGATACATTGAGTAGATGGAACTGGAGTTCACTGTTTGTGGTCCTTTTCTGGGAGACTGAGGCCTTGATCCTTTGTCAGCTAAGAAAGGTCTGATAGCTACAGTTAAAGGGACCTCAGGCCTCCCATCTCCACCAGGAAATAAGGAGGGACCAGAAGGTTGATACGTAGGGCTAGGAGGTACAGAAATTCTCTGTTGTATCTGTTGTGAGGAACTAGGCTGATGTACATTGCTTGATGGTGATAACGGAACAGGCCTTTGCCAATTTGTAATACTGGAACCAGGTCTTGGTAGGCTGCTGTCCTTCCGCCTTTCCAGTGAATTTGTAGAACCTGTTCCTAAAGGAACAGGGCTTGGATAGGTTCCATAGTTTTGAGGCAACTGCTTACTTACACTAGAGATGGTCGGTGGCACTTTCCCTATATCAAGGCTCTAAATAAGAACAATAAAAGCAGTGCATGAAAACTGGGCAGACTGCACCATCTCACAGATAAAATAATCACACGCAAAAACATCCACAACTTAACTAGTTAGATTCATATTCCTGAAGAACAAAGGATAAATTATGTATATTTATATATACTCACAATTATGAAGTATGTTTTTAAACTTACTTTTAAATTTAGACATTATGCTTCTAGGAGAATTTTCCACAAAGGACTCAAAGTTCAAGAGAACGAACATGTCAGAGAGAGAAGCCTGAACATGCCTTATAAACCCAGTGTGTAAGACGTCTCCAATTGTAATATGTCAATATGAATTAAAACAGTATGTGTGTCATCAAGGGTCCAATTTTCAAACTTCAATGCCTTGCTTTAGGTACCCAAATTTGCAAGCTTGACCCCAAAATCCATTTGGTAATATAGTACAGTAGAACTACACTGCACTTGAACAGAAGAAATTACAACAAGGTTTTTCATTCCTTGGAGTTTATAGTCTAAGACAAATACAAACCACTGGACAATGGTGCAAACACAGGAGGATGCAAAACGACAACACTGTCAAGCTCACTGTGGGATGGATTTTCAAATGTTTTTCAAAAAGAATTTTGAAGGAAAAGACGGGCGGGGCAGGTGATTGGTGGAAAACTGGGAAGATATGCTAAGTAGCAGCAAGTGGCAACATGAAAGGAGTGAAACTGAGAAGGGAGGAGGAGACAAAACATTTAAAGGGGGAGGATTAGGAGCAACAAAGGGACTGAGGAGCAGAGTGGGAGAAAGTCAGAGCAGAGATGTACATGAGTGGCAATACACAGGACCCCAAACATGAGGAAGAGGAGTTGAAATTTGATGTTATAAGAGACATGAAGACAGTGAAGGAATTTGAAGAAGGGAGATGAAGAGGATTTTATTAGTGACATTTTTGATAAATGGAAGGGAAGAAGTAAGATGAGCAGAGACCGGAGTTGAACCCTGCCAGCAAGACAAAAGATATAGTAAAAAGTTTTAGCAAACAAGGTATATAAAAACACTACACAAATTTAATGGACACCATGAGGTTCCTGGTTTTTAATGCAGCAAAACAAAAGAGCACCACATACAAAACCCACCAGTTTATCAGTACTTCCTAATCCCGAAGATGGCAATGGCTGACTGGATATAGTTCCTTGTTTTAAAGCAGTATCCATGCTTGATTCCTTCCAGTCTGCATTGGAGATCAGAGAGGGTTTTACCACAGGGGTTGAACTCTGTTTAAGTGTTGGCCAGTTTCCATCATTAGCTTGAAACAGAGAAAAATGTGATAATTAAGATTACCCATGCCCATCAATGTAAACAAGCAAAGCATTTGAAGTGGAATCAATTATTCAGATTAGTTTAATTACAATGGGATTAATGAGATACCAAAAATCAGATCAACTCCCATTAATGTCCATATCTGATTCAGAAGAACAAAATAAAAAATCAACCATCAGGAACAACAGGCTATTCATTACCCTTTGACATTTAAATTAATTATATTAAAATCAGCTCTAATGACACAGATGGTGAACATTTTGGAGCTAACTGCAATTTCTGCTCTCAGATTCCAAAATTGAACTTTTTTTTAAAAAAAAAGTTCATCTATATGTAGAAATATGCCATTACATTCAATATTTGATACATTTTGGTGAACTACCAAGATACAAGGCTAAATTTTGCAATGTATCGATTATACCAATGTGTATCATTTATAACTGCATTAACTTCAGTAGAGTTTTTCCAAATTTGCACCTGTATAACTAAACAAAATTTGGCCCAGAGTCATTGATATGTAGTAAGTTATAAGTAAACACCTGTTGTAGCTATGTGGTACAACACATTAATTCCAGTAAATGAAAATCTTCCAAAGTAGACATTAATGCCTTTTTTTCCTTTCCGCAACCCTCAGTGATTATAATAGTTTCTGCATTAAAGATTTAATTTTTCAGAAATAAGTCTTAAATCAGTTGAAAATTTCAAGTCACAGGCATATTTATTCATTGTATACAAAAATATTATGCACAATTGCATGTAAATCGAAGCAGCCAACACTTGACTGAGTCCTTAATGCTTTAGTGTACGATTTTAGTAAACAGGAGACAATTTTCACTTTTTATATTCCCAACTAGGATCTATACTGTAAAACGATTTTTAATTAGTGCTTTGTTCTCCCATTATTTCCATTCCTAGACTCACTCTTGTTCTATGAGGTGGATGTGGTTGTTTCCGTCCCCTCACTGCTCTGTAGTGACCACAGCAAACAATTTAATAGCAGTACTGATGGCCCATGGAAGCAGCACATAAAGCCTTACTTTACCAGAGGATAGTTACTGAAATGCCAAGTCTTATGTGGAGAAAGGGGATTTATTGAGATTCCTGGAACCCTACTGGGAAGAGACCAAATGAAGGTCAGCGATACCCACTGATAAAGCCTTCCACTTCACCTCAACGTCACAGAAAAATTCTATCTAACTTGGCCTCTCACTGATCCTTTTTTCCATTTTCAGATTTGTCACTATAGTCCATCTAGTACAGGTTTTTCCAAAAACACTTTGACTGCTACCCCACAAATAGGCCACATAACGGTGTGTTAAATACATTGCAGTTCACATCACTTGTCTTAGGGCCTCTGAACCTGAGCCACTTTTATTTAACATGCAATTTCTAAAGAAGTTAAGAATCTGAAGACTGTTCAGCCACATACATTTCCACCATGCAAGTCCACGCACATTCAGAGTCTATTAGTTCACAAATCTGTCTTAACCCTAACCCATATGATTATGTGATCTATTTTCTATTCTTTCCTCATTTGAAAGTTACACTCCCGGCATGTGAAGTGGCCTACTAATTATCTTTGAATTATCTTTTAAATTACCTTTCCTAAATGTTCCACACAAAAAAGTTACAATCATCTTTTAATTTCAAGTCAATCTAGGTTGAATTCTTGGGATAATTACTCTGGGATAAGAATGGTTTTTCTGAATGTTAATTTAATACAGTTAAAATAATCTGGATTTTTTGCCCAAAGCACTTTGTATAACATACAGTCCAGAAACTGCTTTTCATAGTTTGCAGAATGCCAGGAAGTGCTGTAGTCAGGACCGACATCAAGATCTGACACTGTCCATGTACTGTGCACCTTGTTTTTATTATCATCATCTAGTTAACAAGAATAAGACCAAAAAGAGACAAAAGTCAAAAATAAAACGCCTCTAAATAAGAGCAAATTTTCTAAACGTGAACAATGCATTGGATTAACATTTACTACATGATATACCCAAGATGTTCTTTAATTCTAGTATGTTTGTTATAGTTCCAGGTCATATATGAATTCCAGCAGTTCCTATATCCTATTTATATTAATCAAAGGAATGAAGACTGAGTCATACATTTAGTTGTTAGGAATGAAAAGAGGGAAGCACTAAACTTATTTAAGAGGTAAGAAACAGCAAGACATCCTAAAATGTATTTCACTCTTATAAATACTGATTTAAAAAGTATGCTCAAGGAGCTAGATAGTTGCACAAAAAATGTGCATTGAATATAAAATTTCAATCTTTAGAACTCTAAGAACAAACGCATTTATCCTTAGAATTCTAAGGTGAAGAATGGGAACCAAATACATGTCCCTCCTTCTTGCCCTCTAATTCCTCTGGTGTCTCTTTTAGCACTCATCGATAGGGTTCTTTAATTCGCACCAGTACATTTTAGTCCACATTAGTGTGTCACACACTAGCTGGCCCGTGTGGATGCTCCTGGTGTGCACTAAATGTTCCCTAGTCCACACTAATGTAGTTCCACTTAAGACAGAACTATGTTAACATGCATTAGGGAACTTTTAGTGAGACTGTTAAGCGTCCACGTGGGTCAGTTAGTGCAAGAAATACTACTGAGGACTAAAATTTACAACCCTCTATTGTGGCCTGCATTGTGTAGACAAGCTCTTGGTTTCCTTCAGCTTCAAAATGCACCTGATCTCTTTCTGCCCCCCCAAACCTCAGTCAAACACACCTGCCAAGTGTCATGCACCTTGCATGGCATACATGCATTGCAGACTGCCTCTCACATTACCACAGCCTAAACTGAGCGTCACACATTCAGCTATACTGCCCTAACAGCCTGCAATTACAGCTCTGGCTGCTAGAAGCTGCAAGAGAGAGGTGCTGAGCAAGTAGCCAAGCAGCTGCCGTCTGCTGGTCCCCCTGCTGGATCAGAACAGAGACGAACCTGCTGTTAGATACAAGCACCCCCTGTATGTGGCAGCAGCAGCAAGAGGAGGCAAAGGCAAAGACAGAAGGTGAGAGGGATACAGTACTTATTCTAGGCTCCTCTACCCAGCCAGTCCCCTAACTCAAGACAGTCCTATTGACCAAGCTGACCTGCTCCCAAGACAGGTCCTAGCTGCCCCCTGCTTCTACCCAATCCTCAGCTGCCCCACACAGTTGCCCATAATTCCCTCAGGTACCACAAAGGAACTTCATCTTCCCCCAAGACACCTCCACCAACCTAGCTGTCCCGTTTCTCCCCCAAACAATCAAGGCATGCCCTGGGATACTCCCAAAAGCCTAATCATCACCCGATATCCCCCATATCCCTGGCAAACACCAGCCATATTCAAATCATTCCCCTCCACCAAGGCCACCATCTGACCTCAGCCACTGAGCTTCCCCCCATCTTTCTGTACCCCAGCCACTCCCACCAACCCAGCTTCATTAGCTAGTCCCTCCTCCAGCACTCCCACATATTCATCTAATTATTTGGTCATTTTACTAGTATATTCTAATAGTAAACATATGCTGTAAACCAATAATCTGAAGATAATTGGTTTCACTGTTATGATGATGATGACGTTTAGGCTTTTTATAGCCCTTTGTATTCATAGACTTCAGAGCACTTGATAAACAAGAGTTAATGCTTATCCCATTTTACTTACCCTCAGCCATGTAGTAATTGAACTGCAAAAAGAAGGGTGAAATCCTGGTCCCACTGAGGTCATTGGGAATTTTGGCATTGATATAATTGGGTTGAGATTATCAGATATCTCAATTCCCAGGCCAGCAGATCATGTAAACCCTCATAGCCTGAAACAGAATCGTATCTCCAAAGAAAATCTACCTATGACTGGTCTCTCCAACATTGCGAATTTACACTAATTTATAGGTTGAATGACCAATACAAAGTTGCCCGTAAGTTTTTGTAACTATTCTTTCAGCATCTTTTTAGACCTAAATACTCAATGAGGCAAACTCATCTAGCTCAACTAGCAATACTAAAGGGATGAATTTGCCCCAAATCCATTTACTTCCTTTTTATCCCCAAATAAGCCTCCTAGGAAATTTACACTGTACCAGTGTATCTACTGCATACCAGGACATGGCATAATTTCCAAAATTGCTGTTTAATATGCATCTGTATGCAAGAGCTCAGATGACCATATTAAAAACTGGCATTCTTAGCCAGCCAGCTATCATCTACAGACTCACAGTGCAAGGTGTCAGAGAGAGTGGATGCTGCCAGGCAGATGACACTTTGAACAGCAGACAGAAGAGAACAAGTGGGGGGTGACTAAATTATTTAGACTATTATGTCTAAATCAGAAATCTTCCAGGTTCCTGGAGATTTTTTCAAACACCCATAGTCTGTCTCTACAGGACACAGGCAGATTCAGTCACACAGAAAAAGAAAAAAAAAAGTGGTGGAAAAATTACAACATAATGACAATGAAGAAGTTAGAACAAGAAAACTCAGAAATAAAAACATGACAAAATAAAAAAAATCTCAAATTTGATTTTTTTCTAGCAGTGGATAAACCATATTTTCACATACAGCTCTTTTGAAAAATCTGCTTTAAAGACAATGTCATATGCATGTAAAGTAACGACAGCCTACATTACAAAACCTTGGAGAGAACAATCTTTCTTTTACAGAAGATCTAAAGCAGAGTAACCCTTTGTGGGTTTCTAGAAGTGCATATGCAATTATCCCAAAAAATAGTGAGATTTACAAATAGCAAAATGTTGTTTGCATATAAATTGCAATTTATGAACTGTTCCTTTCCATGTGACAAGAGATTTAAATGCAACAAAACATGAGCCAAAAATGGAGTTGCTAATCTGTTACTTCATCCCACATTTAAATCACCATAAAGTTCCAATTTGATTTTCCTCAAGAAGTATTGTGACAGGGTATGCACAACCCCATCACTAAGTAAGTGAGGAAGAAGCCAGAAGATTTTGTACTACATTCCACCAAGTGAACAAGGTGTCCATATTTGATATCCATCCTATGCCTGGGTTGGAATAAGCAACTAGGCATGGTAGGAAAAGCAAAATATCTTAAACACCCTTGATTTAACAAAAGGATATCGACAGATCACTCATACTACAGTAGAGAGAAAACTGCCTTTTTAACTCCCGTTGGGTCATTTCACATCCTGGGTCTATCTTTTGACCTCCCTGGTGCCCTGTTATGTTCCAGAGACTCGCAGACCGTGTCCTACAGCTGCACACAAAATATACAGCAGCATAAGGAAGTGGTCTTCTCTTCTAACTGGGAATTAAGCACTTCAGTCTTAGCAGCAGACCCTACTTTGTGAAGAATAAGGTTACAGCCAATCCACCTAAACATGCCTTTGGATGAATGCAAACTAAGTACTTAGGGTATGTCCTACAGAATGGTTCAGCTCCCCACCCAGGAAGCAAGGTACAAGCCTTAAGGTGTTCAATTCTAGCCACCAAAATACAGGTATGGTATTGCCTAGATATTACAGATGATTGGCTCTGGTGGCTCCTCCTTCCCACTTTTGGATCTCGCTTAAAAGATCACCCAAATCTATATCCTGTGGTCAGAGGCTTAGGACTGTGCATTTCTCACAATTCTTTGTTACCAACCCCTTCTTCGGAGTTTTTACTTTACTAAGGCATATACAGCCAAATTGCCCAGTAGAGAGAGCTCTGGGAGAATGTGAGCCAACAGGTTCAAGCACCCAAGATACAGATGATATAGGTGGTGTCCTACACCAGTTCCCATACGAAAAGGAGTATTACAATAGACAGAATTGTTAATTATAGGAGACATAGGGGCCATAGTGTTGAAGAACATGTTATGGATATGACTACAAAGACGCTCCTTCATTAACCACAGTCAGAAAGAAGCTGGCAGTTAGAATACTAAAGGACATTCCACTGCAGAAGAACCCCATGCTTCGGGACTAACCATTTTCAGACTTATTTTGGCAAGTGTCCTCTTGCTGGGGAAACTGACTTGAGAATGGAAATCAATAAACTTCATTTTTTGCAAAGCAATGTATTTTACATAGTTCATTACTACTTAAATACCAAAAAAAAAAAAAAAAAAAAAAAAAAGGGACAAAGCAGAGTACTTTAAACATATGGAAACAAAATGCTGCAAAAATTGGTTATATCATATTTACAGATGGAATACTGGATTCTAAAATACAAACTGATTTAAATAAGCAAACATTCCAAGAGCAGAATTATTCATGGTCACATTTTGGACAATTGCACATGTTCTTTTGTAGCTGCCATATTCAGTTTATTAGCCACATCTGGCAAAGTTGTGGAGACAGCATATGCTCAGCATCCTGGGAAGAATGAGTAAAAGGAGACAAACACACCTGTATCTATCTTCATGAGTAATATGCCCAATTCACAGAATAGCACTGAGAAACCTAACTCACTTTGACCAGAGAAGATCGTCAAGGCATGGGATTTCCCAGGACCATTCCTTTACTTCCTCCTACCCCAAATATTTTAATAATGGCTACCCTTAAGTATTTACCAGATTTTGATCTCCCATGAGTCGCACTGGAACCAATGGTGAGAGACTGTGGTTTCACTGGGTCTACTGGTACAGCATAACCGCCAGCACTAGGAACTTGGATGTAAGGCCCCACTGCTGCTACTCTTCCTGAAGAGCTCAAAGATGATTGGGGCGATGATGTTCCATTAATACGATTTAACTAAATATAGACAAATAAAATTTTTTTGTGAATGTCTATTTGTCTAGGCATTTCTAGCATGTTAACTAAATTATTCAACCATGCTTTTTCTATGTATTGTAATCAAGTCACTTCAAATTTGTTAACTGATCTTTTCCTAAAAATCAGGGCACTCTGTGTTCCTAATCAAATTTGAACTGGAAAGGCAAATTTCTACTCTACAGAACAGACTTGACTTACCAGAAACTACACAGAGTTTTCAACCATGGCAATACTTTCACAAGGAAAATATTTTCCCTCTGTTCAAGGGCTCTCTTCCCCTCCAGACATTGTAGGCTGGGGCTCTAATAGGATATTGAAAGGCAAAAGTGAAACTAACTGAGTGGCCCCTTCATCTGGGCCTTTACCTGGTCATCCAGAGGTGCATACCACACCATCAGAAGACACATGTAAGTTAGGGTGACCAGATAGCAAATGAGAAAAATTGGGATGGGGAGACTGTAATAGTGAGGCAAAGCCCCTCATATCAGGACATCTGGTCACCCTACATACGATGTCCAGCATGCAGTTGACCACAATGCTTAATTTGTAATGAAAGAGGTGTAGGATTCCAGCAATTAGGTGCTGGGGCTCAAGTAATTTATTTACATTCATAACTGATATAGCAAGCCCAGAAGTGCCGGGGCTATGAATTGCCAAGCTTAGTGGCTCTGTGGCTCAGCCTTGGCAAGCTCTGGAACAAATTAAGCAATCACTGACCAGGTTATTCAACTATGGCAAGATTATCAAACCACTTAAATAAAAGTCACCTCTTAGGCATCGGCTTTGGAGGTGGTAATTTTCATATTTGGGAATTAATATTTTACTAATTATCCAAACCTAACAAATGCCCTGATGGAAAGCCCTAAATTAAACCCTCATTTCTGAAACATTGTAACTGTTGCAAATTTTAAACAATATTCTAGTTCCTAACAAACAAATAAAATGAAACACACTGCCAATGTCAATGGAAAGACTGATAAAATTCCGGATTTCTAAAGCTTACTATTTTCAAAAGAAGTGTTTTTGTAATTGTGTTTTTTCAGCTGGAGGAAAAAGTTACATTTTATGACTTTTTTAGTTTGTCGAAACCACTAAAATGTGGCCCTTTTAATAATTTATCTTACAGGAATGTTTTCTTTTTGACGTGCCTCAACTTTTTTCTTATATAGTCGTTCACGCAGCTCATTGATTCGTTTGTCCATCATAGCCACTTCCATGTTACGTTTGTTTAAAAGATCTTTCTGCTGCTGAAGCTTGGAGTTCTGCTCCTGGTTAAGCCTGTTACGAATCTTTAAAAATGCAGTTGTTATAATTACAGTAGATAATTTCACCTGCTGTCAGCTTTTTTCTATAACAGATCCAAAGATATGAAGTAATGTAAATCAACTAAATTCTTGGGTCTAAGTCCACACTTCTACATAGCCTGTTAAGTAAACATTTGCATTAAAATACAATTCTTTAGAAAAAGAAGCAACAGAAAAATATATCCTAGACAGCAATTGTACACTCCTGAGTATATGTTGTATACATCCTATTTATGGCAATTCCAAGCATCTAAGCATAAAGATGTTTCATAAAGGAATGCACATGAGGTAAAAACCAAATTATATTAAAAAAATGATAGCAAGTTCATGTTTTTAAACCTTTTTAAAGTCAACTTTTACAACATGGATAGTAAAAAATATTAAAAGTATATGTCAGTTTCAACCACAGAAGTTATGATATTGATTCTGCTTCCAGTTCCAAATGAAACCTCTTGATGCATGAATGAGATGTTAACTGAACTGCTGGTGCACAAGCTAGACACTGGTTTTCCTTTCTATTTGGGAATTAAGTTGAAATCTTCATTTGAAGGCTTCTAATGGTTAAGGGGGTGGGTTACCGCCACAGTTTAAAAACAGTCATGGCGTCCTTCAGAATTATTTTTCTTGTCTCCCCACTGGCTCTCTTTGGTGCCTTCAATAATTATGATAATTTGTCCCAGTTCTCCACTTCCTATGTTGATATTACAGAGAAAGAAACTAAGGCAAATTTAAATCTTGATAAATACGTAGGAAGTCATCTTTGCACTTAGAAAGCTCAATAAATGGAGGTGAACCTAGCGTAAATGAGAGGAAAAAACAGCAAATATTTCTCAATTAAATAAAAATGTATGTAAGATTAGATTAAGCTTCCTATTTTGCAACCTGATATAACACTTTAAATGAGGTTCCCTCCACGTCGGAGAAAAATTTTGTATAATATTTTATTTTAGTGATTTTTAATGAGTGCATCCAAATTACAGGAGATCATCATAGTGCCCCTACTTAAAAAAAAAAAAAAAAAAAAAAAAAAAAATCACATCCGTATATATTCAAGGTTCCGAAGCGAAGGATGGAAGAAATTACAAGAGAGTGAGAATTACCAAAAAGCATTACTTGTATTTCACATTTTTAAACTAATACTTGTTATAGCTCTAACTTCAACCATAGAACATTAGCAAATTGTAAAGCCCATGAAATCCTGGCAAGAATGGCATGTAGTTAAATATTTGTAATGTCATCCATATAAACCAGAAACCATATCAATGTAAACAAAATACTTTACCTTCTGAATTAATAAGATCTACACTATAGCTATAAAGGTCTACCTAGAGAAATAAGGCATAGGGTAACTGCAAATTGTTCTTGAATTTGCAGTTTATATTTTACTTCTGGTAATTCCATTAAAATATAACCAGGACAGGCTTGTTATTTAACCCTTACACATATAATTATACCATCTATTCACTACTGTGTTGCACATACTACATTTTGCAATTGATATTTTCAATGCTTGATCATATTTTCTATCTACGAAAGCAGCTTACACGTTTGCTCTGACTATGTCACAAAAGAAAAAAGATTAAGATCTGAGAAATTAGTTTGAGATGATAAATTTTAGAAAAAAGGAAAATAAAAACAAGCACTAGTTTACATGCAGAGTTCAATTTTTACATACACATTCTCTTCACTGCTGAGTAATCCTCTTCAAAACATTTCTACAGATTATTTACATGTGATTACAAAGTGGTTTTGAAAACTAATGAAGATTTACCTGAGATTAATACACCTTTACAAATTCACAAACATTCCATCATACCGGTGAATGGGGTTTCCCAAAACCAAGTACATTTGCACGAGATGGAGGGAGGTAAGTATTACTTTTGTTACTCTATCGACATTATGTAAAATGACTCAGTTCATGGTTTACCTGGAGTTCTTGGTACAACTTTTTTAATTCTACAGCTGCAGGTCCTGTCATCTGTCCATTATACGATTGGAATCCATTCAATTTCCCTTTCCTTAAGTCTTCCAATTGCTGAGTTAGCTGATCCACTTTCAACACTGCAGCTTGTAACTCTTGCTGCTTTTCCTGGAACATGGCACTGATATGCTCAATTTCAGTAGCTATAATTAACAAAAAACACACACCACAAACACTCAAATGAAATACCAGTACAACTGTCTTGTGTATTTTCATGGTTCTAAATATGCAGCTATTGGAAACGAGCCCTACATACAGAAACTTCTCCATCAATTTAACTCGACAACATAGCATACAAATCTATGCTTATAATATGCTAACAAAAACTGTAAAATGCTGAACATATTCACTAAAATCTACTATTTAATTTCTTTATTTAATTCACTTGTAAAAAGACTCATTCTAAAAACAGAACTAATACTCAATTTAATATCCTGCTTCTATACTAGTATTTGCAAGTTACAGTACAAAATATCAGTGAAATTAATTATAGAAATAGATTTGAAAAATCCACATACACAGATTGCCATTCATGATCTTGCTGTAGTCCACTTGTCCTCTCATAGCACGGATTTTTTTCAGCTTTGACTCCTGGGTCTCCACACGTTCTTTAAGTTTTTGAAGCTTTTCACTCTCAGAAATAGACTGCTGCTGACGGCGTTCTTGCTGCTTCAGATAACGTAAACGTTGTTCCTGTCAAAGCCAGGAGAACATGTAATCTAATTTTAGAGGAATTTTTAATAGGTAGATAACATTAAAACAAAAACAACAAAACTTGACTTTAAAGCAACTGCAACTTCATTATCAACTTTGGTTGGTTTTCTTGCCTAGACATCTTTTTGCTATCAGATACACATTTTTTAGAAATGTAATTAAAATGCATACTAATACGCCAAAGAAAAACCTCTTATGATTTGTCCATACATGAATTTGTCTTTAAAAAACAGAAACCAAGCACACTGCTTTTGAAGCTACTAGATCAAACCTCAAAAGTACACTAAACAATTTCAGGCTAAACATTCAGTCCAACACATCTGTGAAGCTTCCTCAAGCATTTGTTTCCTGCTGCTAGCAACATGCTTCCTGCTGTTGCAAAATGTCTTCCAACCCTCCATTACTTAATTTCCCAAAGGAAGCAAACAATGGTCGGTAGAGGATTTTAGACAGGCAAAGATAACAAGATCTGTTGTAAGATAAAGTTCCAGTTCACTAAATGACAACCATTGCACTGAGCAAGTAAGGAAAATGTTTCTTTTATTCCAATACAATTTCCTTCAGAGACTGCAAATATAACACAAAATGCTTCACAGAAATACAAAACTTTGAACATACATTCATGTTCATATATTATGAATTGAGTCTAGCACAAAGAGATAACATATCAATCTTTTTAAGATGCATATAACTAGAGAGTCATACTAACATTCCATGTCTACTGTTTATTAAGCTGAAGCATTCTATATAGCCTGAATTTAGATGTATTTGTTAATGCAGCAGATTTCTCAGGCTCTCTTCTATTCAGAGTATTGTAATGTATTTTTTTAAGTTCATGAAAGTTATATATGCATATGTGAAGGAAATCTATATATAATTTTATTTTTGAATAGTTTATCTAAGCCTTTAAATTGTTGCAGTTGTCTCTTTTCTACTCCTTGGTATCTTTACCTTAGCAACCAACATTTGCTGTTGGTTTTCGATCTGCTGCTGTTGTCTAGCAGCCATATCTTGAAGTTCTGAAAGTGTGAGTTCAACACGCGGATTCCCAACCTGCAGAAAGCACAAAGCACTACATTAAAATGATTATTTGTTTACACACATTGAATTCTGTAACATTAGAAACCAGACATCAGTAGTCTAAGAATGTTTCTAAGTCCCAATTAGAATCTAAAATAAAGTTTTCTTTCTTCCTCTGAGCTTTGCCAGAGTTTTATGCATTTTGTCTGTAGTTAAGAAGCAACCAGCAAAGGGATTACCAATGTCACAAATCAGATTTTCCAGAAACACAAGATTAGAATTTTATAATGTGTAATTTACTTGTTTGTTTTCTGTTTCTAGCTTTCTGAACACCTGGGTTCTATGGAGAAGGAGGTGGAGGGGGTGTCCTCTTGGTAAATCAAATTAATAAAGTATTTTATATCTGATCTAGACAGTATGTCAGTGTTTTTATACCTTTGTGATGTTTCTGGTTTTGATATGAGACTTTTTCCTTAATTATGGTGAACTATGTATTTCCTGAGCAAAGGCACATTCAGAAATTAGTTTCTAACAATTATTATTCAAAATGTCATCTCTTTAAAAATCTAGGAGTCTTTCAGGCACTTTAGCCTGGTGAAAGGGATGGGCTTGAGTGCCCAAACTCCTACCCAAGCCCACAACATAAAAGCACAGTCCTATGTAGCTATTTTTAGAGTACTAAATCTGCAGACCCCAGGCTGGGAGGCTCGCTCCCAGATACAGTACAGACATGCCCATATAGGGGCAGCAAGAGAGGCACCCCATCCGCAATAACAGCTCCCGTAAGGGAAGAGGACGGAAGAACCCCTATAAGGAGGAAGGAACTTCAGTGGTAGGCAGAAGATAAAGCCTGCACCATGGAGAGATAACAGAATACAAGGCGGAAGAGAAAAGTTAATATGAAAAAGCAAGGAAGGGGATGAAGAAGGGAAGCAAATACGGAAGAACGAGGAGAAAACAAATGCTGCTACTCTAAGAAAGAGAAGCAGACCAAAAGATGAGAAAAAAAGAGAACAACTGAAAACAGTAACCAAAAATGAAAATGGTATGATGATAAAGAATGAGTAAGAAAGAAAGAAAGAAAGATAGATAGAAAGATAGAAAGAAAGGGGGAAAACGATGCAGAGGAAGGGAAAAAGTGAGAGAGAACATCTTTTAAGGTTTGATATTTATTTATTTTAAATTCCTTTATTTTTATTGAACTTTTATGGCAGATTTCCAGTTTCTGACCTAAAGGAGGTCTCTCCACCCTTATTTAAACTGAGCAAGTTACATGTGGAGCTCTCATGAATCACCTCAGTTGTCCTCTCAAAGAATCGAAGGACAGTTCTGACTTTTGCCAATACATAAGAAAGAATGCACATGGGAATTTTTGGTTTTAACATCCCAGTGAAAGTAAAGATTTTCAAGCTTCAGTCATGAAAATTCCTCATAAGGATTACAAACAAGATAACCATCACAATCTTTATAGATTTAAAAATCTGCCCTCTCCCCACCCCACTACAGCACATGAAAGCAGTTTTTCTGTAGTGACAATAAATATTAATAGAAACAAAAACAAAAACAAACTATACAAAGGCTCCTTTTTTTTTTTTAAATGAGGTCCATTTTTGGCACATTTCATAGAAATTAAATTGTGGCCAACAAATTACTGTGCACAGTGTTGCAACAAATTTTCCATGTGAAAGGTAACAAAAAGTCTTCACAAAACTGAAGTCAAATCATCTAATATTTGGGCAATTTTAACACTTTCTTAAAGAGGAGCAATTGCTGAATATTAGTACAATTAGAAAGGCACTTTGAAGATATGAAATGCTAAGTATTATATTTTGTTTTAACACAAATCCAATACACTAATCAAATTATCTCAAAAACCTCAGAGCCCTTTATAAAAATATTCATTTGTACTACACACTCATGTTTTCTACTTTGTGAAACAGGTTCATAAAAATAATTTGTTTAAGAAGTGGGAGTAAAAAAACAAAATGAAAGTAAATTCCAAAAGTTAACACTGCTTTATATCTCTCCTGCCCAACATCTGCCCTGCTACACTCAATAATGAATGCTGCAATACCACAACTGCAGCACATTGTTGTCAAACAGAATGCAGTATACCAACACCTGAATAGTAGAAGTTAGTAGATGAAAATATCGCAACTTCTATTACAACTGCTTTGAAATCGAATGCAATCAGTATAGTTTAATCATGAAACGGGCAGGCTATTGTATTGGCACTGTAATCATTCTACATTCAGTGCAGCCTTTGTGCCAAAATACAAGGTTACGTTATTAACAACAAAGTTAAATGTACACCATTTCTTATCCCCATTACAATCACTCTTACAGAAAAACCAAAGAAAGTTAAAAAGTGCTATGGAAGTATTGTTTCAAAACACTGATTACATGAGGGAAGATGGCTTTTAAGATTCATAGACAGGGCAAAGGAATAATCACAGGGAATTCGAAGCCAAACCCCACAGATCCTAGTATGTAAGAGGAGATCTCGTTCAGCATCTCAGCTCCTTGACCTCCCAAGTTGCCGTTCATTATAGTTTTATAATGATCTGCACTGCCAATGGTCTCTGCCATACCACTGTCTTATCCCCAATCCCAAGAGGGGAAAACTCCTGCTCTGAAATCTGCTGTAACAGAGAAACAGGACACTTAGAATAACTGACCTCCAGCTCTGCTACACACTGCTCTGAAAGCTACGGATCTCCTGTCTTTGTGTCCCTGAAGAGTGACTTCTTTGAGGTTCATGTAGTGGGGAAAAGAAAGCAATGATTCTGACATGCTTTAATTCCCATTAAGGTGCACTTTCTGATTCTTTGCTGCCCATCACAGTACAGAATGAAAACAAGCAAAGGTTCCATAGTCACAAGAACAGACTCACATAAAACTATTGTATATTCATATTGCAACATGGATTGCTACCTGGGAGGTGGAGGGAGAAATGGCAAATAATGCCCTTTAAATTTTTATATTTTATTATATATAGCTTAACAATATCCCTTTAACTTCAGTCTCCTGAAATGCTATACTTTACAACAGAGTATTTAAACCTCAGGTGAGTGTCCTTTTTATCCAATAGCACCCAGTAATAGCATAATAAAAAGCAATATGCATATAGTCATTTCCTATTGTCAAAGCACTGCACAAACACTTAGCTAATCCTTCAAAACATTCCTGTGAGTTAAGTATCCTTCCCATCTGACATATGAGAAACAAAACACAGAAGTTAAGTTACTTGCCCAATGCTACATACTAAGACATAAACAAAGCAATTATTAAGAACTCAGGAGGGTTTCAGATTCTCATAACCAAACTCATGCCGGTAGACTATTCTGACTCAATATCTGCTAAATATTTAAACCTTTGGTTTTTGACTGAATTACATTTTATTTTTATATAAAGGAAAACCAAATTATTTCCATTCAGGTTTTTATTTTATATCCATCCTGAAATTCAGATTGGAAAGAATTTTAATAGGCCTGTTTTAATTTAGAATACAAGCTGTTTGTCTGTCATCTCTTACTCTACAATAAATCAGTAGTTTACCTACAGACTGAATATATAAATTCACAATCTCTCTCTCACTACTATTACTTCTGCTACACGCAAACAAAACATCAGCTCCGATGTATGACAGCAGTTCAGTTACTAGGGAGATCCAAATTTGGAACACTCCCTTTTCAAGCTGTGAGGCATCAGTATGATACAGGCAAGACACACTTAAATTCCAGAGAAGAAACGCATCATCCACTCTGTGAACACCTCCTGTTGGTTGTATTATGGAGCAGAATTAGAGTCCATACTGGAAATAGTAAACCAAGTAACCCTACTGCTAGTAAATGGACAGCATCAATGGAAGCTGTTTATAACACATGAATAAGTAATGAAACAGATAGGGTATGTAATAGCAGCCCTACAACCAAAGGTATAAAAACACTGACATACTGTCTAGATCAGATATAAAATACTTTGTTATTAATTTGATTTACCAAGAGGAAAAATTTCAGATATTACTAGTACTAATTTTTTTAAGTAGCCTGACTGTAACAGTCACCTTTTCCACAGCATTCTCCTTTATAGGTCTCATACATTCTCTACGCTTGTGGCTTACTATTACCATTAATTGGCAAAGACATTTTACAATGAGCTATATATTAAAACAGGGCTCAAAATGGAAAAGAAAAATAGCAGTACTTTTCCAAGATCCATCCACAAATCAACATATGTTCACTAAAGACACAAAGATAACATACCAAAATGAAATGCTGCTCCTAGTTCATTGTGCACATGCTGAAAATATGATTACACACGCACTGTAACATTCACTGGGCATGACCCCCTATCAATAGGGCTCAGATTGCCCCGGGGCTCTGCTGATCTTTTTAGGCTTGGATCCCTCAGTTGGGCTTGGGATATCCCTGAGCTTTATTGTGTTTCGTGGACTTCAGGCTTGGCTCCTGTCTGGTAGGCCTCAGATACCTCCTGGGTTCTCCCTGCTCGATGGCTCCAAGAATCAGAATGGGAAAAATACGTGGTATTCTCCCATGCACCACAGACTTCATACCAAAATGAGACACCACTTGCATTAAACAGTGCAGATTTTCAGAGCTCTTCGTTCTCGTATGCTTTGATCAGCAGTGATAGTTGACAATGCTGACATTTAAATTATCATCTTTAAGCTTCAGACTGCCCCCTCTTCCCACTCAAGATGTATAGAAGCAATCCACACCTCTCAGAGCTATTGTTTCAGAATGTCTGCAAACTCAGGAAATCATCACTGCACCAGGTTATGCTCTGTTCATGTTTTCAAGATCATCTTCCCAACCATGAGGGTAAACAGTTGCTTTTTCTTTTTTTTAAATGAAAGCTCAGATCTTGGAGTACAAAATGACAATCTTTAAGAAAATAATTGATTTTCAGATCCACCACAAGCCATCCCAATTTGACACCTGATAACTAAGAAGTCAACGCTGCTCCAAATCTGCATGCTTGAGGCATAGCTTATAAAATCTGTTACTATGCTTAACAGATGCTATAGTACATTTTGCAGGAGAGTGCGATAAATTCTTACATTAGCTTCTCTAGAAACCTGAGAATATCTGTATGTAAACTAATTTTACAGTGCAAAAATCCTTAATTGACATACATAAAAGTTAAAAAAAACACCCTATTCATATAGTCTGCAAAAGACCCAAAGAAAACCCTTATAGCCTGTCATTTAGATACAAACCTTCTCTAAAACTTTTAAATGTTTGTTTTACTGAAAACCATTATGGCTAAGTGTCTTTCACTATTAAAATAACTACACAGCATTGAGGAGGGGAAGAGAAAGGAAAAAAAGATTTAAACCTGCAATTTCACTCGCTGCTGCTGCTTCCTTTTCATCCACATGGCAAATGAATTACAGAAACCAAGCAGGATTCCTCTTTAGCTTCAAGTAAATTATTTTCAGAAAGATCATAACAACCAGCATATGTTAGATGTCCCAAGTACAGTAGCATAATCTTTGAAACATCAGGAAATTTAACAAACAGGCAAAAGTTCCAATATATTTTCTTTTGTACACATCTTTGAATAAATCAGTTTCAACCATTTAATCTTCACTGATGTAATTTATAATAATCTTTATTCATTCAAGCAAAATTACTGAGAAAACAAGGGAAAATTTGGAACAGTTTTTTAGTCAGTCCAAGTCCTTGTTCAGAAGTACTGCTGTGTTACAGTATAATGCAGAAAAACTCAGTATGTCTCCTTTAGTGAGATAATCAGTTTCTCAGAATCCTTCTAACTAAATTTCTTCTATTCATACCAGCTATTAATAATTCCATACATGACGTCACTCACCTTTCACAACAAACCTGAACCTATCACATTTAAGCCATAAAATATCCTCCCTGTTTCTGCAGCAAGGGAAACCTACCTCCTCTGGGACTGCACTTTTTACAACAACAAAAAAAAGAGCACTGCAAATATCTACTCCTCCAGATTCCACAAATTAACTTGCTATATAGTGATAAATTCCAGGAGACAGATCTGCTGAATTGTAACTTTCTTTATGTTCGTCACTTGGAGTTTTACACCCTAAACTGAACTCCTAAATAAAGGTTGTTGGTTCAGTTATCAAACATTACGGATGAGGAAAAATTACCTCCCATAAACAAAAGCATTCACAAAGTACTTCACATCTATGCTCATTAATTGCTTACAAGTAGTAAACATTTTCAAAACATGTTGCACCCATTTTGCTCATCATATAATCCTAAAAGCTCATATGGCAAAAGACAATTTGCAAAATACAACAAGGCTTGAGGGGAGGAAGGATAGCCTCGTGGTTGGGGCACTGGCTTGAAATATGGAAGATCCAGATCCAATTTCCTGCTTTGCCAGGGACTTCCTGTGTGACCTTGGGCAAATCTCTTAGCCTTTCTATACCTCACTTGCCCATCTGTAAAATGTGGGTCCTAAAGAGAAGATAGGCATCACTGGGGTAAAAACTGCTCTTTGAAGTATCATGCAAAAGTGACACCTCTATGAGCTGGTCATGGGACATACACAGACAATGGGGCTTGAAATTTTAGTTTCTGATGCATGACTCTCCTGCGGGTAGCTACCATTTTGCTGAACAGTAATTAGTATCTGTGGCACTGGCAATGAGAACCGAATGTCAGATTATAAACCAGTTTCTGGACTATTTTATTACTAAACTATCCCAAAAACTGCCATACCATTTAAGCGTTTTTAACATTTTTAAAGTATGTGTGAGATTAAATAATTACTTCCACATTTCAGTCTCTGTACTCTGAGGTCTATTTTCTTGATCCTTTTGTTTCCTCTCTTCTTCCTTTACTTCTATCCCAAAACCACAGTGTCTCTCTCCTGTTGTCTATCCCCTCTCCTGGCTTGTGTCTCCCTACCTCCTTTTCTGACCTATCTGCCTGATTTGCTTATGAGTCATAATGAAATGTCTTAACTACAGGTAGCCCACAAGACTGCCAGAGGAAACACTGAACAATGGTTGTGAATAGGCCTCAGCTACTCTAACTGTATGGACTTTGCTATTACCTATGCCACCCATTGTTGTACCTTCCCTTGGACTGTGTGTGTGTGTGTGTGTGTGTGTGTGTGTGTGTGTGTGTGTGTGT
>ML675611.1:19211427-19424412 GCA_007922155.1 Mesoclemmys tuberculata | reverse complement strand
TGTGTGTGTGTGTGTGTGTGTGTGTGTGTGTGTGTGTGTGTGTGTGTATATATATATATATATATATATACACACATATATATATACATACATACACACACACACACACACCACCTATCTGATTTCCATTCCCTGCATCTAATGAAGTGGGTTAAAGCCCATGAAAGCTTATGCCTGCAAAAACTAAATTTGTTAGTCTTTAAAATGCTACAGGACTCTCGTTTGAACTCTCACAGAATTTCTTTAACAAGCAGAGCATCTCTGTAATGCAGATAGATATTCTTAATGAGTGAGGATAGATCCCAGGAGCTTCTGATCCAGCCCACTCCCAAATGCCCTATTCCCTCAAGTTAAAGAAGAATCTCAGCTGGCTATTAGCTGTATTGCCAACCCCAACTGTTCAAAAATCTTAAGTCAAGCCTCCAAAATCATGAGAGTTAAAAAATATACTGGGGGCAGGGAGGGAAGAGTCTTAGTCTTCTGGTTTCCAAACCTTCACAGTTCATTCAGGTCACATTTTCTAGATTTTCTCTATAGCCACAAGCGATAGAAACTTTCATTAAAAAAATAAAATACAATAACCAGAGAACCTGAGGATTCTAGAAGCTGTTGCTTGAAGAAAAAAAAAGAAACAAATTTTGCAACTCATAATAAAGTCACAAGAGCTGGCGACATGTTTTAGCTGTAGTGGAAATACCTATTACAAACCCTTAACCAGTAATTCCTGCCACCCTATTCTTCCCCTCCCCAAGGCCAGAGAGGAGGTGAAAATATTGACACTGCTTTTTCCGTCCTCAGAGTTCTGCACTAGTATTCCAGTATTCCCAGTCTCCTGACGTAGCTGGCTGTTGCCCAAGGTTCCACCTTCTCTCACACATTCCTGACCATCTGGTCTGCTGCCCCTGCCCCCAGTGCTGCCACTCCCATTCCCTCATTTACACTTTTTGGTACCTCAAACCCCTTTGATGTGATGCTCCTGCCCCCTCTCCACCCACACCTAACCCTAGGTCATGGCTTTCCCTTCCCCTCCCACTGTCTTCAGGGGACCACTGCCTCCCTAATTCAATAGACAGCAGAATCTTCAGGGAAAGGGAGATAGCCATTCCCCAACCCAGCAATGCCCATCCCCACAAGCAGATTGACCTCTGCCAGTCATCAGGTAAGCTTCACCTCCATTTAAGGCATTCCTTGCTAAGGGGTCTTCTCCATCACATACATAGGAAAACCCTTCCCAGAGAGGTTGCACTTCCCCTGGGCCAGCAAAATTCAGTCTGCCTACAGAGCTGAGCTGGGCCATGTCACATGGTATTATCGTCATCTTTCTTCTCCCTGCTCACCAAATTCCTTGCTTTGTTTAAGGTGACAGCAACCTCTTTCTTGTTATCCTCCTCCAAAGAAGTCAGGGGATACCTGGACACATCCTGAAGACAGATCAAGGGGTGACGCAAAAGTCATCAGAGCTCCCCAGAAAAAACTGTGATTTGTGATAAGGCCAGATCTGTGATGAGGTGGGAGAGGAAAGAGTTGCTTATTTTGAGGTAGGGCAGGGGGCAGCAGCACATCAAGGTTTGGAAGTAGCATAAGTTGGAGTAGAGCTGTATAAGGGGGTGGGAGTAGTACTGGCGGCAGGGGCACATGCAGAAGCAGCAGCACAAAATGGGGAATGCAGCAGCAGCCGCCACCTACCTTAAAGGGTTGGGGATTCCAGGAACCACATCCCTATCCTGGGCCTCTCTGGCCAGGCACAGGACTCTCCCGTGAGAAAAGAAGCAACACCACCATCTAATCAGCATACAAGGATGGCATATGAAGAGCTAGAAGGTGGCAGCAAGTTGTTTCTTAGGTTTGGAACAGCTGCTCACAACTGAAAAGTGGAAGTTTTCCATCAGTACCTGTAGCAGTTATATGACTGGCTACACTTTTCTAACAAGTGGGGCATTATTTAAAAGCAGCCAATCAGGTGAAAGTTTCTCTAAACTAGTTTTCTCTTAGAGGGCTGTAGAAGGATCTGAAAACCCATAATCTACAGGGAGACTTCACAGAGTGCATATGGAATTGGCAGATTTGGAGTGTGGAGATGGGTGCGCAGAATGCATGACTTCAGGTTGGAAGTGAGGCTCTCAGAATCCTCAAACACCACTTCCAAATAGGTGGCTGCTGTCCAGCTCCCTCCCCCCATCCCTTATGTGCCTCTTCCCCCTTGTGCTGTATTTGCAGGGGAGGGAAGAGAGGGCAGTTCTGTCTACACCACCGCCTGTTTCCTTGCCAGACTGCAGAAACCCACAGAGAACAGTACAGGCACTTGAGTATCTGTCTGCTGCATCTCACAAACAATGACTATATTCCCCCAAACAGACACCCAAGACAGCCAAGGATAGGGAAAAGAAGAAACTGAGACCCACCAACCAAATAGCTTCCCAATTCTAAGCCTTTGACCTACTACAAGCTAAGGTAACCTGGAGGCTGCTATGAACTTAACTTAGCAGGCTTTGGTGCCCAACAGACCATAGCACATTTGTGAATAGCCAGAGTGCAGCAAACTCCAGCCACCCTTTCTCTCCATCCTCAATACATTCTCTCCTTAATGCCAGCAGCAGTAGTCAGGGTGACATAAGAGCTGATTATGTTGGCTATTATATCCACTGAAACTTCCAAGTGGCTTCTATTGTCTTTTTACCAGCTGAATAGCACAAAGGGCTCACCAAATGCCAAAGAACATGCTCCAAAGTACAGTCGAGGGCCCGTTGCCTTTTGAGATAACATTCGGCCCTCTGCCTGAAAAGCCTAGACACCACTGTTTTAAAGACTTGATAATCCACACACCCAAATTCTAATTTAGACAGTTTAATCTTTTGTGATTTCCCTTGCCTGTTTTTCATATAGGAAGTTAACCTTGCTATTGCATGGTACATTTTGGAAGTGTTGTGAGCAGACCCCTAGTTAACATTACAAAACAAGTATCTGGTTCTATTTTAATTAAAATAGAATGTTTGCTGATCTCTGTACAGATGACATTATTTCCAGTTTAATGGTTTTATCCACAATTCTGCCTTGTGTTTTTTTTTAATTAGGTCAGAAAATGCCAGCAGCAGAAATCCATTTAAAAATTCAATGATAATACCATGTGCCTTTTTTAGGCTCATGGATATGAACAAGCTAATCAAACACGGATAAAGCAAGCACAATTTCAGAAATTACAAAAAAAAAAGAATAATACAGTTAACATAAGCTATCTGCAGACAATTGTTAAATACGATCGTGTAGTATATCCTTCAAACTAACACTTAGATTTAATCTGGTCATTTATTTAGACACTTACAATGGAAGAGCATTCAGTTATTTTATTTTTGTGCGTTAATGCACAATTATTTTGCAAAGTAAATTATACGAGCTGTACTGCATCAGAATTTGTAGACAAATTTTCCTACATTTGTCAATAGCTCTCCCTAAAAAAGAGTATTTTGTTAGCAACCCTTACCTCCTGCTGAAACAATAGGATTAGTCTACCTAATAGAGGCTTTAGGCTATTTTAAGTTCCCGACTCCACAGCCCTATAATTTATTACTATTTTCTCCAATGTTCTCCTAGAACTTTCAAGTATAACCACTCCTTATTTTTCTCTGGCAAGGCAAACCAAGAGCTATCCTGTTATTAGTTTCAGAAAACAAACTAATTAAACAAAAACAAAAACAGGAAAACGACTCCACAACTTGTTCCTGGCTTCAGCTCAGGGGACTGGACTTGACTTACTGAGGACCCCACCAGCCCTACATTTCTATGATTCTTTAACAATTTCAAAAGCTAAAAATGGATGATTTACCTGTTTTACAAGTATATCGAGAACACATGTTAATAAGTACTGGATAAAACTGCTTGTAAAGAGTTTCTATAGTATTAGGAAAAAAGTAGAAGAGCTCCAAAGAAACTTATAAAAATCCCCAGAAAAAACAAACTTTTTTTATTCAAGTACACATTCAAGTGATAGATAGATAGATGATAGATAGATAGATAGATAGATAGATAGATGGATATCTTCTCATTCTCCTGACCAGAACCAGTTATCCATTTATTTTTTTAAAAAGCTTTTCATGCATAAGTGTAGAAATATCTTGCAGGAGATCAGTTATGTATAAAACTTTAAACTTGTTTATGGTACCAATCTTTTACTCAGATTATGAGCAATAGCCATGTCTCATTAAGCTTTCGAAATACACATTCTAAGTTTCTTTAAAAGTAAGCTTTTGGAACTATATTTTCTGGGCATTAAAGAAGAAAACATCTTATTTTGATATGCCAGTCCATTATGGTTTAAAAAGCATTTCATTACAGGTTTTTTAATATAGTTAGTATCAAATGTGATTATTTTTCCCTTACGTAATGGTTTCAATGATATGTTTTACAGTGGTGATGTCATACTGTTTACATGATAATGATACAATAAAACATTTCCAAAAGCAAATACAGATGCACTGAAAAATAAGTAGCCTGTGTTTGAAAGCAATTTTATGACTTAGTGTATGACTTGTACTTCTCAGATAGCTCCTAATGTTTCCTTTTAAATAATTTACTTGTCAGGTTTTAAAATGACTACAGTTTTATAACTTACAATTAGCAGCTTGTGTGATCTGTATGCCAAACAATAACCTGTTTTTCAGAATTGCATTTTCACTGCTAAAAATATAGTTATTAAAACAAAGCAGCTTGCAATCTGGTCATGTGAATTCAAAACCACAATAACAAACTCAGGTTAAAAGGTAATATAGTAATTTAATGAACTGCCTGCAAAACAAAATATTATTTAAATGTAAAACTAACGATTTTTGTAAAGTAATTACCTGCTGGACACTTTCCCATGTAATTGTAAAGGAGCATATCTTTATTTTGTTGCACTGCCCATCAGCTGTAAACTCTTCCATTCCTTCAACATGCTTCAACTCCATTTTTCTGTTATTCTCTAACTACAGCAACCATGTTAATTGTTTATTGTTGCTAAACCAAATTAGCAAATGACCACAGAAAACCTAAAAGATGAGCTCTCTCATATGCCTTTGTGGCTAGGTATAATCAATGACAAGTAAGGTTTTGTATAGTTTTCTACACTAAATACAGGGATTTCCCCCCCCCCAATCCTTTATCAATATGGAAAGCTGTCTCTCTGCATTCATCAGCAATCAGTGAACGGAAAAGGCTAGTGGATTTTGCCAGCAGTGAAAGACCTAATCATGGCAAGATCAAGCCAGCTGTCAACTGTAATCAGCTTGATGTACTGCACTCTTCAAATCCAATGGAAAATTTTGAGCAACCTTTTCTTTCATAGTTACAGGGTTAAACTGAAAATACTGAAATGCAGATGATTTCAATTTTAAGAGACAATGAAAGGTTTGTTTCTTTTTTAGTTTTGTAATATTTACAAATGAATGCAAAAGTCTAGGTATCACAGGATGTGCAAAATCATTCTCTGCCACTTCTGCAGTATTTACTGTTTAGAGTAACAAAGGATCATCTTGATTGAGGAGTACCTAAATCTGTAATTTATTGAGAGAAACTTACTGTACAAGGCACAAAGTAAACATCACATACAAAATGAACATGGTACAATTTAGCTGAAGTTGTCAATTCTACATTTAGGGATCTTCTCCTCCACACTTTTGTTTGTTTTAAAAACATACACAAGATAAATGAATGAAACAGCCAGCAACACAGCATTCATGCAATAATACAAGCCAAATCTAGATTTCAATTTAAATCAACTCGATTATGTCCAATCCCTATTTAAACCCAAACAAACATAAAGCCTGTCAATGTTTTATCACAAAGGGAGTTCAAGCATGAACTTGATTCAGGTTTCCACAAGAGGTCCAACAAAATGGATCTCCACAAGGGCATGGAAATATCATGTATCTAAGCACAATGAAATATATTTTCTGGTTGCATAGAGTCAGACCTATTTTTAGGCAAAAGAGACCAACTGGGAGCTACAGCTAGATCACCCAGAAATACCATGTGAAGATGGACAAAAAAATTGGTTTAAGTCCCAAACATCTAAATTAGCCAAAAATAGGATCCATCTTTCTGCTACTTGATATTAAGATGGTTGATGGAATAGAGATGGCAACAGCTAGAGCAGGAGGAGGCTATAGAGACAGCAAAATGAAGAGAGGGAGGTTCTGTAAGTTGGGATAAGATATCTCAGAGCTTTGGTGGGGGGTGGACAGAGAAATAAAATTAACATGAGATAGTGAGTGTGTAATGGGCATGTCAGCGAAAGGAGCTGATGAGGCCACTGTATATAAGGTATAGGCCAAGGGAAAGATGAAAGGGCTGTAAAAATGGATATCCTTGGTTCTGACCAGATTCCTATTCTGTTGGCAATGATGTTCTTTATCTTCCTCTTCCCAGGGTCTAGACCTAAGGAATGGGCCTGCTGACATAAATGCTTCTACTTCCCCTTTCTGTTTTAGGGCAGAGAGTCAATCTGGAGCCTCAACATATTACCCAGACTGGACATCAATGGAGCAGTTACAAATAGGACCCTAGAACTAAATGTCAGCTGGTCATCAGCACTCACCACTAACTTTATCAGAAGCAAGGTTGGAAGTTTGGAAATGGCGTGGAGAAGTTTTTCAGCTGTGACTGAAAGAAGAGACCACTTTAGGATCCCAATTACAACTGAGCTCTTGGAGTCTGGCACCAAGACAGTTAACTTTACTATGGTCTCCACATTTAAAGACCTAACTGGTACTAGGATTACCTCAGCATTTTAGAGAGGACTGCTAACTGTTCTGCACCATGAGCAATTGACTCATGCTGCTTTGAAGAGCTGGAAATCAAAGTAGTTCCAAGCATCAGTGCCGTGACCTGTACCACAAAGAGCTCTGGCAGATTCCCCTTTCTCACACATGAGGGTTTTGTAGCTGAAGAGAACCTCTTGTGGCCTTGTAAAGAGCCATGACCAGTCTCTTTCTGTTCCAAGGCCTGAGCCTAACAAGCTTCTTGACTCATTCCAAGCAGTCAAGATTATATTCAGTGAGACATCACATAGCAAGAAAAGTCTTCCAGGTTTATTACCCTGAATAAAGAAATTATCCTTCATTAAAATCTTGAAGAGCTCTGGAAGCTCTACTCAAGCAAGAATTCAAAAACCATTTTGGATGCACTAGAGTTGTTTTTCACGTAAGCTTGTAGCCTTTTTTTTCTTTTTTTTGGTTCATGTTCTAATAGGTTGATTAGTTTTTATGTTTTGTGACATATAGGACATTGCAGACTCTCTGGGAAATGTTTATCCAGGTATAATGGTATTCTGGCTCTTTAAGACTAAGAATGAAAGCCTTGAGCTATGCTACTGCATTTCAGGCGGTTTTCTATATTCAGACCCAGGAAACATAGGAGGCAGCCACTAAGAGGGAGGAAGTAGTACTGAGGTGGCAGTGATCTGAGGGGAACCCAGGCTGCTAAATCGGTGCAGAGCCCAGGATGAGAGCCTTGAAGTATAGGAATGGTCCCATAAGACCAATGTATCGGGGGGGACAGGGTAGAAGGGGTCAGATCCCACAGATCTCAATGAGTATTCCATTACGAATAGCTAGAGTCTGTCCTCCCTCAGCTTCCTCAATCTGCTTTTGAAGTCTATGCAGAACTTGCAGTTTGACAGGACTTCGGACTCTCCAAGGCAGCTGGAATGCTGTCACTAAGGAGGTATGATGACTCATCCCTGAGGTACTTCTGAACCTGAGCCTGCCAAAGCCTGATGAGTCACCCCTGAGCCAGTGTGTGAATTGAGTCATCAGAATGAATTACCTGAAAGTCTTGTGAAAGGCCCCAGGCCATTCTATGAGGGTTCAGCCAATTCACAGGCAAGGACCCAGCCAGATGATTTCAAGGCAGGTATATAGGCTCCTAAAAAAAACCACTCTCTCTAGCTTGCTCAAAGTCACTACCTGGCTAGGAACATTCCCATTGCCTAGTAGTTCTGATACACTGCCTGTCGTCCTGTTCTAGCTCGTTCCTGATTCCGGCTCTACCCCATGCCTGTTTCCATGATAGCCAGGCCCTGCATCTGCTCCTGCCCAGCGAGTCTGAAAGGAAGAAAGACCTGTGGCAGGTCTGGCGGGGTTTGAAGACTGAGGTTTCAGGCAAAACATGCAGTTTTGGGCATCACACACAGGAAAAAAAGACTGCCAGTGAGGGAAGGATGAGAGCAGCAGCCCTACCTGTGGCCAGTAAAGTTGGGTGGGGAGGAGAGAGGAGCATAAAGGGCACAAAACGTGAGCCAAAAGGAAGAAATAAGAAAGGAAATAAAATAAGTAAAAGGCAAAATAAATGCACAAAGAAAAGTTAAGCTAGTTGACATCACTGTGCTCAGTGCATACTAGCTACAGGAGACTGATACCTTGTCTACACTTACCTTCCGGATTCAGCGGCAGCAACGGGAGATACTTGTAAATCACTTGCGTATCTCCCGTCGATTCGCTGCGTCTGCTCCGCGTGCCATCCACACTGCACTGCGCCACTTAGCAGGGTGGTTTTCCTACGTCAACTGCTGGATCGACTGAGCGGGTCTACACAGACCACTCAGTTGATCCAGAGCAATCGATCTGACAGTGGCAAATCAGTGTAGACCCAGCCTGAGAAGGAACTGGAGCTGCAGTGGGTATGCCCCTCACTACATACACATGGTAGAATGTGTAGGAAGCAAGCAGGGACCCCTGGACACTGCTGGCAAAAATCTCTAATCAAAGGCACAAGGGTGCAGGCATACCAAACAAGGTGCACCCATAAGGACATATACTTGAAGATCTAAAATTTCACAAGTCTCATAACGGACACTTACAGCAGCTCATTTCTACTACATTTGGAATGGAATATTTATATATAGACAATCATCCAGACAGATTACCTCTAGCCTATGCTCAACAAGCACATATTACACAAATTTTTAAATTTCCCAAATTAGATTTACAAAAAATCCTTATAAATAAGGAGAAAAAAGTATGTGTGGGTGAGGTAGGGATGGGAAGTAGCACATATTGTGAACTATTATTTGGATTAGTATGACCTGAATTTAGACTTAATTCCTATTTAAAATCTAAGATATCTTCTGGAAAGCTGTAGCTAAAGGAAATACTATTTTTAGTGTAAAGAAATAAAAGAATGTATCTATTTTCCCCCTTCCCACACCTACACTGTTTTTAGAATCAGTTTGGAAAGACTACATATTTTTTCAGACTGTAATTTCACTTGTTTATGCTATCATTTTAAACAAGAACATTTCTACAAAATTATAGGTTACAAATAGATTGTTTTCAGGATTATGTTACCATAATACTTCTAGTTTTTTAAAAAAAAATCTAGTGCATATGAAGTCCTATCCTTAAGTTTAATCACTTAACATATTTGCATACATTAATATAAAGATATATATTTAAGATTTACATACTACGTTAAATCAACCTGAATCTCATTTTCATTTAAGAAACCACAACAGAGCATCTCTCTTACAATAAGTTAAAGTAACTCAGCAAACCATTAAAAAAAAAAGATAAAATATTGGCCATTACAGCAACAAAAAAGCACCCTAATAGAGCAAAATGACTAGAATTCTAAATTGTTGCCTTGCTTTCTGTCCATAAGCGCTCTCAGTTCGCAGTTTCAGCATTCACATAAGGCCCTGGTCTCTGGTGTGTTAAGAGGACCTACCGATTTGAGGGCTAATCTTACTGATGCTGCTTCTCCGGAAGGGCAACCCTTCACCTCCCCCCACTACCAACAGAAGGATGAGTAGGAAATTCCTTAAGAGATGACCTAGCAGATCTAGATTTAGTACTAATGTTCCCTTCTGTCAAATCAAATACTAGCAATAGCTGCTTCTGTGCCTACATAAATCTAGAAGGAAAAAGCAGTTGCTAACCTTCCGTATCTGTTGTTCTTCAAGATGTGTTGCACATGTCCATTCCAAAGTAGGGGTGTGCTCACCCAGAACACCACCAGAAAGTTTTCCCCTCAGTGGTATCTGTCAGGTCAGCTCTGGTGCCTCCTGGAATCACGCCCTCATAGTGCTGGTATATAGGGCCAGGCCAACCCGCCATCCCTCAGTTCTTTATTGCTCAGGGATTCTAAAACTTTTTTTGCTGGGATGCCCTTTGAAAATAATTCAGGCTGTGATGACTCCGCCAAATAAAGTGATGCCCCCTCCCCCGCCATACTATGCCACCCTTACTTCGGCACTACTGCTGGGAGTGGCACTGCCTTCAGACACTTGTTGCTCTCTGGCCACCCATCTCTGAAGGGCTCTGTTTGTCGGCCATGCACAGGGCTGACAGTGAAGCCACGGCATGTGCAGGGGCTGACAGCTCATGACCTCCCACCTTGCAATCCCTTAAGAGGTCCCAACTCCCAGTTTGAGAATCTGTTCTTGCTGATTAACTCCGAGAGAAAGGTAAGCAGAAGCGTGGGGGCACGGTTTGGAATAGACATGAGCAACACATGTCAAAGAATAACAGTTATGGAAGGTTAGTAACTGTTTTTTCTTCAAGTGCTTGCTTGTGTTCATTCCAATACAGGTGACTCCCAAGCAGATATAGGGGGAGGTTCAGTGTTCACTGACAAGCAGACTGTAGCACCGCTCTGCCAAGTCCAGCATTGTCTCTGGCCTGCTGAGTGATGCCATAGTGAGCTGCAAAAGTGCAGACTGAGGACCATGTTGCCACTCTATAGATATCCTGGATGAGAACCTGTGCCCGAATGCAGCTGAAGACACTTGGGCCCTTGTGGAATGTCCCGTCAGGGCTGGAGCAGGGACTCTCGCCAGGTTGTAGCACAAGAAGTGATCTATGAAGAAATGGTCTGGGCTGAAACTGGGAGATCTTTCATCCTGTCTGCCACTGCCACAAAAAGCTGTGTAGTTTTCCGAAGTGATTTAGAATCATAGAATCTTAGAAGATTAGGGTTGAAAGGGACCTCAGGAGGTCATCTAGCCCAACCACCTGCTCAAAGTAGGACCAACCCCAACTAAACTATCCGAGCCAGAGCTTTGTCAAGCCGCACCTTAAAAACCTAAGGATGGAGAGTCCACCACCTCCCTAGATAACCCATTCCAGTGCTTCACCACCCTCCTAGTGACAAACTTTTTCCTAATATCCAACCTAGACCTCCCCCACTGCAACTTGAGACCATTGCTTTTAGTTCTGTCATCTACTACCACTGAGAACAGTATAGTTCCATTCTCCTTGGAGCCCACTTTCAGATAGTTGAAGGCTGCTTTCACATCCACTCTCATTCTTCTCTTCTGCACACGAAACAAACCTAGTTCCCTCAGCCTCTCCTCCTAAGTCCTGTGCTCCAGGCCCCTAATCATTTTTGTTGTCCTCTACTGGACTCTTCACAATTTGTCTACATCCTTTCTGTAGTGGGGGGCCCAAAACTGGCCACAGTACTTCAAATGTGGCTTCACCACTGCCGAATAGAGGAGAATCATCACTTCCCTAATTCTGCTGGCAATGCTCCTACTAATGCAGCCCAATATGCTGCTAGCCTTCTTGGCAATAAGGACACACTGTTGACTCATTCATATCCAGCTTCTAGTCCACTGTAACCCCCAGGTCATTTTCTGCCAAACTGCTGCCTAGCCAGTCAGTCCACAGTCTGTAGCAGTGCATGGGATTCATCCATCCTAAGTGCAGGACTCTGCACTTATCCTTGTTGAACCTCATCAGATTTCTTTTTGCCAAATCCTCTAATTTATCTAAGTTATTCTGTATCCTATCCTGCCCTCCCTCCAGCTTGGTGTCATCCTTTCTACGTAGAAGGCAATCACTTGCCTTACAATGAATGAAGCCTCTGTTCCTGCCTAGTGGCGTGCGGCTTCCGGTATAAGGCCATATTTACAGCAGCAGCAGCCACAAGCTAAGAAGCATGTGATCACATCCTCACATTCTAAATAAATTACATCAAACAATGTAATATCAGGCTGTTAAGAAGGCATTCCTGTCCTGAATAGTACCTACCACCACTAGATAAAGAAACAGATCTTAAGATGTTTAAAGAAAACTTTGTTTGATAGCATTCTGTCTGGCAAGGAATCACTTGTCAACAGTTGCAGTTGTAAAATTTACACTTCTTTATTGTTTGGTTTTTATAGTATCCACTTCTCTATTATTTAAATGAATTATTTATGTCTGGTTCTTTGATTGTTTTTGTTTGTTGCATAACAAATTGTGCAATATTTACATCAACTAATGTGATTGAGTGTGATTGGTTAGAGAATTATTTCACAATGTCAGGACTGGTCAAAGAATGATTTTTAAAATTGTAGCACGATTGGTTAAGGTACACCTAAACAGGACTCAAGTTTCTCTATATAGGCTGCAGTCTAAGAGGAAGACCAGCTGGAAGAAAGGGGGAAAAGAAGAATAATATGAAGGAAAGACTTCAAAGAAGAATGCATCTCCAAGACACAGTCCAAGTTCAGAGATGCTAGAATCCTCTGCATGACTGTGACGTGCAGCAACCTGAACCCAAAAGAGACTGACGTTGCCTGGCCAACAGGGAAAGTCTGCCTACATGATCAGGATTGGTGAACATAGCAATGTATGCTCAACTTGTGTATTTAGCTTGGTAATTGTTAATAAATGAAGATCAGGATATTACTGTGCAAGGCTCTTTCACTGATAAAAGGCCCTGCAGCCTGCAGAAGCATACGGTCGGAGCCCTACAAATTGGCAAAGGGTGGGAGTGCCTAAATTAACCAGTTATGCTCTGAGCCCTATAGATTAGGTAAGGGTAGATACCTTTTTCCCCAAAACCCTCTGGATTGGGAAAGGGTGGGGTGCCTAAATTAACCAGGTTACACCTTGAGCCCTATAGACTGGAAAGGTGGGTGCTCTAGTGCATGCAGGTAACAGACTGAGTTTGCAAAGATGGACGTGCTGTTCACCCATGGGTGAAAAGCTGAAATCGCCACCAGGTGGACTCTAATCAAAGACACCAATAGCCCTTGCTGCTTCCGGTGCAGCAAATAGTACAGAATGATGATCACATGGGCAAGACCCCTTTCTGTGCTGAGCAGATCAAGAACTGTTTCCATTTTGCCAGGTGCCTAGCGGATCGTTTTCTGTTCCCTAGAAAAACTTCTCAAACTGGAGCAAAGCATGCTAGCTCCAAGAGGTTCAGCTATGGAGCTTCCAAGCAATGAGATCAAGGGACTCGAGGTTCAGGTGATGTAAGCATCCATGATCCTGGGAGATGATCTGAAACACAGAGAAGGCCAATTGGTGTTTCCACCAAAAGATCCAGTGCTGGCGGAGCCAGGCCAGGGCTATCAGAATCAGGTTAGTTCCTTCCTCTGACCTTCAGCAGGACCTTTGTGTATGAGAGGGATGGGAGGGCATGCATAGTAGACATGGTCTCTCCAAGGGAAGAGAAATGCAGCCATGAGTGAGCCAGGTCTGTGATTCAGAAACAGAACTATCTGTTGCACCTGGTTACAAAGAGGTCTGTCCCAGGGAGTTCCCCATCTCTGGAAAATATTCTTCACGCTGTCTGGGCAGATGGACCACTTGTGATTGGAGAAGGATCTGCTGAGGCGATCTGCTAGCTTGTTCTGTGCCCCCAGGAGATAAGAGGCTTCAAAATGGATTGAGTGGAATATGCAGAATTCCCACAGGCAGAGAGCTTCCTGGACAGAAACACACTCCATCCTATCTGTTTATAGAGAACATCACTGCCATGTTGTCTGCAAGCTCTGATACGCATTTGTCTTCCACGTGAGATTGGAACATTTGGCAGGCAAGGCACACAGCTTTAGGTTCCCTCAATTTGATGTACAGCAAGAGCTTGGACTGGGACTAGAGGCCCTGGGTTCTGAGGACGTGTAGATGAGCCCCCCAAACCACTGTGGATGTGTCAATGACTAGACACATTGGCCGCAGAGGTTTTGAGAATGGGACACCAGCATATACTGTCTCTGGATCCAACTGCCAAAGGAGGGTGGTGACCACCGAAGGGTGAAGCATAACTACCATGTCCAAGCAATCCCAGTCTGGTCAGAACACTGACTCTAGGCTTGACGAGGTCTGAGTTGCAATCTTGCCTATTTCACCATGTAAGTGCGAGATGACATATGCCCAGAAGTTTCAGGCAGTTTCTTGCTGTGGTGAGGGGATGGCTTATAAGGCTATTTATGGTCAAGCTCAGGGCTCAGAACCTTCGGAAGGAAGGCTCTTGCCTGGACTGAGTTGTGGACTGCCCCTATGAATTCTATCCTTTGGACAGGGGAGAGCATTGATTTTGTATGTTTATCAACAGGCCTAACTCCAGGAAGGTTGCCAGTATCAGCCATACATCTGCCGCCACCTGAGCCCTGGTCTGGTCTGGTCTCTGATCAGCCAGTCATTGAGCTAAGGATATACCTGAACCCCCTCTGCTTCCTTAGGAAAGCTGTGACAACTGCCATGCACTTTGTAAAAACCCGAGGAGCTACTGACAGGCCAAAAAGGACTATGAAAAACTACCTGGTTCACAATAAATCAGAAAAATCTTCTGTGGCCTTGGAAGATTGAAATACGAAAGTAACATCCTTCAAGTTGAGGACAGCATACTAATCTCCTGGATCCAGAGAAGGGATAATGCAAGCCAAAGCGACCATGTGGAACTTCAATGTCTTCATGAATCTATTAAGGTTTTGCAGGTTCAGGAAGGGTTTGAGACAGCTGTTGGCCTTCACGATTAGGAAATAACTGGAGTAAAGCCCCTTGCCCCTTAGATCCAAAAGAACCTTCTCTACTGCTCCCACTTGCAGGACTGTTCACACCTCCTGGATTAGAAATTGCTTGTGGCCCTGAAGAGGGACGGGAAGGGAGGGTGGGAAGGAGGAGGAGAACTGAATTGTAGGGTGTATCCCAGTACTATTGTGCGTAGCACCTGGTCTGAGGAGATGTGGTCCCAAGCCTAACAGAAGTGGGATAATTGGTCCACAAACATTGGGGACAGTGAATCCAGACACTGTTGTTGTGTGCTGTCCTCGGGCGTACCCTCAAAAGATTTGTTTTGATCCCGACATTTGCCTGGCGGGCTAGTGGGTCGATGAGGTCTGGGGAGGAGTTCTCTTATAGCTTCTACCCTGACTCCTATTATAATTCTGCCTTGACTGAGGCTGGTAGAAATGGGGCCATAGATAGGGCTTAAAGTGCTTCCTTAACAGAGTGGGGACATGTAGCCCTAGGGACGTTAGAGTCCTTTAAGCTGTGGAGCTTAGAGTTAGTCTGTTCCAAGAAGAGTGAAATGCCCTGGAAAGGGAGGTCCTGGACAGTCTGCTGCACTTACTAAGGGAAGTCCAAGGCTTACAGCCATGAGCTTCTCCTCATAACTACAGCCAAAGCCATGGTTCATGCCACAGAATCTGCCACATCCAAGACACGTGCAGGGACACATTCGCCACCACTCTGCCTTCCTTGTCTAGAGCCGAGAACTCGGCCCTAGACTCTGGTAGCAGCCTTCCTTAAACTTGGACATTGAGTTCCAGGAATTAAAGTCATAGTGGCTCGGGAGCACCTACTGATTGGTGAGCCAAAGCTGGAGTCCCCCTATGGACTCTTCTGTCAAAGAGATTTAGCTTTTCGGCATCCTTGTCCTTGGAGGTAACTTCTCACGGTCCCTGTCTCTGTCATTTGTTGATTGCTGCCACCACTAGTGACCCTAGAAGAGAATGGGTGTCTAAACCCTTCTGGTGACACAAAATACTTTTTCTCCATCCTTTATCCAGTTGGTTGCAAGGAGGCTGGAGTCTGCCACACTGCTTTAATGGGTTCCAGAATGGCACAGTTCAGGGGCAAAATCACTCACAATGGCCCCAAAGAGGCCAAGTTCTCCCCAGGGCATGGGAGGATTCCAAAATTTCCTCCACCTGGATCCCCAGGTTTTGAGCTCTTCTGCTGAGGAGCTCCTGGTGTGCCCTGTAGTTGCCCTGAGAGCGCACAATCAATGTACCAATGACCGCCTCATCAGGGGAAGAGAAAGATATTTGGACAGGTACAGATCCCTCCCTGTTCCTATCCTTCGGCACCTGAAGGATCCTGCGATACCAGGACCTGAAGTTCGGTGCTGGGATCAATACGAGATCGCAGCTCCTGTACAGAGGTAAGTAATGGGGGAACTCTACACTTGGACACAATGAAGTAATATCTCCTCAACTGTAACCCCTGGACCAGTTGGAACACCAAGGGATTCCAGAAAGGCCACTGCACAGGCATCTGCCACAGTGCTGGCCAGGCCATTGGGAGGAATCCTTGGCTCATATCAGCCATCAGGTAATGTCAGTCAGATAAGTGTCAGCTTCTGAGGAAGATATAAGTTTCCGCCTCAGAGGAGTTGCTTCTCGGTGACCACAATGGAACAGTACCAGTTGGTGCCAGAGAGCGGAGCTGGAAGGGAGGCGACCAGTACTGTGTAATCACCGGTTTTCCCTTTGACAGAACCTGGGGCCTCGATGCCATGGCAGCTCTTGCCTCTGGTGCTCATTCGCACCTGGTGGGGGATGGCAGTACCAAGAGAGATAGTAGCTCCCTTGCTGCCTCAAACGACTCTGGCGTTGATGACAATACTAGGGCTCTCCGTCAGTTGAAAGGCCAATGGTACCAGACTCAACAAGCCCCTTCTCTGAGCTAGAGTTAACTATACTAAGCTGGCAGCTATGGAATCCGAGTGACATGGCACAAGTCTTGCTCTGCTGGCTTCCCTGTGACCAGCAGCCCTCGGAGTTGGGGAGCACCCCTTGTCCATTATTTTTTGCTTCTTGCTTGTCACTGGTGACTGGGAGCAGTGCCGAGTGTCCCATTGAGGCACAGACCTCCCCTGCACCGGAGAGCCCTGACAGTGCCGAGAGTCCTAGGACGCAGACAAGGAATCCTTCCTCGGTGCTGGAGAGGCTGAGCTGCGCTGTCTGTCTCTCAGAGATGTCGGTGCGTTTCTCACCAAGGTAAAGGTACTCAGTGCCAAGCCAGCATGACTTGGCTCCAAGGGGGGAACGGAGAGCTGCTTCTCTAAGGAGGAATTTGAGTGTCTGGTTCTTTTTGGTACAGTGTTTGAAACCCTTATAAATCCAGCAGTGCTCCCACAGTGGAACTCCCACAAGCACTTAAGGCAGGAAGAATGGGGGTCACTAATAGACATAGGCTTATGACAAGCTCCCACGACCTAAACTGTGGGAACTGAGGAATGAGGGTAGAGTTCTGGCACTATGAAAAGCAAAATAAATTGCAGAGACCTGCTCTACAGTCTATATACTACCTTCCTTTCCTCTTCTTAAAGAAAGCTGTCATGTCAAAAAATCCTAACTTAGCATGTAGAGTGGTGATTCCCACCTCAAACTTTTTTTGTTTTTGTTTTTTTAGTTGGTGTCATGTCTTAACAAAAAGACCATTTCAGGTTCCACCTCCAGTCTCACTTGCATTCTCACACCTTCCCAGTGCAACTGCAGTAATTGCCTACATGAAAAAAAGCATTTTAATCTGTATTTAACATATCAAAAAGGAGAAAATGCTGATAACATTAATCATACTAATCTATTTTTATTCTGCATTTGATCTACTCTTTTCTCTCCTGCTTCACTCCATCATGTTCTTCTGTGCTTGACTCCTTTCTTCTCTCACCCTGTACCTCCAACATGCATTTGGCTCTCTTCTCACTTTGACATACCTGGCCCACCTCTTCTTTCTGTTTCCCTCAAATAACTAACTCCCCAGCCACTTTTCCTCCTGCAGACAGCAACTCCAGCCCCACTGATGTCTCATTTCCTCTCCTGTGTACCAGTGGCCCCTGGTGGAATCAGCTATGATTGTTCTCCCTCCCTGTTTTCAGAATTTACAACGAAGAGCATAGATAGATACCCGTAAAAGCAGCTGACAACATATGACCAATCAGCTCTCCACAGACCATAGTTTTGAAACCACTAATATAAATCAACAGAGGTTCTTGTGGCAAGTGGACTTCTGGGATACCAAAACTTGATAAAACTGGCTCAGGTATATGAATAAGAGGAAAAGAGAAGCAACTACACATTAGTGTGAATGTTATTCAGCAGCAGCAGCAGGATTACTCCCCTCTGCTCTAAAACATAAGTTTTCAACTTTGCTACTTGAGTCAAGAAAAATCTCAGGCCTCATCATAAGATCAAGCCTGTCCTGATACCACATCCAACTGTCACCCCTGTTCCAGAAACTAGATCCATCATGAGAGTGGCCCCTCTCAAAAATTTAGAAAGTGAGATTTTGAAAGGCAAAATTAGTTACCAGCCAAGCCAGCTATAAAAGGAACATTCCATTTATAACATGATTTAAGTCCTATGACAGCCATGGAGCTTCTCAAACTGCAAATTTTAAAATAAACTCATTAGTACACTAATTAGGACTTCCTGGCTCTACTTTGCCTTTGTCAAGACAGCTGTTTTATACCATTTAACCTTTCGAAGGACAATCTTGATTTGTTCCATCTTTTCATTACAAAGGTCACATCAATAAACTAAGAACAGAAACAGCAGTATTTTCTAATGTTATTCATAATGTTGGCAATAAAGCAAAAAGACATCATATAATTTCAAAAATAGGAATCTTCAGTTCAGGAATACAATTTTCCACTGAAGAAATTGAAACTTTGTATTTTACAGAGAAAAGAAGAACTGATCTTGAGAAGCTACCCTCTTCCTTGTGGTCCTAGGCAAGGAGAAAAAAATTTAATTGTATCAATCTCTTCTCCATAGGGGTGGGGAGAAGTCAGGGCATGAGCACAGTGCCACTTCCTCCCAGGTAGAAAAGTTAGTAAGGTTGGAAACAAAAGTCAGGCCTTGATAAGCTGCACTCAGTCTCTGGTACCTAAGAAGAACCTGGCAACAAATGCTACCTCACACAGATCTTGTTTCATTCTTATGGATGATAAATATTGCTTTTATAACAATGTATGTTTGACCTTTTGAGAACACTTGCTTAATTATTAATATTAAAGTCTCTTTTTTTAAAATAATTTTATAAAATCAAACAGTATTTTTCCTCGTGACTTTAAAATCACCACTACTGATCAAAAGTATTGATCATGCAAACAGAGAGAGCGTCAAAGAACAAAGTCAATTGCACACATAATTGATACCATAAAATTATTCAAGCTGAACTCTAATAAAACAGATTTATTATCATTTCATCCAATGGTACTGATTTAAACATCAAGACAAACGTTCTTATCCTGCTACATAAATTTCTATGAATCAGTCACACTTTCAGCTTTATCCAGTTAATGTTATTGAAATATTGATTTTGCCAAATATAATTAACACAGTAAGAGTACAGTAAAAATGTACCTGATTATAGAATATTTGCTAACTACATTTTGTAAGCTTCTTCAGCGTTCCATTGTATTGCATTTATTCAAGAGCAGTACAATATCCAGCATCCCAATAACAATGAATAAGCCTAATGCATTACGTAAGAGTAAGCCGATTAAATCCTTGAGCCTGAAACCATATCTTTCCTTCCTCCCCCTCTACTTTGAAATTTGTCAAACAGAATTTTAATTTTCTATGCTTCTCAGAACCTGCATTATTCATATAATTAACATATGTATTTTTATATATAACACAACAACTTAAATCAATTTAATCCCTTAATGTCAATAGGTTTAGTGCTTATGGATGGTAAATCTTGAATTCAAACAAAAACGGGCACGTTTCAGATGTGTTTATAACAGCTCATTATAAAATCTCCCTTTGTGGTTAAAAGCAGGAGTTTGATTATTAATTATTATGATTTAAAGGGTGACCTGAAAATCTTTTTACAAAAAATTAAATCAACCCTGATAATAGATGCTGAGTGCCAAGCTGAGAATGGCATTCATCATGGTTCAAATCTGAGATATAAATGTAAAATTAACAACTGCATGGTAAATTGGACAGAAAGCCATACTTCCATCAACTTTAGCACTATCAGCAGATGGTGATTAAAGGGAAAATTGCTTGTGCAACTCACTGCTTCCAGATGCATAGGAGGTTCCAGATGAAGTGAAACTAGTGAAATGCTCCTGCATAGAGAGGATAGGATTTGGGGAACTATATAGCAGCTACATGCCTCTTGTACACCACGGGGCTGTATCATCTGTGCACTGTCACCGAGGAGGATGAAGCAAGGCAAATGAAGTGGCACAGAAGAGCATCTCTCTGCCAGTGCCCCCCAAAGGGCACACAAAATAAAAACTTGTAGCATTTGATCAATAGCTGTTTGGTGGCTGGAGGAAAATTTCCTTCCACCTTGTCCCTATGGAGAACATCAATGCTCAAAACAGCTGCTAAGACCGTAAGACCTACTGCATGCCTGAATATTAACAAAAAAAAAAAAAAAATGGAGGCTTTGTGACCATCTATTTAAAAGTGCACATGCATCTTAGGTGCCTATAGCTGGATTCAACATTTGCTGAAGACAAAAATGTATGGAAGAAGATACAATTGAAGGACCAGTTATAACTATACTATCCCATTGAATAACTATACTATCCCATCCCAACGGGATGACACAGTTGTATATGAACGCAGAACATGCCCTGCAGATTTTTCATTGTTATAGAAGATGTATTAGAAGGCAAGAAGCTGGCAAGGCCACACCCTCATAGGACTAATAGTAAGAATTTCTACTATAAGATGGGGACTGATCAGAAGAGAAAGACCTCAAGTCTATTAGTCGATTCCAGTATGACAGTGAGGAATCAATGTAATGAGGCTGTAAAACATGCAAATGCAATCTTAGGACATATAAGGTAAGGTATTTCCAGTAAAGATATGGAAGTATTAATGCCATCATCCAAGGCATTGTTAAAATTTGTTATATTGTGTATAATCATGTTCACTCATGTTCAAGAAAGATTAATTCAAATTGGAATATGTGCAGAGGTGGGCTAGTAGAATGATCAGGGGAATAGAGGGCCTGTTTTATGAGAAGAGACTAAAAGAGCTTGGCTTGTTTAGTCTAGCAAAACAAGGGCTAAGAGGGTATCTGATTGCTCAGGAGGTAAATATCAGGGAGAGAAAAGCCATTTAAGCTAAAGGACAATGTTGGCACAAAAACATATGGGTATAAACTGGCTATGAATAAATTTAGGCTGGAAATTAGAAGAATGTTTCTAAACATCAGAGGAGCGAGATTCTGGACTAACCTTCCTATTGCAGTAATGGAGGCAAACAACTTAATTAATTTTGATAGCACTTGATAAATTTATTAATGGGATTATATGACATGGGTTGCCTGTGATAATATAGGACTGGACTTGATGATTCAGAAAGTCGTCCTTTGTCCCAGTGATTTTTCAGGTCCCAGGTTTGAGTTTTTTTAGGTCTGGGAGTTAAGAAAGCATTATTTTTACTTGTAAAGAGGAAGTTTAAATCTGGAAATAATTGAATCACAACAAACAGGGAATCTCCACAATGCTTTTTATGTGTATGAGATCCTTCAAATGAGAAACACATTTTGAAGTTTTACAAGTTAAAGACAGACATAAAACAAAACAAAAAAACCATCAGCTGTTACAACAAGGCATAAACTAAAAATAGAAGTGGCTGTGAAATATGGCATGTCAAGACTCTTAGCTGGGAGAGAAACAACCTATTTCACCACTGTCCAAAAAACCTCCTAAGCCATAGATATGTGCTTAAATTCTGACAGGCCTATACATGACTGCTAAATCAGGAAGCAGTTACAGAACGACAGCTCATGTAAGCTAAATCAGGAAGCAGCTACAGAACGACAGCTCATATAAGAACAGATGTTTGGATAGGTAGTGCTGAGGGACACCACTGTCCCAGAGTAATCTGAGTGTTCCTTCCTCAAACAGGTTGGGGGAGGCAGGAAAGTAAAAGGACACAATAAGCAGTTGGCAAGACATTAGGCTCCTTTTGTGGGATAGGGGAGAAGATTACATTTTCTGGAAGACAAGCTGTTATCTATGTTCTAAGAGTTAAACTGTACCCTTGCATTCCCTTTCAAAAATACACCACTGTATCTTAAGCTTTAATATCTTTCTTTCAGTTCCCAGCTATAGCAGATAAACTTAACAGATGGTGTTAGCCATTATTTTAAATGTTATCTGCATATAAATACACTGTATTTATTATTTGTTACATACCCCATTATCTGTACGTTTCTCCACGGGTATATTTATTCCATTTCTTTGATTTTGGTTCTGACGTCCACCTAGAAATAAAGTAACAATCTTATTAGCAAGGGGGGTTGGTTTGTTTGAATTCAGGTGGTTTTTCCTGTTAAACTACAACCGTGTCTAAAAACTACAATCAATCAGTCTTTAACAAATCAGTATTTTTGTAAGTTTAATTTCCATCTTTACCAACTACACTACAACATTATGTTTGTCATTTGGTAAAAAAAAGTTTAAAAGCAATTAAAAATTTGATAGACTTTTGAGGGTTTTTCTTCTTTTGGGAGAATAGGAGAGAGAGCAAGTATTTTTGTTTTTAATGCAATGGGTAGCTAATCAAGTTTATTTGAAGCTCAGCCAAACAGCACTGAGCTTTTTTTCATACCGATACTGAAGTGATTTGTAAATATTAAGAGTTACTTAACATATTCTTTCTAATCCTCTATGAACCAATCCCATATGCATCAATATTTATTACAGTATCAAGATTTTGTTTTTTTCGCAGTAAGTTTCCAATGCCTTTTAAAAAAAAAGGCTACACATTTTCTAACAAAAGTTTAGCACTTTAGGAAGTATTTGATAAGAAATATCTGTCAAAAGAATAGATAAGACTGATTGCTTTGGTTGTTGCCAATATTCATTTTAACACTGAACTATTCCTCTTGGCTGTGAGCACAAAGTTTTCTTTTACATGTAATGTCATTTCTGCCAATTTCTACTATATCAATCCAAACCTTCGGTATTAGGTTACTCTTTGTAGGTGGCAGAGTCAGAGTAGAGAATGTTGATTTTATGGCACTCCTCTATTAAGGTCTGTAACGTGTGCCTCTGTATTTTTCTGCTTCAAATAAGTTTTGTTGTCAGAAACATCCAGGAAATAGTGTTATTTAAACCAGTGAACTGAGCATCATGTTGCCACAATTTGGTTGTTTTAGCCTCATATTCCTGTGCCCATATAAGCAATAGCTCTGGATGAGTATATTGTAAATGTATGTATTACGTGGCATGGCGCCCCCTCCTCTTAGTGGGTCTAGGGCTTTTCTCTCATGGCAGGATGGGGTATAACTTTGTCCCTCAGAGATTTCCCCTTCTAGAGTTGGACGGTAATACTATATCTCAAAATGGCTGCTCACTTCCGGTTTCAATAACAGTCTCTGGGCCTGGTAGGCCCTCACATCCTCATTGGGGCTATGGCCAAACATCTGGGGGGAGGGCGGTTCCTCGCTCTACTCTGGACCCCAACCCAGAGGCCCTACAAGTAACAGCCTCATGCTGTTCGTTTCCAGAATGCTGCTAGTTCCCCTGGGTTCCTTCACCACAGCCTCTTGGCTCAATTTTCCACACCCTGTTCAAGCCAGGCCTCTCCTGGCCTCCATGCCTGGGTAGCGTCTCAGTCTGTGGTAGCCCCTCTGGCAGGGCCCTTTTGTTCAGGCCTCTGCCCCTGGAAAGGCCCTCAGTTCTGCTTGGGCAAGACTCTCCCCGAAGCTCTGTACCTATGGGGTCCTATCCCTGGTGTTTCGCGCCTCCCTCTGCACCATCCTGGTTCTTGTCCAAGTTTGCACCTCTCAACTCTCCAGCACTTCACCTCACTCCCACAACTCCTACCATCCACCCCTTTCTGGCTGAAGTAGCTTTTAACAGAACCCAGGAAGGTCCTTAACTGGCCCCAGGAGCTCTAATTAACTTGGAGTAACTCCTGTAGAGTTTCTAAGAGAAGAGACACCTGCTGATCCTGGGGCTGATACACCTACCTGTTCCTGTTTTTTCCATTAGCTGTCTCCCACAATTAATTGAGTCCCAGGCCCCGTGACTCCTCCCCTTAGGCTGGGAGAGGGGCCTTTAGCAGTGAGCAGACTCACACCCGCCAACTTCCTGTAACCCAAATAGGACCACACTCCTGTACCCCACACCCATTTCAGTATGCACACCGCATCAGTGGCCCTACAAAGTCACGGGACCTCCTCGTCAACCTCCTCCTCGCTTTGGTCAAGGTGGCCATCTATTACACCAGGGAAAAGATGTTGGCTGAGGAGGTGCTCTGTGACTATGGGGCCTATTTCCGTTCCTCCATCCAATCATGTATCCAGGCAGACTTCCACTGGGCTACATCCACTGACTACTTAGCTACTTTTGAGGAGCAGTGGGAGCTGTCCGGGGTTCTCTGCTCAGTATCCCCTTCAGGTTCCTTCCATTTAGCCCTTTGACCTTCACGTCTGCTCGTCTTTTTTCATTTATTGTCCCCTATAATCAGTTGAGACCTGGGCTCAGTAGCTCCTCCCCTTAGGCTGGGGGAGGGGCTGGCTTGTGCCCGCCCATGTCTTGGAACCCAAATAGGACCACTCTTCTATAGTCCTCTGGCCTGACCCTGTCACAATTAGAAGCCAGATGCCTTGTAAACTTAATATAAACTTGATTCATGTTACAGTGGTTAATTTAAAAGTCTTGTATGTCTGATTTAGAAAGGGCATGTGTGTTTTCCATGTACGTGAAACTCTATGCTATGTTTAAAACATATTTAATACATATACATTTATACTGCACTTCAAATCATAGAGGATAGTTAAGTATTTCACAGTGTATAGAAATCAGTATGTACAGTCATCCCTTCAAGCATTACTGGACTTCACCTACTGTTAAAAACAAGTAGCCATTCTGCACCACTATATTCTACTTTCAAGAGAGATAGTGGGGATTCCCTTATTCCACTGAAATACTGAAAAAATGTTGGTGGACATGGTAACCATGTCTGTTGGAACTTGGCTATAGCATCAAAGTCAACATCTTTCTCCTGTGAATAAAAACAAGGAATTTCTATGACCACAAATGATCAGGACCTCAATTTTAAGTGTGATCATGCCTCAAATATATATAGAGCAATAATCCCTTAGTACATAAGGTAAAAGTTAATGTAGGACCTAAAACTGGGCCACTTTTAGTTATCTAAATCATCATCTAGGCTTCAGGTCGTTCCCCACTGTTGTAAAACTGATAAGCAAAAAAAAAAAAATAGTAGTTTTAGAAACATTTACATATAGAACAACCAAAAAAAGCTCAAAGCAAGGACTGAGCAATCAAGAATAAACTGAGATTTAAGAAAAAATTACTTGTCAGATACGGTCAAATTAATTTAATTGAGTCCAAACTGCCTGAGCATATCAGTAGGTATCTCAATTGGTGACTCCTTCATATCCCTTCACTGCTTAATTGACCATGACAAAGTGGGTACATATATAAATTACAAAGTTTTCTTGTAAATTAATTATGATCTATCCCTGTTTGATCACAGAAAATAGATTCAATTACCAAACACCAGACCCTTAAGGATGTCTTGATTTAATACTACACTCCTTGACAGAAAGCTTCTTTCTAAGAGTCAAGTAGACAATAGGGTTTTCATGATTGAAACTGCTGCTCCATTTTTGTTTTACATATAGCTACATGAAATAGCAGAGGACTCTATCAGGGATATTTTGCAAAATAGATTTTACTACATCTCTTTCGGATCAAAGTTGTTCGCTTGGATATGTGTAGTGCTCTTTTCAGAAAAAGAAAAAAAAACAAGGGATCTTGCCTTTAATATAAAAGCTGCTTTAAACCTTGCATCCCTATCAGCATTTCTGGATCAGTATCAAAAAGAACAGAAAACTGCTTTATGAAATAAAGCAAAATATATTTTTCTATTAAGCTGTTCTCATAAGAGGCAAGTCTAGTGGTTTCCCACTTCTCCTGTCTTTTGATATGTGACACTTGTGCTCTGTTGCAATGACAGAAAAAGGATTCAGCATTCTAACTAGTTCTGGAGTGAAACATTTGAAACTGGTTTATGTCATCCCTGGCACCAAAGCATACAAGCCACAGGGAGGTAAATTAGTGTCCATAATTATTCTGATCAGATTTTCTGCCAAAAGAGTAAAAAAAATTAAGGTAAATATATTTATAACAACAACAACGATTGTATGTTGTATTAGCAAAACAAGCTAAAAGTAACAAATATTTATATTAGCAAAATGGCAGCAGTGATCATGAGATGGTCGAGTTCAGCATCCTGACAAAAGGAAGAAAGGAGAACAGCACGATATGGACCACCAGCTTCAGAAAAGCAGACATTGACTCCCTCAGGGAGCTGATGGGTAGGATCCCCTAGGAGGCTAATATGAAGTGGAAAGAAATCCAAGAGACCTGGCTGTATTTTCAAGAAACCTTACTGAGGGCGTAGGAACAAACCATCCCCATGATCAGAAAGAATAGCAAATATGGTAGGTGCCCAGTTTGGCTTCACAAAGAAGTCTTTGGTGAACTTAAACACAAAAAAGAAAAACTTACAAGAAGTGGAAGCTTGGTCAGATGACTAGGGAGGATTATAAAAATACTGCTCGAACATGCAGGAATGAAATCAGGAAGGCCAAAGCACAACTGGAGTTGCAGTTAGCAAGGGACGTGAGGGGGGACAAGAAGGGTTTCGACAAGTATGTTACCAACAAGAGGAAGATTAGGGAAAGTGTGGGCCCCTTACAGAATGGAGGAAGCAACCTAGGGACAGAGGATGTGGAGAAACCTGAGGTACACAATGCCTTTTTTGCCTCTGTCTTCACAGACAAGGTCAGCTCCCAAACTACTGCACTGGGCGACACAGAATGGGGAAGAGACGAACCTCCTTCAGTGCTGAAGGAACAGTTCCAGGACTATTTAGAAAGATTGGACATACACAAGTCCATGGGGCCAGATGCAATGCACCCGAGGGTGCTGAGGGAGTTAGCTGATGTGATTTCAGAGCCATTGGCTATTATCTTTGAAAGCTCGTGGCAATTGGGGAAGTCTCCAATGACTGGAAAAAGGCAAATATAGTGCCCATCTTCAAGAAAGGGAAGAAAGAGAATCCACAGAACTACAGACCGGTCAGCCTCACCTCAATCCCTGGAAAAATCATGGAGCAGGTCCTCAAGGAATCCATTTTAAGGCACTTAAAAGAGAGGCAGGTGATCAGGAGCAGTCAACATGGATTCACCAAGGGCAAGTCATGCCTGACCAACTTGATTGCTTTGTATGAAGAAGTGACTGGCTCTGTGGATGTGGAGAAAGCAGTGGTCGTGATATATCTTGACTTTAGCAAAGCTTTTGATACAGTCTCCCACAGTATTCTTATTAGCAAGTTGAAGTAGTATGGGTTGGATGAATGGACTAGAAAATGGACTGAGAACTGGCTAGATCATAGGGCTCAACGGGATCAATGGCTCCATGTCTAGCTGGCAGCCGGTCACAAGCAGAGTGCCCCAGGGGTTGGTCGTAGGGCCAATTCTGTTCAACATCTTCATTAATGATCTGGAGATGGGGTAGATTGCACCCTCAGCAAGTTTGCAGATGGCATTAAGCTAAGGGGAGTGGTAGATATCCTGGAAGGTAGGGATAGGATACAGAAGGACCTAAACAAATTGGAGGATTGGGCCAAAAGAAATCTGATGAGGTTCAACAAGGACAAGTGCAGAGTTCTGCACTTAAGACAGAAGAATCCCATACACAGCTACAGACTGGGGACCGACGAGCTAGGCAGCAGTTCTGCAGAAAAGGACCTGGGGGTTACAGTGGATAAGAAGCTGGATATGAGTCAGCAGTGTGCCCTGGTTTCCAAGAAGGCTAATTGCATATTGGGCTGCATTAGTAGGAGCATTGCCAGCAGATCGAGGGAAGTGATTATTCCCCTCTATTCAGCATCGGTGAGGCCACATTTGGAGTAGTGTGTCCAGTTTTGAGCCCCCTGCTACAAAAAGAATGTGGACAAATTGGAGGGAGTCCAGCGGAGGGGAACAAAAATGATTACAGGGCTGGAGCACAAGACTTATGAGGAGAAGCTGAGGGAACTACACTTGTCTAGTCTGCAGAAGAGAAGAATGAGGGGGGATTTGATAGCAGCCTTTAACTACCTAAAAGGGGGTTCCAGGGAGAATTGAGCTTGGCTGTTCTCAATGGTAGCACATGACAGAACAAGGAGCAATGGTCTCAACTTGCAGTGGGGGAGGTCTTGGTTGGACATTAGGAAAAAGTTTTTCACTAGGAGGGCTGTGAAGCACTGAAATGGATTACCTAGGGAGGTGGTGGAATCTCCATCTTTAGAGGTTTTTAAACTGCGGCTTGACAAAATCCTCGCTGACATAATTTAGCTGAGGTTAGTCCTGCTTTGAGCAGGGGGTTGGACTAGATGACCTCCTGAGGTCTCTTCCAACTCTAATATTCTATGAAAACAAGCTAAAAGTAACAAACAGAAGTGAAATGCCTAGGAATCCTTTATCAGTTTTAAAGGAGGACAATGCGATCTCAGCAGCTAACCTGTCATTGAATACTAAAAAAGAGAACAAGAAAGTGAGAAATTTGTGCAACATACAGCTATGTAGAAAAGGCAGGAAAACAGGAGTTAATTGTCTCAAGGGTTATTGAAAGACATGTACTTCTCCAGTTAGGCTGCTACTTTAGAAGTGTGAATAGTGAAGTGAAGCAAAGCAAAGAGCTCTAGGCAGACGCAGCTGGTTACTAGGAGCTGCTGCACCCGAGTCTGATCAATAATTTTACCTTTATCAGCCACACTAGGTACTATAGTGTGTAGCTGATACTGCAAGTTGCAGTGCTGCCTGTTGCCACCAAGAGACTCCTGGTCTTGGAAGCTTCAGTAGCTATGGGGTGTCTGGCTCTTAACAAGACACACCTTAGGGAATTGTTCAGAGAGGGACAATCATGACTGCAGATAGATATTTAAGGCAGGGATTCTCACACTTTTTGATCATGTGAATCACTTCTTACAGAGAGTGTCTTGGGGACACCCCTCACCTCCCACCACTGTTGCAATGTCCTTATGGAAACTAGAATAATTACTTTCCTACTATCTCTCCATGTAAACAATGTATTTTAGGAGTGTGATTTAGAAGCAAAAAAGATGCTGAATTTATATACAGGGTCTATTTTAAGCACATTGATGCTTTTAATAATATTGCTTTTAAAGTCAAGTTTAATGCATGCTTGAATAACTGAATGTAGGCACTTTCCTAGCTTCATTTTTTGAGAATTTTAATAAAATAATGTCACTTTCCAGTGAAATTCTGATTTTTGTTTTTCTAGTTCTCCTCTTCACTGTCCTCACCACAAGTGTTCTCTCTCTCTCTCTCTGGAGTTTTAGATTACCGCTGTTAATAGATGGCATAATACAAAAAATAATTCTCAGGAAATATTTGTGAATAAAATGAACAATTTCTGAATTTGTGACAAACTGAAATAATACATTTAGGAAGTGAAAATTAATTTTACAAGACATTTCCAATGTAATGAAAAGTGTTGTAAAAATGTTATTACACAGCCACTAAAAATTCACGAAGAAAAACAAGAGATTTTAGAAAGTAAACAAACTCTAATCTGTGACTAAAAGTCCTACACTAGATGGAAGGGTTCAAAGTCCTGAGGCTACGAGCTTTTTTTTTAATTAGTCAAGAGTGCCAACTATAACACTTAACACATTAACAAAATAAATCTATCAAAGAAGAAAAACAAATCAATGGACATGCAATAATTCCTATACTAAAGCTATTGTTACATACTGCGGGAGTCTTTGCAATGTAACAACCATTTCATCCTAAGTATAAAAGAGGACATAAATCAAAAAAAAAAAAAAAAAAAAAAAAAGTTCTTACTTTTACCATTAGAGGCATGTAAAAAGTCATTCCGTACACACACATACTATCCTATACTCAAAGAGCACATAAGTGAGGGGAAGTTAATATTTCCTGGTGAACACTTTCAAAGGCATGACAAAATATGCCTTTTGATAACATTTTATAAAATTGTACAATATGCATCAATAAACTGTATGAGTGAACAATATTAAAGTAACTATGTATTATATTAGGCTAATGCGGTGTTGTGGCAGATATTGCAATTTCCTGCAATATCCTGAACATACCTTACTACATTAAGTTATGCCTTATTGAATTAAGTATTTTAGGAGTTCATTGTATTAAAATGGGATTTACGTAATGTCTCTCAGGAGGAGACCTGACAAATATAAACCCTAGTAAGTGTTATGAGCTTCAAAAAGGACTATTTGAAACAATGTGAACTTTTAAAATTAAGTGGATTTCCCAAGAAATCTCTAAGGGGAGAGGTATGTACATGTAACACCTTATGTTATGCAAAAAAAAACCCAAACAAACCCCAAAACAGCCTTTTGAAGCTACATGCTGAGGAGAAACTCATTTTTTATGAATTACCTATTCCCAGATCAAAGACCGAGGCTGTATAAAGAAGGGGCTAAACGCTTCAGGAGTGTGTGAGCTAACAGCTGTAACGAACTTGTGACCACAGAAAACCTCCTTGTTGAGGTCTGAAGGATTGTTCACCTGCCAGTGCTCTTGTTGGACTTGGGGTGATCTCTGGTATCCTTATCAGCATGCATGTGGATTCTTTTATTGTTTTTAATGTTTTCTCTGTAATGCTTTTACCTTAAGAATAAATGTGCTTGCTTAGAAAGAGCTGTGTTGTAACTTAACTGTGGGCAATTACACTGTTTATAGCCTCTAAGGAGAAGACAAAACAGCCGTGCAGAGGCAATTTGATTTGCTGAGGAATTCACAGTGTAGGCATGGAATTGTGCAGCCTAAAGATACACTGGTTAGGAGGAACAGATATGTGTGTCTGTCCACGAGAGGAGACAGCTGGGGAGCCGGAAGGCTAGGAGTGAGTGCCCCTGCTGGACAATAAGGGGGAACAGAGGTATAGTTGTCTTGAACTGTGACGAGTGCCAACAATTTTAATGCTTTCCTATAAATAATTCTGTGAAACAATTTGATTAGCTAGATTTAATTATCATCTGCGGCAAGTAGCGTAATGTAAGAGTACTTACTCTGTTCATTGTTTTCAGCTGGAGATTCCTCATGTCGAAGAAAAAACTTCACCTCTTCCCTGCGAGATCCCCACTTCTGCAGATGATCATACATCATGTGATCAAAGGGTATAGGGCGCTCTGAAAAGTATAAAATAAAATATTTCTGAGTCCAGTAACTTCTTACAAAGTAACATTAAAAAAATTGCTTGAACAAGTGGGTGCATTTATGGCATTTCAAGGAGCCATATGATGGCTTACCATCTAGAAAACTAATTCAAAATAAAAGCAGAAACAGGAAGAAAGTAACTGCAACAGTATATTAATACACTATTAATAGAACATAGTTAGACTCATAGACTCATAGGTCAGAAGGGACCAATATGATCATCTAGTCTGACCTCCCGCACAAGGCAGGCCACAAAACCCTACCCATACACATTTATAACAACCCCGAACCCATGACTGAGTTATTGAAATCCTCAAAAATGAGATTTGAAGACCTCAAGCTGCAGGGAATCCACCAGCAAGCGACCCATGCCCCACGCTGCAGAGGAAGGCGAAAAACCTCCGTGGCCCCTGCCAATCCGCCCCGGAGGAAAATTCCTTCCCGACCCCAAATATGGCGATCAGCTAAACCCTGAGCATGTGGGCAAGACTCACCAGCCAGCACCCAAAAAAGATTTCTCTGTAGTAACTCAGTTCCCATCCCATCCAGCATTCCCACAGACCATTGAGCAGACTTATCTGCCGATAATCCAAAATCAATTGCTCAAATTAAACTATCCCATCATAACATCCCCTCCATATACTTATCAAGCTTAGTCTTAAAGCCAGATAAGTCATTTGCCCCCACTACTTCCCTGGGAAGGCTATTCCAGGACTTCACTCCCCTAATGGTTAGAAACCTTCGTCTAATTTCTAGTCTAAATTTCCTAATATCCAATTTGTACCCATTCGTCCTCGTGCCTATATTAGTACTAAACTTAAATAATTCCTCTCCCTCCCTAACGTTAATCCCCCTGATATATTTATATAGAGCAAGCATATCCCCCCGGAGCCTTCTTTTGGCCAGGCTAAACAAGCCAAGCTCTTTGAGTCTCCTTTCATAAGGCAGATTTTCCATTCCTCGGATCATCCTAGTAGCCCGTCTCTGAACCTGTTCCAGTTTGAATTCATCCTTCTTAAACATGGGACACCAGAACTGCACACAATATTCCAGGTGGGGTCTCACCAGCGCCGTATATAACGGCACTAACACCTCCTTCTCCTTGCTGGAAATGCCTCGCCTGATGCATCCTAAAACCGCATTTGCTTTTTTAACAGCCATATCACATTGGCGGCTCATAGTCATCCTGTTATCAACCAATACCCCAAGGTCCTTCTCCTCCTCCGTCGTTTCCAACTGATGCATCCCCAACGTATATGTAAAATTCTTATTATTAATCCCTAAGTGCATGACCTTGCACTTTTCACTATTATATTTCATCCGATTATTATTGCTCCAGTGTACAAGGTGGTCCAGATCTTCCTGAATAGCATCCCGGTCCTTCTCCGTGTTAGCAATACCCCCCCAGCTTCGTGTCATCCGCAAATTTTATTAACACATTCCCGCTCTTTGTGCCAAGATCAGTTATAAAAAGGTTAAATAAGGTCGGTCCAAGAACCGATCCTTGAGGGACTCCGCTAGTAACCTCCTTCCAGCCTGACAGTTCACCCTTCAGCACGACCCGCTGTAGTCTCCCCTTTAACCAGTTCCTTATCCACGTTACAACTTTCACACGGTTCCGCATGGGGAACTGTTAGTTAAATATTGATTATGGTGGAGCAATCAGAAGACCACAGGGCACAGGCAAACTTGCATTAGGATTTTCAGTTTTAGATAGGGTTTACCCTGAGACTTTTGCTACTATAAACAAAAGTACTGTGTTATAACACAAAGTTGCACTGCTTGATCGCCACCGCATTCCTACTAATAAAGGCTCAAAACATTTACTTGACATGTGGTAGCCCTAGGACTAAATCCACTAGCCAGGATGCAATACCTTTCCTGCCACACACTCCAAACCCACACCCGTCCTCCCTTGTGTTTTAAAGAACGTGCAGTCGTGCAATATATTGTAAGATATTGTTCATTTTCTGTTTAACAACATTTTAAAATGTAACTTACTAGGTCTTTTTTGATTGTAACCATTAAGTACATAATAAGAATAATGACGTAACTTTAGATAGTACAACCACCTACACAATTTCAAAGTTGATAATCCTACTATTCACTCATTTAAATCTTACCAGGAATTTTCCATCACCTAACACCCTTTTCAGAGAGCTAAACCTTTAAATTCTGCTCCCTTTACCAATTGGGTTTTCTGTTCCTGTTATGAAAGCATCACACTGAGTCTGAACTATGAGATCTCCAATGATGGCGTAGACTAAAGTCATGTATAATGATAGTTCACCTCTAAGAATTCAGTTATGTGCTACCACTCTAAAAGAGTGATTATACAATAGCCTCTAAAACAGCAGAAACTGATACAGGACTGCAGTAATCAGCAAATGCAACAGTAAAATCTCTCTCTCACACACACACACACACACACACACACACACACACACACCCCTCAAAATTTGGAACAAGGTCTTTATTTCAGAAATATCAAACTTGCTAGCAAAAGAATAAGCAACGTATGATTAATCTTGCAAAATGTTTAATGTACTTTCCAAATTTCTAATTTCCAAATCTCCAAGATCTTTTTTTTTTTAAATCTAAGCTTTTCAAAATTATACCTGTATCAGTGTTTAAATAGTGCTGCACAAGTTAGAAAACCTATGAAGGGTGCCCCTTTCCTACTAATACACAGGAATGTAAGATAAATTAGGAAATAAGTATCTCATACTCCATTCAAGTCATCAGAAAAGGCACTGGATTTTAAAACCGAAAATTTTAAGATAAATTTTATTTATTAAACAAATAAAAAAAATTAGGTAAATCAAAATAAGGAGTGTCTAATAGTGAGAAGCTTACTGGTATGAACATATACCAGTATAATGGTATAAATTTAAACTGATAGGGCCTGTCTACACAGGAAAGTTTAATTTTTTTTTTAGTTAAGTTTTGTTTTTTAACTTGTATTTTACTGACAAATGTTTCAATAATTTCCAATAGAGAGGTAACTTCACTCTCCCCTAAGGAATGGTGTACCTCTGGTCTGTCCTCTATCCCCTTCCCTACTTCTTCAGACTAGTACCCAGATCACTCCCCAAGGTCATCTGGAGTCTTGTGTAGAGGCCAGGATATAATGGTCTTGTGAGAACAAAAGCAGAGAAAAGAAGAACAGATCAGAAAAAAAGCCATTTTTAAGGAATGGGGGAGGGGAAAAAGGAGTTCAGGTTATTTTCATTTTGGTGTTTCATCTGGATATTTCCTGACAAAGAAAAAAAAAAACTATATTTACCTGATTAGATAAATGTAATGAGAATTTTTAATCAATCTGATTTTATCAAAAGATTGTCTTCAAAGCCTAATATATTTCCTGTTTACTTCAACGCAGTCAGAATCAGAATCTTTTTCAATTTCAGAAATAACTTTTCTATTTAGCAATAGTTATTCATAAAACATTTTTAAAATAATTTAATATCTTTGGGTATTTACCCATACAATCTGAGATATGTACACTCAGATTTTAGTTTAAAATACCCAAATTTCACTAATTCAGATCAATGAAGACATTTAGGTGAAGTATATATGGTAAGAGAGAACGCAATATTAATTTTCAAATGATATAACTAGAATTCTAACTTTTAAAAATATTAGATAGTTACAAACTTGTTTGTGCCTTTATCAAATACTAATATTAAAATATGACTAAAATATGTTATAGCCAGGATTATTGAAAATATAACAATACTTGTATGTGTTTTATTTAATATTAAATATTTGGACTGGTTAAAGAAATTGCCGGAGATATTTGTTTTCTCTGATTCAAAGAGAAGCCAGATGTCAGAAAAGATAGTCCTCTTTGGCCATAAACCCATGTTTATTACTCCTAAATATGTGTTATCTAGACCAGACACCTTCCCCTTGTATAAATACCAGTTTGGTACAAATGTAATCATTATCTTAAGACAATAAACCATGTAAAACATTAACTTCTAGGAAAAGACCTAATTGTGAAAAGGAATGTGGGGTTTTATTATCAAAACAATATATCTAGGTGTAAAGTGGATTTTTTCACTCTTCCCAGAAAAATTTTTAAGTAAATCCACACAAATAATTATAGAAATATCCTGGCTGGAATGAATTTTATTACTCTAGAAATATCTGCTTGTGTCCTTAAAAGCCTCTAGCAAAAACATGTATAGTTGGAAATAATTTCAAACTTTATTTCTTAAACATTGAAGAGTCCATTAATAAACATTATTACCTTTCAATCCATCAGAGAAAGGTGCAAAATGATTTAATAGCTGGAAGTTGAAACAGGACAAATTCAGACTGGAAAGGCATAAATTAACAGCGAGCGTAATTAGCCATTGGAACAGTTTACCAGGGGTCGTAGTGGATTCTCCATCACTGACAATTTTAAAACCAAAACTGGATGCTTTCTAAAAGACATGCTCTAGGAATTATTATTTTGGGAAAGTTCTATGGCTTGTGTTGTACAGGAGATTACACTAGATGTTAACAACAGTCCCTTCCGGCCTTGGAATCTATGAATTTATAAATGGCAAAAACCTTTTTGAAATGCATACTTGCAACTTGCTAAATGCAAAGCTCCTAATATTGTTGCTATGTAAGTAATAAAACGCTTTATGTACCAACCTCAACTATAATTACCTTCTTAAACAGATTACTTATATATGAAGTCATTTGAGTATAGAATAGTTACATTAATGGGGAAAATTAATTAATGGCAATGCTCAAACAACTCCCTCACCTAACTCAGGAAGACAAGAACCATCTCTTCAAAAATTGTTATAACACATTAACAATTTCTTTAATAACTATTTAAGCTAAAGATTCCTTAAGAATTGTTTAATTTTAAAAGATGGTTTTGAAAACTGAAAACTTTTATATAAGCACCAGAGTGTGTGGATTTTTAGAAACAGAATTTCATTACATAATATACTAATAAAATGGAACAAATATCTCAAAAATGGACTGATAAAAAATAGTTAAAACTAACTTTAAAGATGTTCTGAGAATCTTCTGCCACAAGTACAAAGAAATGTAGAAATGCTGCACATCAGAGACTGCATGTTCAGAAACTGAAGGTATCAACTAAGTCAACCCCCCAAGGAATGGAGCCAGTAGCAACCAACTTCAGTCTAAACCAGCCTGATAGACGTCTGTTTTCCTCTACTTTTATAAAAGTAGGAAGAGGAGGATAAAAAGTTGACATAAGCATCCTCAACACACACACACACACACACACACACTCCCCTCTGCCTCACCAACAAGCAGTCCACAACTCATTCTGTCCATCTGTACAAGTAAGTTATCACAAACAGTTGAGAAAAAAAAAAAAAAAGAAGACTCAAGAAGTAACCAATCCCAGGAAAACCTCCCCAAGACTTCAACGTGGATTGGTGAGAGAAAGTTAACCAAGACTCTGCCAAGGGATTAGATTTACGAACTCTTGTAATGATTTTATTGGAACACTGAAATGCAACTGTAAGTTAAAATATTAACAGTTTCTCCTGTTGATCACCAGATGGTTAGACCATATACTCCTGCAGAGGAGACAAGGACTAAAGAGTGGTGAACAGAGACATAGGGGGATTTAACTGGATTTAAGATTCTTTATATTGGTTCATTAGCCTCTCTCAAGATAGCTATTTAAATGGCTTTTTCTAGACTCTGGTCTACACTTACTGGGCAATTTGGCAGTAGTCGACGGAAATTATGCAAGCTATGCAGAGTATCTAGCGTAACTCCTGTCAACTGTTGTGCTTCCCTTCTGTGCAGTGTCTTCACTGCACTATGCTGATGGGAACTGCGTTCCCATCAACATAACATTATGCCACTTGAGGGGGTGATTTAACTGCTTTGACTTCTGGATCGACTAAGCGAGTCTTCACTGACCACTCAGTCGATCCAGACAGGTCGATCTGATGGCGGTGTCATTGTAGACGTGCCCTAAGTAACAGAGTTAATGCTTTCTTCGATTTCATAGGATTTAATTACAATTAAATATGTTGCTTAATTACAAACTGGCTGATTATTAATGATTAGACAGGTTTTACCTGCCTTTAAGCAAATTATTTTGCCCATACATAAAGGTTTTAAGTGTCTAATAAGATACAAAGACTGAATTCAGAATATTTTGGGAAATAATGTATTTTGGACTTAATTTACCAAACCAAGACCATACCCACATGCAGTCCACTCTCAAAGGTGTAATCTTCGCTAAAGGCTCTCCAGATAGAGGCAGAGAGAAGAGACTGTAATGGAAGTAATCAGTTTACTAGCTGTGTTCTATTATTTGTGTTTTGTTTAATGTTGTCTCCGCTTTATTAATAAAAAAGCCATGGTAAATAATGGTGATTACTTTGCTTGTTTTTAAATCATACTGGCCCCTAAGGTATGGAAAAGAACCCCTGTGACTCAAATAGTGGGAGTCATATCCCCTAAGACAGTGTCAAACAGCTAGTATCAATAATTAAGTCATAAGACCATAACAACAGCCAAATTGCATCAGCCCAGGACCCTGTACTGACAGTGGCCAATGCCAGGTGCTTCTGAGGGAACCAACAGAACAGGCAATCGTTGAGTGATCCATCCCCTGTCATCCACTCCCAACTTCTGACAAACTCAAAAGTATTCTATAGCATATCTGCCTATCCTCGCTAATAGCCATTGATGGACCTATCCTTCATGAGCTTATCTAGTTCTTTTTTGAACAGTGTTACAGTTCTGGCCTTCACAACATGCCCTACCAAAGAGTTCCACAAGTTGATTGTGCACTGCGTGAAGAAGTACTTCCTTTAGTTTGTTTTAAACCTGCTGCCTATTAACTTCATTGGGTGACCCCTAGTTCTTATGTTACGAATAAATATATCCTTATTCACTTTCTCCGCACATCAAGATTTTATACGCCCCCCTTGTCTCTTTTCCAAGATGAAAAATCCAAATTTTTTTTTAAATCTCTCCTCAAACGGAAGCTGTTCTATACCCCTAATCATTTTTGTTGACCTTCTTCTGTACCTTTTCCAATTCTAATATATATTTTTTGCAATGAGGTGACCAGAATTACACACACTGTTCAAGATGTGAACTTACCATGGCTTTATAAAGAGACATAATATTTTCTGTCTTATTACCTCTCTCTTTCCTAATGGTTCCTAACATCATGTTAGCTTTTTTGATTGCTGCAGTATATTGAGCGGATGTTTTCAGACAACAATCCACAATCATTCCAAGATCTTTCTTGAGAGGTAACAGCTAAATTTAGACCCCATCATTTTGTATATATAGTTGGGATGACGTTTTCCAATCAGTATTAGTTTGCATTTATCAACACTGAATTTCATCTGACATTTTATTGCCCAGACACCCAGTTTTGTGAAATCTCTAACTCTTCAGTGTCTGCTTTTGGACTAACTATCTTGAGTAAGAGAGGATTATTCACCCTTGTGAAGTAACTGAGGTTCTTCAAGATGTGTCCCTCTGTGGGTGCTCCACTTCAGGTGTCGTCACATTCTGCATCCTTGCTTGGAGATTTTTACAGCAGCACTTGTCCAGGCCATGCAAGCGCTGCTCCTGTCTCACAGTGCCATTGGCGCCTTTTGCAATGCATGCGCAGAATGGCATGACCCAACCCCCTCTGTTCCTTCTCTACTGTAGAGTCCCATGCTTGAACTCCAAAGTAGAGGGGAGCAGAGTGGGTAGCGGAACACCCACAAGGACACACATCACCACTTTATCTGGCGAGGATGAGAAGTCATACCTAGGGGAAGACGTTTCTTGAACAACGCGTGCCTCCATCACCTGTGTGTTTTCTGGAGCAGGTTCAGATGAAGATGGAGCTAAGCGTGTACAAGATCTCGTTCTGCTTTTATGTAGGTGATCTGCTAGAAGCTCTGGAATAATTCAACCACGCATTCCAGTTCTGCCATTGAATGGGATATGGCATGGGTGGTCCAAACCACAGTGGCCCACACCAGGGATATGCACTGGTCCCCTTGCAAGATATATATCTAGATGCCTCTGAAGGCAGTTTGGTAGGAGAGGAACACTCTGATGAAAATTCTGCCTCCTCTGCCTCACTGTCCTCTCCACTTGAAAAAGGTACTGGGAAGAAGACTTAGTCATGTGCAAAATGCAAAGAGGAGTTGATTGTCCCTGCCATTGGTGACCATGAAGATGTTACTACTGTCTCCATTTGCTGACAGTGGTGTTGCTTGTATTTTTTATTTCAAGACAGTTCTGTGCTTTGTGTAGGTGCTATGGTCGTGCAAGGTTCCGTCGTAGGCACCTTGCTCATTTTTGGTGCCGGTGTTATTTCCAGTGTTGAAGTCAGTGCCAGTACATTTGTTGGCACCATGATCATTCTCAGTACTGTACTGAGAGATTGGATTATAATTCGTGTCATGGCATCTGATGGTACAGTGGCCAGGATGATTGACTCTTGGGGCCACTGGTCTCTGCTCCGTCTTTTTCATCGGTGTTGTGCAGGAGGAGGATGGTTTGTCTTTGTCCCTCAACTCCACATCAGGACTTTTAGAATCTTTGGGTGCCATGGCCCAAGTCATACCCAAGGAACCTGTTGCCCCATGAGTAGTAGGTCTTGGGGATGTTAGTCGTTTGGGCAAATTCTTTTTCTTTGTTGTGCTCCTGCTTCGAAACATTAAGGCTCTTTTCCTGGGAGCTCTTTCAGTTTTCTCGGAAGAGGTGTTCTCTGGTCCCGAGTCAGAGGAGGGTCTGAAAATCTTCTCCATCAAAATAAGCTTCAACATTAGATCCCCATCCCTCCTGGCTCTGCCCCTAAGATTTACAGTGCATACACTTTTGTGGCACGTGTGTTTCCCCGACAGCAGACACATTGAGAATAGCCATCAGACATTGAGATGTACATAAGGTACACCTTTTAAATCCTGGTGAACCAGGCAAGGTGTAATCTCCTAAATTTTGGAATTATTCTACTCTATCTAGGTGGGGTAATCAGGAAGAGGGACAGAGAAGGGATGAAAACCAAACATAGTTTGGGGGGATTTTTTTGGATTTTTTAATAGGAAGGTAGGTAAGGTAAACTACTGACTATACTAAGGTAATTATTAATAAACTATTTCTAATGACATTTGTAGTAGCACAAGTTAAATCTGTAGCTACTGAGGGTTCTGTTTTGGACTATGGATGGTTGAGAAGGAACAGAGGGGGTCGGATTGTGTGTACGCACTACAAAAGGTGCCAACAGTGCCCGGAGACGGGAGTTGAGTGTGTGCAGCCCAGACGAGTGCTGCTGTAAAGATCTTTCATCAAGGACAGAGGACATGATGACACTTAAAGTGGAGCACCCACAGGGATATCACTTGAAGGAGAATTTTGTATCATCTACAAATGTTGACACCTCACTGTTTATCCCTTTTTCCAGATCATTCATGAATATGTTGATCAGCACTGGTTCCAGTACAGACCCCTGTATGGGGGACACTACTATTTACCTCTCTCCATTCTGAAAACTGACATTTATTGCTACCCTTTGTTTACTGTCTTATAGACAGTTACTGATCCATGGGAGGGTTTGGTGAGGGACCATGACAAAGGATTTGTGAAAGTCCAAATACACTACATCCACTGGATCACCCTTGTTCACATGTTTGTTGAGCCTCACCAAAGAATTCTCAAAGAATCCCTCAAAGACATACATTGCATTAGATAATATATAATCATGCTATAAGGATGAGTATGGGGGTGCAGGGTGTCACATCAACATCTCTTATGTTCCATTTTATTGAAAAAACAGATTGATGGAGAAAAATACACAATCATAATCTAGGATCTCTGACAAGCAAAGCATTGCTTATGAAAGTGCTTTCATTCCAGGTGATTTAATGCAAGCAATAGCTAAGTTGTGAGCCTCACACCTATGATCCTAACAATAGTGAAGCAAGAGTGTACATACTAACCTCATGGGACACAGTTAAAAATCAGGGCACAAATCCCAAATTGGTTGTGAGTTCTAAACTTAGATTTTACCAAACAACCACATCAAGTACAAACTCCTTAGGCACTTTAACCTTTTTAACGAAGAGTCAGATAGTCCCCTTGAGTACTCTGGTCTGTCTTGCTCCTCAGGTGAGTGTCTTTCTGTAACAGATGGCCCCTTAAACCAAGAATCACAGCAACATTCAGGTTACTCCCGCTCCCAAAGGACCAATCATTTACCCCAGATCAAATGCGCTTGATGTGTCACACCAAAGACAATTCTTGCAGCAAATTTATAGTAAACTATATGAAGATTTATTAAACAGGAAAACATAGTTAAAGAGATATTTACAAGTTTAAAGCAAACAAACACACAAATGAGTTATAGTCTTAGGTTTCAATAGGTAATATAGGCTTCTATAATCAGCAAACTCTAATTTGTCCTTTAGTGATAACCCAGGTTCAGCAGCAGCTGATCTCTTGCTTATGCCTAGAAACACCTTTCCCTCCCCCCACCAAGTTGAAGTAACAAGAGATCCTTGGTTCCTTTGGTTTGAGGTTTTTATCCCCCTGCTGCTATGTGCTATGAACTACAAACTCAGCTGATGGGAGGGGTCCAACTTGCATGACTTATCTTCAGAAGAAGGAGAGCAGAACAACATGAGCCATTAGTCCTGTTGTTGATGGTTTCTCAGTCCAGTTGTAGGGAGTTCCCCATTGTAAAAGCCAACCATAGCCCTCTGGAATCAATTTGTCTCCTCTTTTGAAAGCAGCATAATTTCTGCAGAAGAGCAGCTCTTCATGCTAATTAAATCCCTCTCCCATGAAGTGATTCATACAATCACAATCATAGATGCTCACAGTATCGCCTAACAAATAGTGCGTTGCAATATATAACATATTTTACACATAAGATTAACACATGCAGCAACTCACAAGCATTCAACAGAATCCAAACCATGAAGACTTTCTTTTAATTCTAATATCTTTTTTATCAGTATTAATCCCCAAGTGAATCAGATTCCAGCTATGTATCTGTTCGGATCAAGCTGAGACATGGAGACCTTGAAACAAGCTGATGCCTGGTCTGCCAACATCAAAAGGACCACATCAAACACTCTGACAGCCCATACAGCAGAAACTACATGTCAGCTTTGAGAGATCATTCAAGCTTTTACTAATGTCTTTGTAGCAGGGTGGATTGATTTAAATCAAGGGAATTTAAATCTAAATCACCAAGAGAAAATAATTGATTTAAATCAGGTTTCCCCACTCATGATACTTCATATATTTCTTAAACAATGGTGCAAATATGATCATTAAAACATGTTAATTTACAATTCAATACAGCATTTTACAACATCTAGGAGGGTATACTTTGTGTAATTCTTTAGAAAACTTGATTTTTATTAATTTAGGAAATAGTACGTAACACACATTACCTGTGTCAAGCCGCAGATGTAGCTGCAATACATTAGAAATGGTAAGAACTAAATCACAGACACAACCACAATAGCACTTATATTTTATTAAACTAAATCTTAAATGTTACATAAAAGTGTCACATTTGCAATTGTAGCAGTCTCCTGAGTTGCCAGCTGACAGCTATACCTAATTTTTTTTAAATTTTCAAATTTTATTAAGTAACAGACAAGTCATCACAACACTAAACGTATGCTGTCCTTAAAACTTCTACAACTAGCTTTCATCTTCCCCACTCCAACTGTCATTTTTATTCATAGACAAACAGAAATACGAGTTTTCCTGCATTTTCAACTCCCAGTCAATTTCTTCGCTTTGAGTGAATAATACCAAATGATGAAAATTTTCTCTCTGTGCCTGCAGAGGAAGCTACTGCTGTGAAAAGCTTAGCAACTGAAGGAACTCTGTTTCAAGGTGCCTTGCTAATGATTTCCACCAATCCAGGGGAGTGACTTGATTCAAAACATCAATTAACATGTACTGTTTAAATGGTTCTTCGCCAACCCTGAAATTTATTATGACTGGCATAACTGAAGAGTCATTTTTGAGAAGCCATGGCAGCAGCATCTTCTTCAGAAGTTAGGCATCTATCTTTATATCTGGGATCGAGTCTGTTTGCAAGAAAATGAGGTGGTTAGTGCTTGATCCATTTGCTTCTTTACTGCCTGCAATTTAACTTTCTGGTGAGCTATTTCTTTCTTCAATGGCTCAGGAAATGCCTTCTAAATTTCGACAGCATCACCAATGCAGCAACAATGTCTCTGTAGTTTAAGGCTATGGATACAGGCTTCAGTATACCGAGCATATCCTCAACATTCCTCCTTAATCCAATGTTAGATACTTTGGATGAGATACTTCCATTTATTTGATCATGGTTTTCTTCACAAAGTTTTATGAAAATAGGCCAGTTCTTAATAAATTGTTCAAAACCATCAACCACAGAATTCCATCGAACATCTTAAGAGAGAACTAGTTTGGATCCTCCTGCTCTCTTCAGTGAAGCTGAAGCAAAATGGTTGTTATGGAAGTATTTTGCAACTTCAACAATATTTTCTGTTATTCCTGGGGGAGACATACTTAAGTCTTTGGCAACTCTAGATTTCTCTTACTGCAGTTTTCTGTACCATATACTTGCGTGATAGATTCTAAACCTACTTAACTAATTAAACAAGCCATAAGGATTAGCTAAACTAAACTTCTTTTTCTAGCAACATCCAGCATAGCAAACAGCTTGGGAAATTACTGGTTAAATCACTTACACTAAAAGGCATAGAGAAGGTCTTGAAGAATGATGCATTGCAAAGTGAATTATTTAAGTTACTAACCAGTTGATCCACATTGTTCTTCAGACACATCCACATCTTCATCCACGTCATTTTCTCCCAATAAGCAGTTTTCATTATGATGTTTCATTCTTGCAACTCGGCCCTCCATCTCCTCCTTGCACTGCTTACAGTTGACACGTTTTCCTTTTTTACCCAGGGAAGGAATTTCTTCAAAGTATTCCCAGATACGGTCTCTCTTTTGCCACAGAAAAACTGTCATGGCTTCTGGGCATAAGTGGAGGGCAGGGGTCGGCAATCTTTACTATCAAAAGAGCCATTTGCGGCTCCAGTCTGGAGCCGCAAAACATAGCTTACCGCGGCTGAAGAGCCGCATGCGGCTCCGGAGCCGTGGCTTATCGCAGCTGAAGAGCCGCATGCGGCTCCGGAGCCGTGGGTTGCTGACCCCTGGTGTAGGGGAATGTAGGAAGTTGTGTGCGTACTGAATAATGTCTTCCCTTTTTCTTTCCAGTCCACTCCACTGTTCCTTTCTACTCTGCCTCCGTCCTTTCTCTCTCTGTCTTTAGGACGGTATCTTAATTAACTCCTCTGCCTTGCTTGCCCTAGCTCCACCATTACATAAGCATGGAACAACAACAATCCTATCCTGCCTGTGTCTTTCTTTGCACATGTGACTTTAATCTGCTGAGAAACAAACTGAAAGCCCAGAATTTTCAAGAAGCAAGAACTAGTAGTCAGACTAGATGAACTAGAGCCATTAATTCATTTTGATGAGACTATAAGTGTAGGTTTAATACTTTTGTGATGAGATTTAATTGTAACTTATTTTATAAATGAAAGAAATTTAGTATTTTATTGATGATTTTTTTTAAATAAAAAATATCCAATTTAAATTAAAAAATCCAATGTTTGATTTTTTTTAAAAAATCATTCATTTTTTTCATCCTGCTTTTTAGGATCATCGCATTGTAGATAAGCTCTCAGCTTCAGATTCTTGCCTCAAGAATCCAGCATATTGTAAAAATCATTAATTGCAACCATGAAGTTGTAATCTTTTCTAGGTCTGGTTAGTTATTACAGAAAGTTTGTGCCTATATCTGTCACACTGGCTGTATTCTGCCATTCTCACCAAAACATCAGAAACTAAAGAACCAGTGGGTGTCCGAATAAAGCAATTACCTGACAATCTTTCATGGCTAGCTGATACTACATTCTCTGAACTCTCCAGGATATTCATCCTCAAGACTGATATTTTGGAGATAGAGATGAATCAAAGAGTAGAGTGCAAATAACATTCTATATTCTACTTTAGCTGGAAACTGTTCAAGATATTAGGCCTCCTCCAATGATATCAAACTCCTTACTTGAAGGCCCACTTTACATGACATTCAGATTCTTAGAAAGACAATATCAATTATGCTTGATTCACATTTAGAAAGTTTTCTGTGCATCCATGAGGGCTGGAAGTTTACTTCTTAACAATGAGAGTGTACATTCTTAAAGCTGCAGACAGCCTGAAACAATGACTCGGGTGTAAACGTCCCCCATATTTCATTAATCTCACTGAAAGGTTAAATTTGACAACAATGCACTTAGCAAATTTGACAACAATGCACTTAGCAAATAATAAGTAAAGTTACTACATAAAGGCTATATTCTAGCCCCATTCCTTTGCAAAGCTTCTACTGACATCATTAGTTCTGCTGAGGCTCGCGACTAGTATGATTGAGACTAGTTGAAAAACCTATTACTAACCTTGTGTCTGTTGTTCTTCGACATGTGCAGCTCATATCCGTTCCAAGTAGGTTTGTACACACTGCATGCACAGTCGCCCAAAGTATTTTTTCCTTACTGGTATCTGTAGGGTCTGGAGTCACGGCCTCATGATGTGCTATATAGGGCCCTGGCGACCTCCCACCTCTTCTGTTGGAGTCAGCTAGCAGGAAGGAACTGAGGGTTAAATGGGTGGGTCATGGAACAGACAAGCAACACATCTCAAAGAACAGTTACATAAGGTTAGTAACCTTTTTTCTTCAAATGCTTTCTCATGTTGATTGCAAGTAGATGATTCCCAAGCTGAACCATAGGAGGAGGGGTTGGAGTTCAAAGCCCCGCAGATAGTAGCACTACTCTGCCAAAAGCATCATCATCTGTGTCATTCTGTAATAGCATGGAGTGCAGTGAAGGTGTGAATAGATTTATAAATGCTGCTTTATAAATGTCCTGAATTGGGACTTGGGCCAGGAATGCTGCCAAAGACACCTGGGCCCTTGTGGAATGAGCCATCGATATTGGGACAGGCACCCTCACCGAGTCGTAAAAAGTCCAGATACAAGATGTAATCTATGAAGAAATCCTTTGAAAAGAACAAGGAAGCCTTGCATTCTACCTATTATTGCTACAAAAAACTGTGTCATCTTTCTGAATGGTTTAGTCATCTCTATACAAAAGGCCAAGGCCCGCCTGACATCCAGAGAATGTATCCTCCACTCGTGACTGCTGGCGTGTGGTTTTGGGTTGAAGACTGGAAGGAATATGTCCTGGTTTGTGTGAAATTGCGAAGCCCAATTTGGAAGGAAGGGTGGATGGGAAGTTGAACCTTTTCCTTGAAGAAAATTATCTAAGACGACTCCAATGTGAGAGACCTGAGCTCAGACACCCTCTTGGCCCAAGTTATCGACACCAGAAAAACTACCTTTCAGGATAGAGAAGCATGTTACTAGGGGGTTCAAATGGTGGTCCCATCAGTCTTGGCAGCATGAGGTTAAGGTCCCACGGGGGAACTGGCTGATGTGTTTGAGGGTATAGCCTATCTAGGCACTTAAGGAAATGCCTGACTATGGGGGTTAACAAAGATTGAAAGGCCTGCAACCCCTCAATGAAATGCTGAAATAGCAGTTGGTAAACCTTAATTGATTACACTGACAGACACTGTTGCTTTAGATATAACAAATAGTCCAAGATAGTGGGCATTGATGACAACATATGTGGGATGCCCTTCTGAGCTGCCAAATCAAAAATCTCTTCCACTTAGCTAGGCAAGTGGCCCTCATTGAAAGTTTCCTGCCACCAAGGATGACCTCTCAATTGGTTCCGAGCATGTTAGTTCTAAAGGGTTCAGCCCTGGAGCTTCCACGCCATGAGGTGAGGAGACTCAAGGTTGGGGTGCTGAAGGCTGCTGTGGTCTTGGGTGATTGGGTCTGCAACTAGAAGCAGACTGGGGCTTCCACTGAAAGGTTGAGGAGTGTGGTGCACCAGTGTCGACGAGGCCAGGCTGGGGCTATTGGAATCACAGAGGATCCTTCCTTCCTGATCTTAAGAACAACCTTGCGAACGAGCAGGGTAGATGGAAATGCAAAGAACTGATGACATGCCCGTGGATGAGAAATGCATCGGCAACTAAACCCGAACTGTGATTCTGGAAGGAGCAGAACTGCAAGCACTTCCCGTTGAGCCTTGTCACAAGTCTATGTGGGGAACTCCGCACCACTGGGCGATGCTGCTCACCATATCCAGACAAAAAGATTACTCATGCCTGAGAAAGGATCTCCTGAGGTTGTCCTCCAATTCATTCTGAGCTCCAGCAAGGTAGGATGCCTCCAGGTGTATCAATCAAGTGTTACAGAAGTCCCATAGTCTGAGGGCTTCCTGGCACAAGGGAGAGGAGTGTGTTCCAACGCATCTGTTTATATAAAATATCACTATTGTATTGTCTCTCATGATCGATACACACTTGCCTTCCAGATGGGCTTGAAAGTCCTGACAGGTCAAGCGTACCACTCTCAGCTCTCTTATTTGATGAGTAAAAGTTCTGAGTAACACCAAAGAACGTAGGTCTTCAGTTACCCTAGATGAGCTCTCTAGCCCATCAGCAAGGTGTCTGTAACTAAGCAGTGAGAGGCGAGATGTGGAGAATGGCATTCCTGTGCAGACCATGAGTGGGGTGAGACACCAATCTAGGGTTTCAATCACTGAGGGGGGAAGTGAGATTAACCTTTCTATGTGGTCCCGAGCCGGAGGGAACATCGAGGCTAGTCATGCCTGAAGTCACCTAGGGAGTAAGCTCACATGTTGAACTATGTATGTGCATGCTGTCATGTGCCCCAACAACTTCAGGCAATTTCAAGCCATGGTAGTGGGGGAACATTTTAAGTTCTCTATGATACCTCATAGGGACAGGAAACAAGATTCCGGTAGGAATGCCCTGGCTTGACTCAAGTTTAGAACTGCCCAAATTAATTCTATCCTCTGACTAGAGTCAATTTCTATTCATTAACCAACACCCCAATTTGTCGAAGGTTGACCTTATCATGTTTACATTTGCCTCCACCTGCGCCCTGATACATACATACTAGCCAATCATTGAGGGAAAGATAGACTTGTACCTTCCACTTCCTTAGCAACACAGAGACAACTGCCATACACTTGGTGAATATGCAAGAGGCTGCAGAGAGGCCGAAAGGTAGGACCATAAACTGATAGTGGGTCCAATTAACTATGAAGCAGAGGAAACTCCTGTGACCTGAGAAGATGGCTATAATGCTGACTGGAATGGGGGAGGGAGGATTAGTGTTATTTGACATCAGTTTGTCAAAATCATAGTAAGCTATGTGAGATATGCCATGTCAGGTACTGTTAGAAAGGCTATAGTGTGCTGAATAAGAAGATAATATTTGTGTTCATGTGTTATATGTGTGAGGGAAGTTATGGACATCTTTGATATACCTGTATTTCAAATTATGCTGCATAAGACATCCCAGACAGAGAGGGGGCAGGACAATAGCCTGCTTAATAGCCCATCAAGCAAAAGGCCCAGGAAGGAACTAAAGGCATACCTGAAGAATTACCAGGATTGGCCCATGTGACTCTGAACTCCATTTTAGTTCCTATAAGGCCTATAGGCCGCATGGCAAGAGGCAGAGGGTATATAAGATCAAACCACACAAACCATTTTCTCTTTGTTTCTGTCCAGCTGTGGACACACACCTCTGGATTAATTCATTTTGCAACTGAACTGAAGGACTTAGACCATCTAGGTACTGGATGTATACCAGAGGGATTATACAAGCCTGCAACTCCACAATTCTTCTAAAAACCTGATGTATATGGACTTTCAAATCATTTGTATGTATCTGATTGCTTTAATCCTTTAACATTTCTCTTATTGGTTGTGTTTCTTTTTATAAAAATAAACATTTAGTTTTAGTTACTTAAGGATTGGCTGGCAGCATGGTATTTTGGGTAAGATCCAAACTTATAGTGAACTGGTACTGTGGCTGATCCTTTGGGATCAGAGGGAATCTTCTGAGTAAAGAGCATAGAGTTTAAAAAAAACTGGTCTCTTTACTGGACCTAGTGGCAGTTTGGGAGCCAGAGACTGAAATGCAGTAAAGGGGGCTGTGCGTGTTTGCACAGTGTGGGGGAATCAGAAGCACTGTTTGTGGCTGGTTGGGAATTCTGACTTCAGTGACACCCACCATTGCTGGGAGAATCTGCTCTCCTTTTACAGCCTACCCTGACCCTGGCATTATCAGTTGGCTACCCTGGGCATGGACGGGTCACAACGGCTTTGTGAAAGTACATGTCCTTCAAGTCAAGGGTCGCATACCAATCCTCTTGATCCAGACAGGGAATAATGGAGGCCAAAGAGACTGTACAGAATCTCCGCTTCTTCATGAATTTGTTGAGGTTTCGCAGGTCAAGGATGGACCTGAGCCTACCTTTGGCTTTCAGGATTAGGAAATATTAGGAATATAACCCCTTGCCCTTAGCTCCTGAGGAACTTCCTCAACCGCTCCTATTCTTATGAGAGCTTGCACCTCTTGTAGTAGAAATTGCTCATGAGAGGGGTCCCTGAAGAAAGAGGGGGTTGGGTAGGAGGAAGCGAAGAAAATTGGAGCAAGTATCCCAGTTTCACCATGTGAGGTACCCAGTGGTCTGACATGATCTAGGTCCACGCATGGTAGAAATGGGATAGGCAGTCTGAAATAAAAGGGGTGAATCCAAGTCTCGAACTGGTGCACCGTCCTTGGGCGCACCCTTTAAAGTTTTGTTGGGGGCTGGAGGATTGTCTCACGGGTCTGGGCCGCTGACTAGAGAAAGGCTGAGAAGACCTTCTCCTATAATTCCTGACAATCTTCCAGTTATAGTCCTGCCTCTGCTGGGAATGGTAAAATCGAGAGAGAGGATGAAGTTTGACGTGCCTCCTTTGTGGAGTCAGAGTGTGATGGCCCAGGGACTTCAAGGTAGCCTAAGAGTCCTTGAGGCTGTGAAGTTTAGAGTCGGTCTGTTCAGAGAAAAGCACTGGTCCCTCAAAAGGGAGGTCCTGAATAGTTTGTTGAACCTCATAAGGGATGGCTGAGGCATGTAGCCAGGAACTCCTTCACATGGCTATGTCAAATGACATGGTATGGGCTGCTGTGTCTGCCACATCGAGTGCTGCCTGGAGTAAAGCTTTTGCCACAGCCTTACCATCATCTACTAGGTCTGTGAATTCCAGCTTGGAGTCTAGTGGTATTGACTCCACGAATTTGGACATGGACCCCCAAGAGCTGAAAGCATATCTACTTACGATCACTTACTAGATTGCAATGCGAAGTTGGAGCCCCCCAGTAGAGTACACCAAAAAGTTCCAACTTCTTCGCATCTTTGGGCTTTAGCATAGGACCCTGCCTCTCACACTCATTAGCCGCCACCACCACCACCACCACCACCACCACCACAAGCGATCCCGGTGGAGGATGAGTGTAAAAGTACGCATGGTCCTTGGAGGGCATGAAGTACTTTCTCTCCACCCTCTTTGCTGTGGGAGGCTGGAATATGCCATAGTGACCTCATAGTTAAGTAGATGGTTTTTATTAATAGCAAAGTAACTCTGGAAGGAGCCGCTGGGGCTAAGATGTCTGCAGAGGGACTGCACTCAGAAATCTCCTCTATTTGGAGCCCCATATTTTGTGCCACCAACAGCTCCTGGAGAGCCCTGCTGTTGTTCACAGTAGGCACAGCCACTGCACCTGCCACTATTTCATCCAGCAAAAACAAAGAGACTCTGGTTGGCACCATGTCCTGTTCCTGCCCAACAGCACCCAAGGGGTCCCATGGTACTGGTTCGTCGCATTCAGTGCTGGGATCAAAGCCCTGCTTGGTGCAGGGTTCAATGCCTAGTTTGGTGCTACCTCTGGGGCCACATGGTATTTCCCCGACTGCATAAATGGTGTAAGTTCTGCTCTTGGAAATGAGAGAGAGAGTGACCATCTGGAGTGTGATCCTGTGTCCAGTGGAATGCCCAAAGGATCCAGAATAGCCACTGTGCCAGCATTTGCCATTGGGGAAACCAAGGCATGGAATGAGGTTGTCCCAGCTCAACCCTCTGGTGCAGTCTCCTCATCTTCTGCCAGCTTTTTCTTGAACTGTACGACTCCGCCTCAGAGTAAGAGAGGTATACTATTCACTACTAGGGGACCAGGGCGGTACAGTGCTGGAGAGCGATGCCATGGAGAGGCTGACTGTGGCATCATGGCTCGCTTGCGCCTAGATGGCACTGGGAGATTTTTCAAACCTATGGTCTGGGATCCTGGCCCTCAATCCTGCCAGAAGGGGTTGTCAGTGCCATGCTCTCTATGAGCTCTTGCTGCCTCAAAGATCTCCGGCTTGGAGTGGAGCTGAAAATCCTTCTCACGGCTCTCCATGGATGGGTAATTCAAAGGCACCGGACTCAACGGACCCCTCAGGGAGCCAGAGTCAACAGTACTGTGCCTGAAAGTCTGGGACTTCAGTGGCCTGGCGCGGGTCACTCTCTGCTTGAGCCTTTAGGCCCAGATGTTTTCATTGTTGGTGACCATCCCTCGTCTTATGTGGGACCAGTGATTGCAAGCGGTGCCACGTCTCTCCGTGTGAAGCTTCCCTCAGTGCTGGTGATGCATGTTCTGAATGCTGGTGATGCAGGATCCTGACAAAAGGAAGAAAGAACTGCAGAATACGGACCCTGGACTTCAGGAAAGCAGACTTTGACTCCATCAGGGAGCTGATGCACACGGTCCCCTGGGACACTAATATGAGGGGGAAATGAGTCCAAGAGAGCTAGCTGTATTTTAAAGAAACCTTATTGAAGGTGCAGGAACAAACCATCCTGATGTGCAGAAGGAATAGCAAATATGGCAGGTAACCAGCTTGGCTTAAAGAAATCTTCGGTGAGCTTAAACACAAAAAGGAAGCTTACTAGAAGTGGAAGCTTGGTCAGATGACTAGGGAGGAGTATAAAACTACTGCTCAAGCATGCAGGAGTGAAATCAGAAAGGTCAGAGCACAACTGGAGTTGCAGCTAGCAAACGACGTGAACGGTAACAAGAAGGGTGTCTACAGGTATGTTAGCACCAAGAAGGTGGTCAGGGAAAGTATGGGCCCCTTAATGAATGGGGGAGGCAACCTAGTGACAGATGACATGGAAAAAGCTGAAATACTCAATGCTTTTTTTGCCTCTGTCTTCACAGACAAGGTCAGCTCCCACATTACTGCACTGGGCAGCACAGAATGGGGAGGCAGTGAGCAGCCCTCAGTATTTAAAGTCCAGGTTCAGGACTATTTAGAAAGGCTGGACGTGCACACCTCCATAGGGCCAGATGCAAAGGTGCTGAAGGAACTGGCTGATGTGGTTGCAGAGCCACTGGCCATTATCTTTGAAAACTCATGACAATTGAGGGAGGTGCCAGATGATAAGAAAAAGAAAAACATAGTGCCCATCTTCAAAAAAAGAGAAAGGAGGATCCAGGGAACTACAGACCAGTCAGCCTCACCTCAGCGTCTGGAAAAATCAATAAGCAGGTCCTCAAGGAATCCATTTTAAGGCATTTGGAAGAGAGGAGGGTGATCCGGAACAGTCAGCATGGATTCACCAAGGACAAGTCATGCCTCACCAACCTGATTGCCTTCTATGATGAGATGACTAGCTATGTGGATGTGGGGAAAGAGATGGTTGTGATATATCGTGACTTTAGAAAAGCTTTTGATATGGTCTCCCACAGTATTCTTGCCACCAAGTTAAAGTAGTACAGGTTGGATGAATGGACTATAAGGAGGATAGAAAAGTGGCTAGATCATAGGGCTCAACAGGTAGTGATCAACAGCTCAGTGTCTAGTTGGCAGCCGGTAACAAGCGGAGTGCCCCAGGGGTCAGCCTCGGGCCCGTTTTGTTGAACATCTTCATTAATGATCTGGAGGATGGGGTGAATTGTATGCTCAGCAAGTTTGCAGACGACACTAAGCTGGGAGGAGTGGTAGATATGCGGGAGGATATGGATAGGATACAGAGTGACTTAGACAACTTGGAGGATTGGGTCAAAAGGAATCTGATGACGTTTAACAAGTACAATTGCATAGTCCTGCACTTAAAGACAGAAGAATCCCATGTACTACAGACTGGGGACTGACTGGCTAGGCAGCAGTTCTGCAGAAAAGGACCAGGGGGTTAGGGTGGACACAGAGCTGGATATGAGTCAACAGGATACCCTTATTGTCAAGAAGGCTAACGGCACATTGGGCTACATTAATAGAAGTATTACCAGCAGATTGAGGGAAGTGATTATTCCCCTCTATTTGGCATTGGTGAGATGGATTTGGAGTATTGTGTACAGTTTTGGGGCCCCTCACTACAGGAAGGATGTGGACAAATTGAAGAGAGTCAGCGGACAGCAACAAAAGTCATTAGGGGACTGGGGACCATGACTTATGAGGAGAGGCTGAGGGAACTAGGCCTGTTTAGTCTGCAAAAGAGAAGAATGAGTGGGGATTTGATAGCAGCCTTTAACTACCTGAAAGGTGGTTCCAGGGAGGATGGAGCTAGGCTGTTCGCAAAGGCAGTAGATGACAGAACAAGAAGCAATGCTCTCAAAATTGCAGTGGGGGAGATCTAAGTTGGATATTAGGAAAAACTTTTTCCTAAGGAGGGTGGTAAAGCACTGGAATGCGTTACCTAGGGAGGTGGTGGACTCTCCATCCTGAAGAGGTTTTTAAGGCCCGGCTTGGTAAACCCCTGGCTAGGATGATTTAGTTGAGGTTGGTTCTTCTTTGAGAAGGGGGTTGGGCTAGATGATCTCCTGAGGTCCCTTCCAACCCTAATCGTCTATGATTCTATGTCGGTGCTTAGTGTCTCTAGGCATGAAGTCCTTCCTTGGCACCGTGCCTGTTACGGACGCCGGTGCACTCCACACCGAAGCCAAAGTACTTCGTCTTGGTTCAACTGGGCTTTGCTCTAGGGGTCGGAGAGCTGCCTCCGTTAGGATGAAATTTAGCTTCTGGCTTCTGTCCTTTTCAATTCTGGGATGGAATCCCCTGCAGATCTTGTTGTGAGCTGATTGGTCTCTCCCAGACACTTCAGAAAGATTGCATGCGGATTGTTTCTTGCACGCACCACACAGCTTAAACCCAGGGGATCGAGGCATGGCCGGACCTCGGGGACCAGGTAGAAGAGGGGAGAAGACCCTGATAGGCGGGATCTTAACTACTCTCACTATACTAAGCTATGAACTATCGCCACGATAGGCAATGTCTGAGAAGTCCACTAGGGAAGAGCTTGCTGAGCAAGAAAAGAGCGATGTTCCAGCAACCATCACAGGTAGTAAGAAGGAACTGAAGAGGTGGAGGGTCAGCAGGGCCCTATATACGGCACAAGGGCATGACTCCAGGGGAGCCCCAGAGCCGACTCTAAAGATACTACTAGGGAAAAACTCTGCCAGCGACTGTGCATACAGTGTACACATACCTACTTAGAATCAATACAAGCAAGCACTCAAAGTCCTACTTTGAGCAGGGGGTTGGACTAGGTGACCTCCTGAGGTCCCTTCCAACTCTAATATTCTATGAACTAATTTATACTGCAAATTGGACACAATTCAAAATGGAATACAACTTCTCCACAGAATTGTAAGGTAATTAAGACAATTATACAATACAGTGATGTGGGATTGGGCGGAGGTGTGGGGAGGGACATACATTAGACCCCATTGTGACATTCACAGGAGTTTCTACAGAAAAATAGAGATATTTTAGCTTTGCATTTTTGCTTCTCTCACAGCAGAAATACTGCACTGTGATATACTGTACCCCAAAACAGCAGACTGTAATCCCCATATTCATCATTTCTATATGGTTGTAATAGTTCATAATAAGCATGCCATTTAAGATACCTAATGACAGGTCATAAACTGCTAAAATTCATTGTTCTGTTGAAATGTGTATCACTAGTATATAACAAGTTATGAGATCTTGCTGTTATTGGAAAATGTTATGGAGTTGCTAGTTACAGCAGAAGAGGCATCCACACTGAGGAGGGGCTCAGCAGTCATCTATTAGCAAAGGAGTTGTAAACAACAAAGGATTTACAATATAATGACAGCTGCACAAGACTATACAATAGAGATTGCTCAACTCCATGACTCACTCACACAGAAAGGGATCGAGCAACCTTGTGGCTCAGCAGAGACCACCTGGACATGCCTGAACTAGTGGCTACTGGCCACATGGTCAGAAGATATAAAAGAACTAACAGGGACTGTTTACATGCCATGTCTTTTCTCCTCCCCCATCTATGCTGAAAACAGGAACACTGGAAGACTAAGAGACTAGATGGACACAGGCTCTTGGGATAGGCCTGTATACTGAGAACTAGAACATCCAAGTGGGGTGAGAAAACTGCTTCATCTAGATACTGCCTAGTGTTAAAGGTTTACAATTTAGATTGAGTGTTTATCTTTATTTTATTTGGTACCTATCTCTGATTTCTTATGCCTCTACTACTTTTACTCACTTGAAGTCCACCTTTCTGTATTAATAAACCTGTTCTATATTTTCAACTAAAAATGTGTTTCAATGAAGTGTTTGGAAAAATCCCAGCTCAATTAACAAAAGTTGGTGTATGTCTTCTCCATGCTGAGGGAGGAGAGAACTGGATGGTAACTTACTGGTCAGACTTCTGACCAGGATAGGGCAACTTCAGGGCATAAGCAGGGAGCTTGCGTGGACTGGTTGATGCCCTTCTCTGTAAAATTCATAAGTGGCAATCTAGCTGGGCGTAGGCCTGCTCCACCTGCTGTCTTGCTGAGTGGTACCAACATCTAGAAGGGTTTGCTGTTGTCACTTGCAAAGCATTGAGAGAGAAAGCCTCAGGCTGCAAAGTTAAGGAGACACAGCAGTACTCCAATCCCAGATTGTACTCTGGGGGGACCCATCACATGTACATTCATACTTAAACTTGGAACTAGATATCTAAAACACAGTATTGTGCACACTCAACCTGTGAGTTTAACTCAACACAGGAGCTGTGCACGTCAAAGTAAGGAGCACACATAAAAGCCCCACTAAGACAAATTGTTACATCTAAGTTCTGATCTGGCAGGAGAAGACACAATGAGATACCTCTCATCATTATAGGATCTTGAAATTAATGAAAAGAGAACAAGTCTTCCAGAAGTAAGCTGTTCATCTAATACTGAAAGGCTCTACAGATGTCTGAAGAAGGCCACCTAATCTTCCCCAATCCTAAAGCAAAGCTAGAAAAATTAAGAAGTGAAATTTCATGGTTCAGGTCAAACAAGTAGACTGAGACACACATGGAAAGCCACTTCTTTGTGAAACATTAGATACAAGATAGCCATTGCTTCTGGCTCTGGGTTGTGTTATCACCAGAAATGAAGCTTCCATGAAAAGAGGAAGACAGAATGCAGGGGTAACAGCAGGAGAGGCACAGCTGAGTCATGCTGAATATATTGTGACAGGGCCAGGCCAGACGGCTATGCAAGGGTGTTCCTGTTGAAAAACCGGAGTAGGGGGAGGAGCCACTGGACCGGTTTCCAATTAAATACAGGGGACAACAGATGAAAAAACAGGAAGGGCGTGAGGGTCACAGGTTTAAGAGAAGAGAACCAGAAGGGGACACCGAGCAGAGAAGTCCCAGACAGCACCCACTGCTCCTCGAAGGTGTCCTGGGAGCCAGCGGACACTGCCCAGAGGAACTCTGCCCAGAGGCGTGAGTTGACAAGGGAACAGAAATAGGCCCCACAGTTGCAGAGAGCCCCCCCTGCCAACCTCCTCTCCCTGGTCTTGTAGATGGTTAGTTTGGCCAGGGCTAGGAGGAGGTTGACGAGGCGGTCCCGCGACTTTGTGGGGCCACGGATGGGGTGAGACTGGATGAACAGGTGCGGGGAGAAGTGCAGCCAGAACCTCAACAAGAGGTTCTGGAGGAGCCGGAAGAGGGGCTGCAACCTGGCGCACTCCAGGTACACGTGCGCCAGGGTCTCCCTCACGCCGCACGAGGAGCAGGTGTCAGGTGAACCACGCCAAGTACACGCCCATGCTCATGGCTCCGTAAAGAAGCCACCAACTGATGTCCCTGGCGGGCCGTGGAATACAGACTGGCCCACCAGGGATCCTCGCCCTGTAAGGGTGGTAATAGGTCCCGCCACTTGGTGTCCGGGCGGGACGCGAGGGCGAGGAAGTGAAGGGTGTGGAGCACAAACGCGTGGCACTAGGAGCGGTCTGGAAGAGGATCAGCTGCAGATCAAGCAGCCGGCTTGGGGTGTGAGGATGGGGGGCCAAAGGAGTTCGCGGGGCTGAGGCCCGATGGTAAGCACCGGAGGGCTGGGGAGCACTCTCCTGCAAGACCCGCTCAAGGTACATCAAAGCAGTAGGAGGTAAGACTGCCCTCACCTCCTGGAGTATATGTCGGGGGGGTTCAAAGGGTGGAGAGTCCCATGCGCTGAGCCAGCACATGGGGGTCCACCCAGGTCCCCTAGGGGTAGTCCAGGAGGTCTCTGGCCCTGGTGACTCCTGCCAGGGCCAGCCTCTGTCGCACCGAGAGGGTCTCTGCCGCCTGCACATGCAGCTGGGGATTGTGTAACAGGGGCTCCGCGAGGAGATCCTCCCCCTCAATGACCACAAGGGGCCTGGAGGCTGAGATGAGCCTCCAGGTCCAGAGGAGGTCCTGGTAGAAGACCGGCAGCTTGGAGAGGTCTTGCGGAAGACCTCTTGGGTGGAGAAAAAAGAGCTGCCGGTCGTATCGGAGCCCTTGGAAGCGGTGGAGGAAGACCCGCGCCAAATGGCTCCACACCGGACTACTTGCACCATAAAAGAGTCTCTGCAGGGCCTGGAGGCAGAAAGTATGGACCTGGCTGCGGATGCAGCACAGGCCCTGCCCACCCTCCTCCAGGGGAAGACTCAGAATCCCTGCAGAGACCCAGTGCAGTCCTGGCCAAAAGAACTCCAGAACTGTCTTCTGGAGGTGGGCCAGGAAACTCGGGGTCGGGACCAGAGTGTTGAGCCGATGCCAGAGCATGGACAGGACGAGCTGGCTGATCACAAGTGCCCTCCCCCAGAGGGAGAGGCACTGGAGCAGTCAAGGATGGCTTGAAGCGCAGGTGGGAGGGAGCTTGCCCGCCACCCGGACCCTACTGTCAGGGCAGAGCTCTCGGCCCAGTTGACCCAGGCGGAGTAGGCTGCTGAGTAGACAGCCAGGCAATCCTCCAGCTGCACCAGGTCGCTCGGGTCCTGGACCACGAGGAGCACGTCATCGGCATACGCCGACAGCACCAGCCTCAGCTCTGGCTCACGGAGCACCAACCCTGTCAATCTCTGGCGGAGGAGACAGAGAAAGGGCTCAATGGCCAGAGCATACAGCTGGCCGGACAGTGGACAGCCTTGGCGTACTCCATGCCCGAAGCTGACCAGTTCGGTCAGGGTCCAGTTGAGCTTGACCAAGCACTCTACGGAGGCATACAGCACCTGGAGCAATCCCACAAAACGGGGTCTGAAGCCGAACGCCCGCAGGGGGCCCAGGAGATACCCGTGGTCCATCCAGTCGAACGCCTTCTCCTGGTCCAGGGAGAGGAGGGCGAACGACAGACCATCCCTACACCCAAGTTCCAAGAGGTCCCGGACCAGATACAGATTATTGAAGATGGTGCGGCCCAGGACGGTGTAGGTCTGGTCAGGGTGGACCATGCCCTGCAGCATGGACCCCAGCCACAGCGAGACAGTCTTGGCCACTATTTTGTAGGAGCGAGAGGGGATGCCAGTTCTGGTGGTCGCGGAGGTCCCCCTTCTTTGGCAGTAGGGCGAGCACGGCCCGCCTGCACGATAGGGGGAGCACTCTGCTAACCTTGTACTCGGCCCAGACAGTGGTGAGGTCCGGGCCAAGGATGTCCCAAAACACATGGTAGAACTCCGCGGTCAGCCCATCCATGCCCAGGGATTTATTGGTAGGCATGAGATGGAGGGCTTCTGAGAACTCGGCCAGAGTGAGAGGTTTCTCCAGCCGGTCCCGGTCGCCCACGCTGACCGTGGGGAGTTCATTCCAGAGCACCCTGTAGGCGGCAATGTTAGGCGGCTCCTGGGAGAAAAGGTCCGCGTAGAAGGCCCTGGCCCTTCCATGCATCTCCTCCAGGTCCGTGAGGAGGGTGCCGTCGGCAGCTAAAAGGCAGATGACATGCTTCCAGGCCCCCCTCCTTTTCTCCAGGGCATAGAAGAAGCGGGAGCTGCGATCCATCTCCCGAAGGAGATGGATGCGGGACTGGACAAAGGCACCTTGGGCTCCAAGATCTTCGAGGACTCTAAGCTCCTCCCGCTTCTCCCAGCACGCTCTGCAGAGGGATGGATCCTCGGAGCTGGTGGCCAGTCGCCTCTCCAGCTCCAAAACTTCCCGCTCCAGCTGCTCTATCCCCACATTCCGCTGCCGGCTGGCCCCGAGTGTAGTCACGGCAGAAGAGCCGGGTGCACACCTTCCCCACATCCCACCATCGCCGCACCGAGGGAAAGGTGCCCCTCCGCTCCCGCCAGGCCAGCCAGAACTCCCGGAAGGATGCCACGAAGCCCACAGCTTCCAGCAGGCTATTGTTAAAATGCCAGTAGGCCGGCCCCGGCCTCTCTGTGGTGAGAGGCCATCACGGTCACCATATGGTGATCCAAGAACGGGGCCAGCCAGACGCTGGATGAGTGGGCCCACACAAGGTGGTGCCGAGAGATGTAGATACGGTCTAACCAGGAGTGGCGCAACCGATCTTCCCCCACCCGGACAAAGGTAAAAGGTGACAACGTCGTCCGGGTGGTGGTCGCACCAGACGTCTGCCAGGGAGCGATGGTTGACAATCTCCCTGAGGACGTCCGCGGCAACCTGGCACTGCTCGGTCCCCGTGCAGTCTTGTTCCTCGAGGGTGGTGTTAAAATCCCCACCCAGGACCAGGCATTCTTGTGGATCCAATGTGCCGAAGAAGGCGGCCGCCCGCTGAAAGAACCACACCCGCTCCGGGCCCGCGGTCAGGGCGTAGACATTGACAAGACTCAACGCCAGCCCCTCCACACGGACCTGGAGGTGCAGCAGGCAGCCCGGCACAACCTCAGCAATCCCCAGCATCTCGGGCTGCAGGTCAGGGGAGAACAGGGTGGCCACTCCACCCGCACAAGCGGAGAGATGACTAAGGTGCACCCCATCTCCCCACTCCAGCCGACAGCTGGCCTCGGCGGCTGGGTCCATGTGGGTCTCCTGCAGGAACACTACAGAGTACCCCCACTCCCGAAGGAAGGAGAGTACCTGGTTCCTGCGGAGACCCGTCCAGCAGCCCCTCGTGTTCAATGTGCTGATGGTGATAGGCATTACAAGGAGGGCTGGGGGGTATCCTGGTGGGCAGGAGCGCTAGTGGTCCTCATCGGGCTCCGCAGCAGCCCGTGGCTGGTGCCGTATACCAGCAGGGCGTCGCAGAAGCCACGGGCCCGTTGGTAGGCCGCCACGCCCTGCCCCTTTCCCTTCCTTCATAGTGGCACTTATGGGCCGGAGGACGCGATGGAAGTTCCCCCAGCGCTGCAGAGCAAGCTGCACTTGGTTCCGGGCACCACGCATGTCCCGGAGAGAGACGCGCAGCTCCTCATGCAGCGCCTCCGGGGGGGTCGTCCTCTGGCTCGGCCCCCACAGTGGCCCTATGGCCCACTGGGATAGGGGCGGGGGGGGGGGAGACAGCAGTGCTGAGTGGGCTGGGAGTGCTAAAGAGAAAGGCCGCCTCCTGGGAGCTCTTCAGAGGGAAAGAGACAACACCAAGGGAGGCAGATGTACAGGCAGCCGGGGAGGGAGGGGGGAGAGGAGGTGTGGGGACAGGAGGTGTGGTGGGTGGGGTGAGGGCTGGGGAGAGGTTAAGAGCAGGGAAGGGGACAGGAATTAGGGTAGGGGAGGGGTCGGGGGAAGGAGTGGAAAGGGGGTCAGGGTCAGAATTGGGGGTGGGGCCCTCAGCCAGAACGGCTGGGCTGGTGGGGTGCATAGCCTCTTGGTTGGGGCCGGGAGCTGAGGGAGTGGGCACAGGCCAGATGTTCTCTGGGGGTGGGCGGACTGTGGGGTCACAGCACCCCTGGTTTCAGGCCCCCGTGAGGGGACAGCCAGGCAGGGATCCGCAGGGGGGAGGCAGGCCAGCTGGCCCACAACAAGGGGCAGGGAACCCGGTGGCCCCGGGCTCAGCCCCAGCCGGCGCCTCGGGGGCTGTGGCGGAAACAATGGATCCTCCCTCTCCAGTGTGGTGGGTAGAGGGACTGAGGGGGGACCCGGTGGTGGGAGCAGGGGGGGCAGCTGAGGACGGGGGGGGGGGGGGGAGGCCCGTTCAAGAGTGCCCTGCTCGAGGCCCTCCATACAGTGGGCTGGGTCATCCTTGCCCAGGCAGGCCAGAGTCAACCCCAGGGAATCAATCTCCTCCATTAAGGAGGAGAAAGCCCCCTCTGCCACCCCAAGGTCCCCTCTGGCACCAGCGGGGGGCTTGGGGGAGGTTCCGGGCGGGGACTCCTCTAAAAGGGACTCCAGGAGGGCGATGGTACTGCCCACGTCTGCCGCCACAGCTTCCTCGGTCGGTGCCCCCCGCTGGGCTCCGGCAGGGGGCGCGAACAGCAGGCCCGGCCCCAGCAGCTCCCTTCCTCCTGGCCTTGCGGGGGCTCTCACTCCCCTCGGCCATAGGCAGGAGGGGGCGCTGGGCTCCAGCCTTATACTTGCTGTGCCTACCCTGCATGAGCACCCAGCCCTCCGAGGTGGAGGGTCAGGGGGCAAGAGGACAGTAGTCACGGTGTGGGAAAGCAGAGCTGGGGCAGCAGGGTAAGGGGAGGCCTCCCCCTGGGGCATTCCCCCCCCCCGATGCGTGACAGTGCTGGCCCTGGCTCCCTCCCCTCCACAGGCCCCGCTGGACTACTCCGGGCGTCAGCTCTGAGGATGGCAGGAAGCAGACCACAGGCAGCCGGGCCACGGACAGGCGACCCAGGGAAGGTAGCAGGACTCAGGGGCAGAGCAGGCCCCAGTCTCCCCCTACCCCTCCAGCCCACCTCCCCCACACTGCACCACCAGCAGAGCCAGAAGATCGCAGGACTCCTGGGGCAGAATAGTTCTCACCCCCCCCACCTCCACACACACACACAAATATATATATATATATATTCATTCACCGGTCTCAAACTACTTTGTACTTCGCAGGTCTCAGCCATGCCTCCACCTATGCTACTGTGGCTACACTGCATATTTATGGGTGGGCTAGCTCAATGACAGCTAGTGAGAGTATGTGTACATAAGCAGAGTAGCTCATAGTGCAGCTGTCCCCTTAGATTTCGACTTGGGTTTGCAGGTCTGATAATTGGGGGGGAGAGAAGAGGCAGCAAGGAGAGGTGAAGCCTTCTAGCTTGTAAACCAAGCACAAAATGCATGACTTACAAAACTAAATTTCTACTTAAGATAGTTATACTAAACATTTTATTTTACTAGTTTATTTAAAATTAAAACACTGAGATTCCTCACACAACCATAGACACATCTAAGCTGGAAAGGGACAAGGGAAATCATCAACATTTTGTGTTTATCTCTACAGCTCTGAATCTGAAATCTTAATATTCTGCACAAATTCTCTAGCAAAAGTAAAGTATAACTAAAAATCAACAACACACAAAACTTGTATCTTAATAATTATGATGAAATGTATACCTCATTAATTACCAAGGAATGCTTTGCTTACCATTTCCACGCCACACTTCAGCAAGATGGCAATTTCCTTCACCAGGTTCTTTGCAGAACTCCACAACATCTCGACAAGTTGTTTCTGGTGTAATTGGAACTTCTGTCAAAATCTGTTCATTGTTGCTCAAAAACACAGTTAATATCATCTGAAAGAGAAGAACAATACAGTAATTAAAAAAACAATTCCAAACAGGAATAGAGCTCAGTTTTATACAGTCTTCCTTTAAATTGCTTTCTGTTATCAAGGTTGCCTGATACGTCCTATTTTAAGACCCCATTTTCAGTTGCTTTAATTGTTTGGGCTGAAATTTTCTATGTTGGTTATCTGTCTCAAGTTGAAGTTTCAGCCAAAATGGTTCAGCTATTTCTGAAAATGAAGCTAGGGCAAAATAACATTTTTCTCCATGTTAAAAAATTCTGAAGACCTTTCCTTTGAAATATTCTAGCACCCCAAGTCTTTGGAGCAAGAACTTGAAATTTGACAGAAGGTGACTTTGTTTCAAGTATTTGCTTTTGCTATCCCTGTGGAAATCCACATAAATTTGGACACCCTACAAAATGGGGAAAATAATACCGAGTTTTCACATGTTCAGCAGACTTGCTAGCACATAAAAACTAGCCTCTCCTAAGATTCCCACCTTACTAAGCTACTCAAGCCCCTCACAGCTCCTAAAGCTAACCGGACTATGCACATGCCATTCCCACAGAGACTGAGCATGTTCCACCCATCCCTTCGCAGCTCCTACATGTGTGCCAGCCCCACAGAGCAAATGAGCATGCTCCCAGTAACCAGGAAATACAGGGGTAAAACTGGATTTCTTTCCTTGCAACAGCTGCTGCCTCCAGGCCCCAGAACTGACAGCCTGCCCCTTCCTCTCAGTGACATACTGCCACTCCCCCGTTCCCCAGGTGCCAGGATGGAAGAGGCAGCTGTCTGATTCAAAGGCAGAGGGGACAATAGCTGTACCAGGAGGAAGAAAAAGGAGTAGAAGAAAAAGGTGAAACCAGAAGTTGTGAGTGGGCAAAAACACTGTCAGGAGTAAAGCGTTCAGGTGCACCTGCTCAGTATTTCTTATGTCCTAATGAGCCAGCTAGGCTCCCTGATGGACTGCCCTGCCTGACTGGCTGCGGAAGCCAGTCTTAAATCAAGCAGCAGTAGTAGCTCACTGGCTGCTCAAAACACACGCCCCACAGACTCTGCCTCCATATGTTCATCTCTCCAAGCCTTGCTCCTGCTTCACTCCTCCACCAGTCCAGCTCAGGTCCTGTCCTTCACCCAGTCCTGTTCCCATCCTGTTACAGCTTCATTGCTCCCTCAGAACCAGCCCTGCTCACTGCTCCTGCCTACCCTGACTCCTGTAAACCGGTTCTGACCCTCAGCTCTGACTCCATCTCTGCTTCAACCCTTGGCTCTGGCATTCAGCCTCTGACTTCAGTCCCAACCCTCAGCTGCCACCACTAGGCCCGACCACCAACAACCCAGTCCACTGATACAGACAGAGAAATTAACTAGGAGTGTGGAGGGGGGAACTGACTGTCTGTGCAAGAGACAGAACTGTAAGATGAAAGAGGTAGGGGAAGCTGAGACTGCGACTAGAAGACAATTGGTTTTGGGGGGGGAAAGGGCAGAAAGGAGGACGACGCTGAGATTAGAAAAGGAGCTGGAATCACGGGGACATCTGGAACTGGCCAAGCAAGGAGACTGAGAGCAGGAGCCAAAAAGGGTTAGGGTTAGAAGAATGAGCCAGTGATTAGGGTGCTAACCTAGAACGTGGGAGATCTAGGTTCAACTCCCTGTTCCACCAACGACTTCCTGTCTGATCTTGGGCAAGTCACTCAGGGGTAGGTTCATACAAGTAATTAGGGGTGGTGATGCTGAGTGTTACCATATCTTTTTAAGTACCTAGAAAATCACTAGGATTTACAAAGTCTGAGTTAGGTGCACAGGGCTCCTACACAATGAGTGAACGGATAGGAGCCTCAAAACGGTATTTACAAAAAATCAGCACACTAGGTGGCTCCCCATCTAAGCTAAACAAGAAGATGCAGAAGCGAAGGGTGTGTTCTAAGTCCCACCCCTCCCAGGCTAAAGGGAGGCGCTTCCCTCTGCTTGAGATTCTAAGCCTCAAGATACAAACCCTCTCTTGGCATTAGGCACCTTTGACTTTTGCAAGAAGCCAGGAAGACGGAGAGGGGGAGGAGACGCTCCTTCATAACTTTTAGTCAAGTGATTAGGTACTCACTTGGGATATGGGAGACCCCTAGTTCCCATGAAGGGGAATAAGGGTCTGCCACCTCTCAGGTGAACACGCTACCCAGTGGGCTATAGGATATTCTGATGTGGGGCTCACTTCATCTCTCCAACTGAAGTTGTTCCACGGTAGACAAATAATGAAAGAATCATTAGGCCAGAGAGACAGAATGTATGGGTAAGTATATTCATAACTGAGCAATCAGTCCCCACAGGAGAGTCTGACAAAGGAACACCTATCTTCCCTTGGTTCGTGAATCACTCTGGGGCTTAGGCCTCCAGATGCCTAGAGTGAGACTGTCACGTACATGCCCAGAAGCAGAAACGTAGGCACCTAGGGAATTTTACTGCAAAAATTTAGGCACCAATTTTAAGTGTCTTCTGGGTTTGGCAGCAGCTGAGCACAGGTTTTGTGAATCACAGTAGGGCATGGTTCTGGGATTTAGCACCTAAACTATCAGTTAGGCATCCAATTCCTTTTGTGAATCTAGCCCTCAGTCACTATACTTTAGTTTATCCTTTGTTTAATTGGGATAACTGTACTTCCCTATCTCACAGGAGTGTTAACATTAGCTCAGACACTACAGTGATGAGGGCTAGAGAATACCTAAGATAGATAAAAGTGGGGGTGATGGGGAAGACAGATTTAACTAGGAGCCCTAAGAGGGAGAGAGAGCCAGTGGGGGAAGCAACGGAAGACTGGATAAGCATGGGTTTGGGCTAGATGACCTCCTGAGGTCCCTTACAAACCTAATATTCTATGAAACTGAGACAGAGTAAGTGATTTGTCCAATAATAATATTGAAAACAGGTGGCAAAGACAAGATTAGAAGCCATGTTTCTTAGCTCTTTCTCTAGCTACCACTGTTGCCCCCTGCCTCCTCCTTCCCCCTCCCAATATACCGAAGCTTAAGGTCTTTGAAGCCAGTACGTTTCAGTGTTGGAAAGGTATTAATCTAAGGCTTAGATGACACTAGACAAATTCAGACCTGATTCTCCACCAATGGTACCAATTGTGGTAAAGTCAGGCCAGAGGGCTACTGAAGGGTATAACAGGGCCGGTATGTGGGCCCTTTGCCCTGCAGGCAGAAGAGAGAGCAAAGCAGGGCAATTAGAGGCACCTGACCCCACTGTAGGGCGACACCAGGTGTACTTACACCCTGCCTTCCCAAGAGGGGGGAGGAGGGAACAAACCAGGAGGAAGCTGCTGGAAAGCTTGTGGCAGGAGGAGGAGAGGAAAGTTCCCTCCCAAACCAGCAGACAAAGCTCCTCTACAGCCAAGGGAGACGGGGTAGTTGGGGTGCCCTGGCCCAGGAAGAGAGGTGAAGCACGAGACTCACCAGAGGGAAGCTGGCAGTTTGCCACACAATGTTGGGTAGTGTAGATAGGATGCAGCCATCTTTTAATTAGGTAACAGTTGTAAAAATGCCTGTACCTTGTCTGCACAATTGCTTCAACTATCATTAACACTGTCAGTGAATTAAATATTTGACTTTTCCTTGGGTAGACAAGGCCACAGACTTTTTCACAGATTCCATGGGTATAGAATTTAAATTCACCCCCTGAAAAGTTTGCTAGAATCTGAACTTTAATTTTAAAAATAAATCAAGTTCCCAGTCTGTCTGCTTATGGTACCTATAACCATGACAATGTAAAATTAGCATAAACCAATACAGTGCTCTCTGCCTGCATCTGCAGATGGCCTAAACCAAAACAGCCTACTGGAAGTATCATCTGCACCATTCATCTCAAACCAGATCACTGTGAATTGCACAGTATGTAATTTGACATTTTAACCAAGATGACATGGAATTCAGCCTGTCACTGAATACATCATTTTAATGCACCGAAATGTCCATTTTTTGTTTTTTCCTCCATCTTCCCACCCTGCTGGGACTTATCTTCAACTGTCTGTTGCTCTGCAGTTTTCCCCACAATACGTTTTGCACTGTTTCATCTAGCCAGGTAGGTGATGTATGAGGAACCAGTGCCAAGTCTAGCTTGCAATGGAGGAACAAAAGTTTAGGGGGCAAGCTAGGCAGCCTAGAAAATAATGCAGCAACTGAAGCTTTCAGGCAGGCAGATGAGCTGCTGAAACAGCTATAAGCTTTCCAAATATCTACAGGTGGGAAGGGAAAGGAGGTTTTGAACAGGGTTGCTTGGACAGCATCAGGGAAGCTGAGGCCTGGGATGTGGAACAGATCAGCTAAAGAACATACGGGGGGAAAAACATTTATGGTTGAAAAACCAACAAATTTTGCAGACTATTTTCAACTGTGAGCCATAGCTATATGTGACCTGCTGGTGCTGAAGGGATAGTAATCACAGATATTTCTTGGTAAGAGAATAAATGAACGTTGCTGCAGAACTTAAGAGCTTCTGCCTCAGATTTTGATCCATTGTGTCTATGAAGTACATGGGGCCCTGCCCACATGCAAATCATCCTTATGAAAAATGCTTCTTAACCTCTTGACTAAGACATGGAGGAATTAGAAAGTCCTTATCTATTGATAGTGGATTTTCAAATGGAAACAGCTACAAAATACCTCCTCCCGCTAAGAAATTGTGGCCATTCCTGATAAAGGAGGATTTAGCCACTTTAATCCATGCTTTCATAGCTTCCCCGCTTCATTAATGCAATGCATGATACTTAGCAACAATGCCACAGACAATGAGGATTTAAAAAAAAAAAAAAAAAAATGAGTAAGCAATCCTGTACCCTAATACTTGCACTGGTTCCTCGCTGAATACAAAGTTAAGTTTCAAATATGTCTGATCTTCTTTGCTCTCCATGGGCTGAGCTCAGTGACTTTCAGAAATTGCCTTTACCTATGCACCTAAGATTTACCACATCAGTTGTATCTCTCAGGAACATTGAACTAGCCACTTCTGGTCCCCTGGGCCATAGGCTGGAATCCACTGACATAGATAGTTACAAAGCTGCCTATGACTCCCCTTCTGCTGGATGCAGAAAGGAGCCACTGCCTAAGGACTTAAGTGGAGTATGTTTCCGCAGGGCTAAAAGACCAGTACAGGCTCCTTGCTGCAGCCAAGGGGATGGGAGATCAGCACTTGTTTCACCCCGTCTGCAGCAGGGAGCATGGCAAAGTGTTCCGCCTAGGTCCATGGGTACTGGGATCCCTGCTGGAGCCAGAGGAAGGAGAGCACTGATCCTCCATCACCCTGGCTGCCGAAGGGAGCCACCGTCTAGGGACCCAGGTGGAGCGCACAGGGCTACAGGACACGTGCGGATTTCCCGCTGCAGCCAGGGACATGGGAGATCAGCAAGGAGGCAGCCTCCTCACTGAACTCCTTCCATCTGGCTGCAGGTGGGAGGGGCTGCTGGCAGAGACTGGTGGCTCTTCAGGGCTGTAAAAACGATATATGTGGCCCTCAAGCCAAAAAGATTGGGAGCCAATGATCTACATCAAGAGGAAAACTGACAGCAGGAGACACAGCAATGTAGCACCTGGCCTATGACTGGGAAAACCCTTCCCAGGAGAGATAAAAAAGCCACAGCCTTTAACTTCAGAATGCCACTGCACCAAAAGAAATGCCTCTGCACCATCTTTTCCCACAATAATAAGATAATAATTAACATTTATTATTAATGAGGAAGGGAAAAAAGAAACAGTATTGTTTGAATTTCTCACTGGATCTTGCACTCAGTATTTAAAAAATGCAGCAGATAAATACGTCTTCTCCTTTATACAGAACTTCTCATTGAGTTAGAAAATATTAAGCTCAAATATTTTTCATTACAAATGCTATGTGTTGTATTTCTTCGAGATCTGAAGCATTAGATTTGCCAACTAATATCTTTAACTGCAAGTTTAAAAACGCTACATAAAATCCTTTTGCTGCCTTAGTTTTCAGTGATTTTTACCAACTTAATCAATTAATATGAAAGGCTTTCAGGCTTCAGTGCATTTCAACACAAATGCATGCTTTCTGATGTCCTACTTTCTGAAACTGGAATACTTTATGAACAAGCTGTCAGAACGCAAGACAGTGCCAGGCTATTTCAGGATATGTTTTAATGCTATGATTTTTCAATAAGTCACATATGATTTTCTTTCAACAGGGTTGCTACTTTTAACCTAGAACTGGAAAACGTTGGTGAGGGCTTGGAAATGAAGGGGGAAATAACTCAATATTTTAAAAATTAAACCTACTACATGGCTTTACTGTCTTACAAGTAACTGGCCTTTCACCTAAAACTTCATTTCTTTCATTCAAACCTGAAGTTCCTGACAAACTGAATTATACAATCATTACATTTTCTGCATGTAATAATCTATTCTATGTCCACAATATAGTTAGCTCATTTGGAATGGTCAGATCTGTTAAGGATTACCAAAAAAAACCCTGAAACTACTGAAACAGTGGGTAGAATAGATTTAAAAACAAACAAAAACAAAAACATTGAACAGTAACATGATTATTTTTCCTGTCTCATTTGTCTTTCCAATTTTTAGATACAAAGATACTCAAAATGATGTCCAAGTTGTACTAATAATTTGGTAGAAGTCATTAATTTAGGAAGCATGATCCCAAGTATTAGTGCATATGTGGCTAAACTCTTGTACATATGCATTACAACGGTTATGAAATTGCTCCCACACTCCCACCGTCACTGCAGCCTGGAGGATCTCATGTGCAGGGGGAAAACAGAGATGATGCTCCTCCTTTTCCAGAAGTTAGAAGAGACTGAAGGTGAGGTTGATTTGTTTTCAAATTTATCAGACATGTTAGCCAGAAGCTGACAGAGGCAATAGACTCTAAAGCAGAATTCAAGGATATCTCCCAGATAGCAATCCCACTTCCTCTCTTATGTGCCACTGGGGGAAAAATGGAAATTGTCTTATCTGGGTACTGGCCCTACACAGATCACAACCCCATTCAAAATCTTGGTCCTCATCTTCAAGGCACTTAATGCTTGATTCAAGGTATCTAAAATACAGCCTAAAGCTCCAGGATGAGGACTATGATCAACATCTATCTGTGACAAAACTGAGTTGTCCATTACAAGGTAAGAGTAACTTGAGCATGAAAGAGAGCTTTCTTGAGACTCAGTCCAATACTGTAGAACAAATTTCCATGCACCCCCAGAATCTTCATAAACACACACCACATTCCATTTCAAGTGCAAGGTACTCTTCAACCTTGCCTTTGCTAATTATACACCATTGCTTGAGGTTGAATTACACAGTTTGGTTTTACCAAGAGCTTTAAACATTTATTTTGTAAAAAATAAAGTGACGGGGCATAAACCAGAACACAGAATATAAATACTGCATTCTATTTACTATTCACTTAAGAAAGAAAAATCAAGTGCACAACTACAAAATGGGAAATAACTGGCCAGATTCTGCTGATAAGGTTCTTGAAGTTACAGAGGATCACAAATTAAAATACAAAGTCAACAATTTGATGCAGTTGAAAAAAAAGGTTAATATCATTCTGGGGTGCCTTAACAGGAGTGTTGTAAGACAGACACAGGCGAGAACTGCCCCACTATTCTCAACACTTGTGTAGCTCAACTGGCATACTGTGTCCAATTTTGAGCCTTACCTTTTAAGAAAAATGTGGACAAACTGAAGAGGTCCAGGGGACAACAAAAGTGATAAAAGGTTTAGAAAAACCTAACCTATGAAGAAAGGTTAAAAAACCTGGCATGTTTAGTCTTGAGAAAAGACTCCTCAAAGCACACCTGAGAAGTCTTCCCATATGTTAAGGGCTGTTATAAAGAGGATAGGGATCAACTGTTCTCCATGCCCACTGAAGTAGAACAAGCAGCAACTGGCTTAACATGCAGCAACATTTAGATTAGCTATTAGGAAAAGCTTTCTAACTATAAGGATAGTTAGCGCTGGTATAGGTTTCTAAGGGAGGCTGTAGAATCCCGATCATTGGAAATCTTTTAAGAAAAGGTTAGACAACAACTGTCAGGGATGGTCTAGGACTGTATACTTGGTCCTGACTCAGCACAGGACGCTGGACTAGATGACCCCTAACAGGCCCTTTCAGCCCTACACTTCTATGATTTTCTTTATTGTCATCTGATGAAAAATTAATTAGATATAGGTGTACAATACAGAAAGAATAGCAAGAATTCAAAAAAGTCATTCCTTTTGGCAATTTTTTCCCCATCTCACTTTTTTTTCCTTACCCTCTTGCAAGGAAACTAACACACTGGGATACATCCTTTAGCCACACTGTTGCTCCTCATGCTGATTTCTAGAATATCAGTTATACATTGCTAGTGTGTGTCTCCCATGCATTTTATAACTTTTTAGTCATTATGGAAAACTTGTGTCCTAAGACAAAATTTTAAATTTGATGTAAATGTGTTTATGCAGAGATAGATTTGTCTTCTGGGAGAAAGAGAGAGAAAGAGAAAAATACACAAACGTTCCTGTGGGCTACAGTTGTATTTTTTTTGAACAGAAAAGTTTGCTGAGTTGGGAAAAGGGAGACCAATTCTTGGGTGGAGTTCATTCCACAGTCCTGGAGTAGCCTCCAAGCTAGTTTTGTCTCCTGTACAGACAGCTTCAACCTTATTATAGAGAGAGAGTTCCATTGTGCCAAAAAGGGAATTGTTCACCATGGTCTTCACCCTACGGCTTTAGATAATCCTTTAGATATACTGAACCCAAGCAAATAAGCATCTTGAAGATAAGACTTTGAACTTGATCTGAAAGTCTAAAAAGTCAGAGCAGAGAGCAGGTTTGATGTGTTCATGGTAGCTTATTCCACTGAAGACACACACTGCAGAGTTCTGTGCTAGTTTCCTAAGTACTGAAGGCTTAAAACCCAGGTATATCTCATTGCTGTAGTCCTGCCAAGAGGTGACAAAGGTGCAAATAATCAAGGCTAGGTCATCATCCACCAGGAGAGAACAGAGTTTCTAACCAACCAGATATGACAACACCAGTTCTGTGTGAGAGCTTAGCATCAGCAAGGAATTTAAGAGTACTCCTAAATTTCAGACTGAATTGACCAATTGTGGGTGTGTATCTTGAACCAAAGCCTGAAGAGTTCTCTGCCACAAAGTGCTCTGTTCTGCCCACCACCAACATCTCGGTCTTACTTAGCTTTATCCAACCATTCTTCAGCCTTGTGCTGATCTAATTAAAACACTGGTCCACCCTGATGGTGGTTGTGGTGTGGTCACATGTTGTGAAGGAGATAGAGCTGTGTGTCATTTGCATATTGAGAGCACTTGAATCCAGGATGTCTGATAAGTTCACCTAGTGGCTGCATGAATATGCTGAAAATGAGCAGAGAGAACTGATCCTTGTATGCCTTCAGAAGTACGGAGAGGCAGAGTTTTCTCCTTTAATGCTTGTTGTGTACATCCCTTCAGGAAGGGCTCAAACCATTTCAGTGCATTATGCTGGACTCCTGCCACCTCTCTCAGGTGAGACAGCAGCATCTCATGGTAGACAGTGCTGAACGCTGCAGAGAGGTTCAGGAGGATAAGAATGAATTTCTGTCCTCTATTTATTGACAGGAAAAGATTGTGCATTAGTGCCACCAAACAAATTCAGTTCCATGTCCTGAAACCAGACTGTGCTACATCTAGAATATTAGATTCAGTTACATGAGATAGAGAAGCTAGTCAAAAGCTGTCTACAATGAGCTTGCTCAGAAAAGGTGGTTTGGCACTGGGTGGCAGTTGGCTACAACCAATAGTCCCCTGAATCTACTACCATAACCCAGCTCAGAATACCTCTTTTCCGGAAGGGATTGGCTTAGTGCTGGCTTCAGCAGCTTATCTTGCTAACCAGGCCTCAGATGCTGCTCTGTTTTCCAAACTGTGTAGTTTCATCACCTCCTGGCTATAAACTGCACTCCAGCTCTAGGTCCCTCACCTCCACATTACATGAAGTATGCACCAGAATACAATTAACGCCCCATTTAGGATAAGCTGCAGAGCACTAGGCAGCTTTGGGCACGTTCCAGCAGGGAAATAAGGTAGAAAACAAAGTATCAGGTGCTTAGCTGCAGCAAAACAGTGCATTCAGTGACAGAAATACTGAATTCCACAGCATCCTGGGAAAATGCCAAACAACAGTTGTGAAATACTGAAATCCATGGGGCCCTGACTGACACAAATGGGGCAGCTCATACCTCTCAGGGTCAGTTATTTCAGGCTGGTTGTAAAGGGTAGCAGATAACTAAGCCAGGGCAGTGTTTCACATTTTTTAAGTTACCTTCAAAACCATAAAGGTAGGAATTATTTCATAAATGAATGGTCAGATTCTGTCTCACAATTCTGTGATATAGGAGTGAACTCTTCAGCAAATTCTAAATTGATTCAGTTCAACTCCTGTATGAGGACACTGTGGTATCAGTTTAAAAGTAACTAACACTGAATTAAATTACATTGTTATTAGAGAAACAAGATGGGTGAGATAATATCTTTTATTAAACAAACTTCTGTATCACAATAGAACAATGGCTACAATACCACTACAAACTACACTGTTATCACAGAATATTAGAGTTGGAAGGAACCTCAGGAGGTCATCTAGTCCAATCCCCTGCTCAAAGCAGGACTAACCTCAGCTAAATCATCCGAGCCGGAACTTTGTCAAGCCACACCTTAAAAACCCCTAAAGATGGAAATGCCACCACCTCCCTAGGTAACCCATTCCAGTGCTTCACCACCCTCCAAGTGAAAAACCTTTTCCTAATATCCAACCTAGACCACTCCCACTGCAACTTGAGACCATTGCTCCTTGTTCTGTCATCTACTACCATTGAGAACAGCCTAGTTCCATGCCCCCTGGAGCCCCCTTTCAGGTAGTTAAAGGCTGCTATCAAATCCCCCCTCATTCTTCTCTTTTGCAGACTAAACAGGCCTAGTTCTTTCAGCCTCTCCTCATAAGTCTTGTGCTCCAGCCCCCTAATCATTTCTGTTGCCCTCCGCTGGATTCTCCCCAACTCATCCACATCCTTTCTGTAGCAGGGGGCCCAAAACTGAACACAGTACTCAAAATGTGGCCTCACCAATGCCGAAGAGAGGGGAATAATCACTTCCCGCAATCTGTTCAGAATGCTCCTACTAATGCAGCCCAATATGCCATTAGCCTTCTTGGCAACCAGGGCACACTGCTGACTCATATCCAGCTTCTTATCCACTGTAACCCCCAGGTCATTTTCTGCAGAACTGCTGCCTAGTCCATCCGTCCCCAGTCTGTAGCTGTGCATGGGATTTTTCTGTCCTAAGTGCAGGACTCTGCACTTCCCCTTATTGAACCTCATCAGATTTATCTTGGCCCAATCCACCTATTTGTCTAGGTCACTCTGTATCCTATCCCTATCCTCCAGGATATCTATCACTCCCCCTATCTTAGTGTCATCTGCAAACTTGCTGAGGGTGTAATCTACCCCATCCTCCAGATCATTAATGAAGATGTTGAACAAAACGGGCCCCAGGACCTACCTTCCGGGCACTCCACTTGTTACTGGCTGCCAGCTAGACATTGAGCCACTGATCACTACCCGTTGAACCCCATGATCTAGCTAGCTCTCTATCCATTTTATAGTCTATTCATCCAACCCATACTTCAACTTGTTAAGAATACTGTGGGAGACTGTATCAAAAGCTTTGCTAAAATCAAGGTATATTAGCCACTCAAACTTATTTGAGTACGCACAGTACTGACGCAAGAAGCCAAGTATACATGTGCACAAGTGGCATACTACTTGTGGCAGCCTTATGCTGATGCAATTTGCATCGGGTGCAGCAGGTGACTGATTGGACAGAAAATCCAAAAAATCTTGTTCTGTAGTGTAACTGACCAATTCAATTCACTGGATGTTAACTCAGGAACCAATGACAATACTTAAAATGTTAATGTTAGGTATTTTACTATTCATGAAATCTCAGTGTCATCAACTCTCTGAATTCTAGTAATTGTATTACTCCAGTTCCTAGAAGTCCTAGTCATGTACCAGGATCCCATTGTGCTAGGCACTACAGAAACATACTAACATAAAACAAAAGGATGGTACCTGCCCCAAAGAATCTAAGTATAAAATGAAAGACACCAATGGATAGACAGACAGACTTAAGAGGAAGTCAAGAAAACAAATGAGACAATAATGGGTCAGCACAATAGCCAATGGTCTCAGTACACCTGCAACCATTGTCAAGCTTTTTAGGGGCACCACAGCAAAGTATTTTTAAGGAATGTGGTATAGCAAGGACAGAGGGCAGTAGGAAAGTTCTAGAAGGGCGCTATATAAGTGCTAGAATGATCCGGGCTTTATACCCTATAGACTAGCCAGAGTCCATAAAAAGGTAATTAGTGTCAGCTGACACCAATTAAGGCCCCACCCAGGTGCCTATAAAAACCCTCTACTCCTGAGAGACAGCATGCAGTAGAAGGAGTAGGCGTGTGGTGAGCAGAGGAGCGTGTGAAGTAGAGAAGAACAGAACAGAGTACGGTGGTGTGTGGAGAAGAACAGAACGGAATACAGCGGGTGTGGGAGAGAGGTGGAGTCCTGAAGCAGGTACTGGGCTCAAGAAGCCAGGAAGACAGAGGGGGGAGAGTGGCCCCAGGGAAAAGCCTGCAGCTGCAAGTAAGGTGCCAGCAGCACATAGCTGCTACTCGGAGGGCCCCTGGGCTGGGACCCGGAGGAGCGGGCGGGCCCGGATCCCTACCCCACTCCCTAGGAAGACGGGATTACCAGCAACACCCTGGCCCACTGTGAGAGGCAAAAGTGCGAGACCCACTAGGGAGAAGCTGGCTGTTTGCCACAGGAAGGATTTCAAGTAGAACAATGAGGTAGCTGTACAGATGTTTATGGGAAGCTCCTCTCAAGTTTGAGGGACAGCATGAGCAAAAGCATGAATACGTTTGTGTGAAAATTTAGTTAGTGGGCAACAGAGGCTGGCATCATTGGCCAATTAGTGGAGAGAGTTGACATTTCTACAGTGAATGACAAAGGATAGCTAAGATGGGGATACACCATAAAGGGCCTGGAAAATGAGAAGTAGCTTATGTTTGATGCAACGAAGAAGAGGAAGGGGCTAGTGAGAAGATGCAAAAAAGTGGTGACATGGACAGAGCAACAGGCTAGGAAAATGATCTTTGCAGCAGCATTCTGAATGCATTTAACCAAGGTAAGTCTGGATTTGTCAAGGCTGGAGAAGAGAATGCTGCAGTGTTTGAGACATGAGATGACAGCCTGCAGAAGAATTTTAGCCATATTGACAGATGAGAGGCCACATCTTAGAGATGTTATGCAGAAAGTATTGGCAAAATTAAAACAAACCTCTCTCTTGGCCTCCCATCCAGGGTATGAGTCAAAGGTGACACCCAGGTTATGGGCATAAGTGTCAGGCAGGATGCGGTGTTGTTCACGGTGGTCTACACTGCAAACTTTGGTCGACACAAGTTACGTTGGCTTAAAGCTACCAGTTAGTATGTTGCTTATGCGCAAGCAAATTGGCTCCTGGCATTAGCACTGCGCGTATCCACCAGAAGCGAGTGTGTCGATGCTCAGTGTAGTGCACCATGGATAGGTAGACCACTGTGCCAACCACCACTGTCCACCACATTGTCTTTTGGGAAGTTTTGGCAAAGCATCTTGAGACAGAAACAAGTCTTGCAGGGATTATTGGGAACTAGAGGTCAATTTCCCAGCATGGAACTGTCTCCATCCCATAATGTCATCTACCTTCCGTAATTTTTGTGCATTTTAAAAAAAAGTGCCCACAAATCTGCACAGTCCTCCTCACTGTCTGCCATCTCTAATAGAAGCACGAACCCTGCACACCTCTGCACTATTGTCATAAGCAGTACAAGCACAGGATGCATGATGCTCTGGTATTTGCAGAGCCATAAGAACAACTGAATCAGAGTGGAACATGACGATTTCTTGGAAAACATACTGCTGTGAAACATAGTGAGAGCCAATTCAAAATTGGTGGTCGTGTTCACAGAGTAACTGGAGATGGCAGAATATCATGTCTGGAACCGAGAAACAAGCAGTGACTGGTGGGACTGCATCATAACGCAGGCTTGGAATGATGAGCAGAGTCTGTAGAACTTTTGGATATGCAAGACCACATTCCTAGGTCTGTGTGACGGGCTTGTTCCTACCCTCCACTGATTCCGGATGTCTTGTTTACTGGCTTGAGAAGTACTTAAAAAGTTAAAACAAAAAGATCCCTAGGTGTCAAGAAACTGTCTGAGGACAGACAGACCCTTACTTCTCATACTCCTGGGGTAAGAGTTGCAAACCACTGGATAAAAGCTCTGCTACAGCATTACAAAAAAAACAAAACAAAACAAAAAACAAACAAACACCAACAACTCTACAGCTAACTTCTAATTGAAAGCAGAATACAAATAACATTGTTTTGTTCTGAGCACTTCAATTTAACTGACTTTCTGTATTTTTTTAATTCAAAGTAAACTGGCAGAACTGCTATTTTTAGACAATTCATACATGAGAGAGGTGCAATCAGGCACTAAATATAAGCTCCTAACATCAAGGGAAAAATCCCAAACACTTTAAGCTTCAAACCATCATAAAATGTCATTGTTAGTCTTTCTAAAATGTGGTTACAAATTAAAGTTTAATTTTAAAACAAATAATACAGTAACAATACAATCCCACCTTTTTTTGAATTACTTTGTCCATTTTCTTACTTTTAGGCTTCAGTCCAATCTTTTCTGGTAGCCAAGATTTTTCTTTTGACTTGTTTATACTTTGAAGAACCATTCTTAAAATATTCTTCATGTGGTGAGCAGTAAACAATAGTAAACATAAAATAAAAAAATATCCAATAGGTGGAATAGAGCTGAAGTCTAAAAGAGTTTCTATGCACCAGCAGCTACACTGAGAATCTACTTACATGGATGTCCCTTTCGTCTACTGGCATATGAACTAGTAATGATGAGCAGTGATAAGATGTTCTAATGAAACAAGACAGGCCAGGGCTGTGACAGGAACAAGATATGGAGGATCAAGTTTCACCTAATTAGGCAAACTTGCACTAGAAGCATTCTACTGTCTTACCATTATGCAATACTCCTCTTTTCTTGGAATTATAACAAATGACAGCAAAAGAACATTTACATTAAGTTATCTTAAGTAATGTTAAAGATGACTAATGTAAATATTTAAATATGCTAACAAATCAGTTCATAATGAAACACCGGTCTGTTTGCTTAAAACAAAAACCCACTCTAAAAAACAAACTATTTCAAGCTGTGGCACACTGTACCTCATGTACAGCCTGATGGTGTGGTTATGTATCATTCATGTTCACCCTTAGAGTGCAAATGTGTATTGTTTAATGCAAAGTATGTCATGTAAGGTGTTTTTGGAATGCTCATGACATGTTGAACACTATTGTTATGGTAGTATGCTTCTTGCAGTGTAACATGCATGGTTATGAAGCTCTGCTATGTAGTATTCCCAAATGTGTGTCTCACATGGCTTGAGTAGATCCCAGGCAAACACAAAGCAGAGTGAGAATTAACGCCTTGTTGAGGCAAGCATACAGGAACAATGGACTGGCCTAAGTATCTGATAAGGGGGATACTCATTGACTCAGGACATGGAGAAAACCATGCAGGGATACTTTTGTTACCTATCTCTTAAGGGGGGGCCCTAGAAATGGGCACAGGCACATGTTAAAAGGGGAGACATTTTGGTCTCTTGAGCTCTCTCTTGCAATCCATCTACAAGACATCATCAGTGGGGGAGCCTGGATGGAGACAGTCCAGCCAGCCTGTGGGGAGAACCATCTAAAGACTGTAAGGCTATGCAAGTGTTAAGTTTAGTTTAGGATGCAATTTGCTTTTATTTACTTTTAATCAAATCTGATTTATATTCCTCGGGCTTATAATCATTTAAAATCTCTCTGTACTTAATAAACTCCTTTATTTGTTTTATCTAAAGCAGTACATGTGGTTTGGGTGTGTATAGAGACTTAATTTAGAGTGACAGACTAGTGCATATCAATTTCTTTGATAAGTTGACTAACCAATGAGCTTGCAGAGTCCAGTGGGCAGCACTGAACTCTAAGAAGGCGGTTCCTATGGTTGCATCTGGGACTGGGGATATAGGCTGGGAAGGTCACACCATTGCATAAATCCCATGAGTGGCTGGGTAGAGGCACTCAATCACTAAGTTAGGAACTGCTTACTTGCAAGTGGCTGTGTGTGGGCTGCCCAGGAAGGGGGGGGAAGGGGGTCACACAGCATAGCAAGTGCAAAACAGGCCCGAGGAGTGAGGGGGTTGGCGTGACAGTGATATACCAGTCCAGACTGCAGAGGGGACGTCACACAAGCCCTACCCATTTTTTGGCAGAAATCTGCCTCCTGTTGGATGTGGACAAACAGCAGAATGACTGGTAAGCTGCGTTTATTGCTGTTTCTGCACCTCAGAGGTCAGAGAGTGATCTCCACCATCCCCCTCCTCAATAACCTTCTACTCCTGCATCTGTGGATCCTGTGTGTGTTGAAGACTCCCCCCTATGAACCTAGCTCTGGCTCCCTAAGGGCATCAAGAGAGCTACAGCACATTTTCCAACTTCTCCATTCCCTTTGTTCCCACACTCAGAGAACCCTGTTAAAGGTGGAAGAGAAAAGGCTCTGACCAAGTATCCCCACAGGCAAAGACAGATGCCACCAGTGGATCTTACATATCACAGACCTCTGACAGACTGAGCTACACATCCCCAGTAGCTCCTGAAGTGTGTTTGTGGGGGCTAAGGGGATATTAGGGTTAGCTATCCCAGCCGTCTCCCTCCCTCCTCAGAAAGCCTTCATGGATGAGACAGGTCTATCAAAAAGGAAATTGGTAGAATCACCACAGACCTCCTTTAGGAGACAACAGAACAATCTAACTTGTTAGAGAATTGGAACATTTTATAGAACTAAAAACTTCTTTTGATTCTATTTATTTGAAGGAGCTGGAAATCTAATCACTCTCAAAACCCAGAACTGTCAGAGATAGCAAACTTAGTTGCCAGTAAAGTAAATTGGATTATCTGAAAAACTCAAAATAAAGCTAAAGAGGAGAAACTGAGTTTATGTGAAATAGGTGACACACTGCGCTACCCCTATTTGCTCCATTCCTGGAAATAGAAAGCATTCTGAAATTAAGAAACCTTCTCTAAAGGCACTGCAGATGGAGGCCTTGTCTACATTAAAAATGCTTTGCCGATACAGCTATACCAGCAGAGTCCACTTGCATAGATGCAGCATATCCCTACAGAAAGGTTTTTCTCCTGACAGCACAAGTAACACCATATCCCTGAATTACAAGAGAGGTACTTTGTCTGCGCAGCTGCATCTACATTGGGAGTTTTGCTGGCATAATTATGTTGGCTAGGCAGCATTTGGCTTTTTCACACCCCTGACCAACATAGTTATGCTCACAAAAATTTGTGATGTGGACCTGGCTGGAAACCTACACACATCCAGACCAAAACTACACTGGTAGGTCTAATTCTAGATCTGTCAGTCACCCTTCAGTGTTCTTTTAAATAAGGCCATGAGCTAAAATAAACCTATGCTGCATTAAAAACAATCAGAAGGACGAATAGCACCTGTATCTATTGGGTTAAATAAGATCAATAATCAAGAGCAATACACACAGAGGGTAGTCCTTTCTCTTCCTTCCCAAATCCTGACCCATACATAGTTCCATGGCTTCTGAATCAGACCACTTGGCCCAGTCATTTGTCGGTAAGGTCTAAAAGCATTATATGATTGATATCTACCTTGGAATAATATTAGACATTGGTCAGCAGATAAATAGTTAAAGAGCTCCCTGACTAATATGCTGGAGTCATCAATAAGATGCTATTTTAGAGAAGTATCAGGGTGGGTCAAGAAATTCCTTTGCACAAATGTTTCTTTTCACCCACCCCCCACGTCAGATTCTTAATTTGTGTGAAGGAGGAGGGAGGAGTATGTGCAACCTACAATAGGCTTTGGGATTTCAACTCCAAATTAGATACAAGCCATATAACTGTAAGGTCCAAGAGGCTCATAAGAGAGTCTTTGCAATAGCTGTCTTGTAAAATAATGTCTTTACTGAGCAAAACAAGTGGGATGGATATCTGTAAGGACAGAACATTCTCTGCATGTTCCATAATCCAAATTATGTAAATCAATTGGTAATAAATACAAATGTGGGCCCTAATCCTGGAAAGCTATTTTAACAGGCAGAACCTTATGACCCCCTCGCAGCAGTGGTTCTCAACCCTTCATGACTACTGTATCCCTTCCAGGAGTCTGATCTGTCTTGGGTACCCCACGTTTACCTCATTTAAAAACTACTTGCTTATGAAATCACACAAAAATACAGTTACAGCACAGTATTACTGAAAAATTGCTTACTTTCTCATTTTACCATATAATTATAAAATAAATCAAACAGAATATAAATATTGTACTTACATTTCAGTGTATAGTATATAGAGTAATATAAACAAGTCACTGTCTGTATGAAATTTTAGTTTGTACTGACTTCACTAGCACTTTTTATGTAGCCTGTTGTAAAATTACGCAAATATCTAGATGAGCTGATGTACCCCCGGAAAACCTCTCTGTACCCCTCTAGGTACGGATATCCCTGGTTGAGAACCACTGTCTCAGAGTTCCAACGAAACCAAGAAGAATGGGTGGGAAAAGAGAAAAAAGTAAAAATATTAAAGTAAATTTTTTAATAGTCAGTTAAAATGAGTCAAGATCATCAAGATAAATGAATACAAAACAGGCAATGTTTAACAAATAGGCATGGGCTAAAAATAATTAAAGTATGCACTTATTAAAACACACACACTGGCAATAGACAAGGATTACAAATTATCTTTCAAAACAGTGGCAATTAAAAATGATAAACAATGAGACCTGTGTAGTACCACCAAGCTAACTCATGTTTTTTGTTTTTATAACTTTTGTCCCACCACCCCATCATCCTGACTCCTCTTACTGTTTTCATTTCCTTCATCTCATATCATATCATTCTGCAGATTCTTAAGCATGTTGTGCAGATTTACTCACGTGACCACATGCATAACTTTACTTAAGCATTTGCAGGATTAGGGTTTCAGATTGTCAACTCTTCGTATTGCAGACTGTGTCTGATTTACTTGCATCACTCTTGGAATATATTGGGGGGTGCATTGTAATAACTTGCTTCCATCAAAATGATTATGGAGTCTCTCCATTTCTCACTCTCTTATGCCCCTCTCCCCCATCAGGAGGTCTGCTCTGCAAACCTCAGCTCTGGCTTGCTCACACCCGGGCTCATGCCAACATCCATTTATTCTGCTCCTGCTGCGGGACATCTAATAGAAATCCAGTGACCAGACCAAGTTTCTCCCTTACATATTAATACTTTCCTCCTTTAGTTCTGCCATTTTCCTAGCTAAACAACTCACACTTCTCCAAAGTTACTGAATCTCATGCCCAACAATCTTAGCCACCTTTGACTCACTCCTTAAACCCTCCCTTCCCTCCTGCCTCTATTTCTCTCTCTGAATAGACTCATGATGATTTATTTCAAGAGAAAATTCACAAATAAAAGTGACCTTCCTCCTCCCCTCAGGTTGCCTTTCCTTCTCCCCACTAAAATTCTTTTTTCCCCCCCACCCTGGTCAGATGCAAAAATTTCTCATCTAGTCTCTTTCACTAACCCCTCTACTTGTCCCAGTGACTCCATACCATATCCTAATCTGTGTCATGCCCACTTTCATCTGCATCCTTACTTTTCTCCTTAATCTGTCTCTCCCCCTCCACCTCAACTTTTTCACATCATCTTACAAACATACTTTCGCTCTCCCATCTTAACCAACTACTACCTCATCTTCCTTTCACCTCTAAATTCATTGAATATGCTATCTAGAATATGCTGTCTAGACTTCCTCTCCTACAACTCCATCCTCAATCCTATCGAATCTGGCTTACACTCACTGTGTTCAACTGAAACTGCTCTTGCAGCATCTCTAATAACCAGTTCTTAGCCAAATCTCAGAATCAGTACTCCATCCTCATCGACCTGCCAGCCACCTTTGACATAGTTAACCATACTCCTCTTCTTGAAATCACATCTTCCTTTGGCTTCCACAACTCTGTCTTCTCCTGCTTCTCCTCCTACAGTTCTAGTTACTCCTTCAGCTTATTCTTCAGAGAATCCTTCACATCCTCTCTTCAGCTTTCTGTGAGTTTTCCACAAGCCTCTATTCTAAGACCCACTCTCTTCTCCCCTTTACACCTAATCTGATCCACAAATTCAACTATCATCTCTGTGTGGATGATTCACAGAGCTCTCTATTCTAGTTCAGCCTAATTTTTTCAAAACTCAGCCTCTCTCTCTGCCATCTTGTTGTGCATGTCTAACTGTCAGCTCAAACTCAACAGTTTGAAACAGAGCTCTGTAAGGGACCAGAGCCGTAGGCAGTCTGACCTAGCAGTCACAGCTGGGCTGAGGTCTACCTATTAGGGACAGCAATTGCCAGAATTGCAAGAGCCAAGTCCTGTATGCAAGAGTCAGGCTGGAGGTGGACACCAGAGATTTGAGGCAGTACCAGAGGCAGGAATCAGGAAGAATAAATGCTACCAATACTGGTAGGGCCCAGTTATTCTTGGATGTACTAAATTACAGTTTTCTTCATCAAATCGTCACTGGACCAACAAGAGTTGATGCAATTTTAGACTTAATAAAACTAAGTCGTGAGGACACCATAGAAGAGCTAGTCAAGAAATTACTTGGACTGAGTGATCACAAGTTGATTCAGTTTAAATTAAATGGAAGGCTAATCAAAACCAGATCAACTATGGTGTTTTTTGGTTGTTTTTTTAAATTTATTTCCAATGGGCCGGTGTTAGGAAGCTAAGGGAATTAGTTAAAGTAGCCATCTGAAGAGCTCAAAAAAGACATAAATGAGGAGGAGGGTAGGCATTTCTTCAAATCAACTATATAAAAAGCTATCTGAAATTTCCATCCCAAGGAAACAGGGGAGAGGGACTTGCAGAGAAAGGCTCCAGACCCAGCTGAATGAATCATCACTTTCAAAAGGCTAATAGGAGTAAGAGAGCCTATAGGGAATGGATAAAGTGATTGATCAGCAAAGAAAGCTACATTGTGGAGGTTAGAAAATGTAGGAATAAAACAAGAAATCTAAAAATCAAGCCGAATTAGCTCTTAGCAAGGAAATTAAAATAAAAAGATGTTTCTTGAATCTATAAATAAAAAGAATAAGGAAGGATTGAGTTAGGCTGCTATGCAGTGTGGATGGGAAGGAGATTAAAGATAACCTAGGTATGGCCCAAAAACTAAATGAGGCAAAGTATTCAGTGATAATATGGAACTTGTGCATGAAGGCAGTACAGCTAGAAAAGGAAATTACTACATCTAAAGGGAAAAAAAAGCTTGAAGAGATTACGGCACACAAATCAGGGGGACCAAATAATTTCTACCCCAGAATGCTGGAAGAACTGGCACATGAGATTGCCAGTCCAGTATCTATGGTTTTTAATAAGTCTGTCTATTATGGGGTAGTACCATATGACTGGAGAATAGCTAACATAGTACTCATATTTAAGAAAGAGGAAAAAAGGGATCTGGGCAATTATACACCTGTTAATCTGATCTCAATAGTACGCAAGTTTTAGAGCAAATTGTGAAGGAAAGAACAATTAAATTAATAGACATAAATGGTAAAAGAGATGTAAATGCAACAGGAGTTCACCAAAGGTAGATCATGTCAGACTAACCTGATTTCCTTCTTTGAGAAAACAATAGCGTTTTAGGTAAGGGAAATGCAGTAGCTTCAATCTATTTGGACTTCAGAAAAGCAGTTGACACAGTACCACATGGGAAATTATTAGCTAAATTAGGGAAGATAAGGATGAGTACAAGCATAGTAAGGGAAGAAGGCAAGGAAGGGGCTGTACTGTAAGGTGAATTATCCGACTGGAGAAAGGTTACTAGTGGAGTTCCTCAAGGATCAGTCTGGGAGACAATTCCATTTTTGTTATTGACCTTGGCCCAAAAAGTAGGAGTGTTTGCTGATGATACAAAGTTGGGAGGCATTGTCAGTACAGAGGAGGATCAGCATATTAAAGAAGATGATCTGAAGGATCTTGAATAGTGAAGTGACAGAATGGGATGAAATTCAATAGTAGAAAGAGCAAGGTCATGCACTTAACGCAGGGCTCGACAAATTCACCTGGGAGCCAGGAGCCAGCCCAAAAATTAAGGAGCCAGATAACGTGGGCCCAGCTGTGGGTCGCCCGACAGAGTGCAGCAGCTGCTCCCTCCTCCCGGCCCCTCACCACAACATGGGCTCAGCAAGGGGGGAGAGGGTGGTAGCCCAGGCTCGAGTGCACAGCGGCTCCCTCCCCCCGGCCCCATCCCTTCTCTCCCTGCCCCTCACCACAACATGGGCTCAGAGGCAGGGTTCCCCTGGCCTGAGCGCAGCAGCCACTCTCCCCTCCCCCACAACATGGGCTCAGAGGCGGGGCGCCCTATCTGGAGCACAGCAGCTGCAGCGCTCCTCCTCCCAGTCCTGCCACATGGGCGCAGGAATGCTAGGCGTCAGATTTAAATTTCTAGGCCCCATGCGACCTGGGTTTGTTGAACCCTGACTTAATATTTAATAAGATTTTCTGTTCCAACTGATAAGCCCCCAGCTTGTAAGCGACGAGGAGAGAGACCTGGGGGTCAATCACAAGCAACCAATGTGAGTCAACTGTGAAGAAGGCAAATGCAATCATGTATAAGGTGGGGCATTTCCAGCAGAGAGAAGTATTAATGCCATCGTACAAAGCATTGGTAAGACCCTCATTTGTAATACTGTGCATAATTCTGGTCACTCAGGTTCAAGAAAGATTCATTTAAACTGGAACAGGTGCAGATAAGAGCTACTAGGATGATCGGGGAATGGTGAGCATATCCTATGAGAAGAAATTGGAAGAGCTTGGCTAACGACTGACTAAAGAAAGCTAAGAAGGGCTATGATTGCGCTCTATAAATACATTGGGGGTAAATACCAGGGTGAATAAAAAAGATATTTAAGCTAAAGTACAATCTCTGCACAAGAACAAAGAGATAGAAACTGGCCAAGAATAAATTCAGGCTGGATGTTACAAGAAGTTTCCTAACTATTGGAAGGGTAAGGATCTGGAACAGCCTCCTATTAGGAGTTGTGGGGGCAAACACCTTAGTTTTGAGAGAGTGCTAGACAAATGTATGCGTTCAATTGTATGACAGGGTTGCTTGTGATGGTAAGCAGCAGGGCTCAACCGTCCTGGGGGTCACTTCCAGTTTACGTTTTATGTTCCTAAAGGTTATGTTTCAGCTGGCCACTGCTAGAGTCAGAAAAGCATTGTTCCCCCCCTCTCACCCCCAATCTATTCAAGCAGGTTTTTCATCACCTTCCTCTGCAGCATCAGGGATGGCCACAAATGGAGATGGGACACTGAGCAAGGTGGACCAGAGCTCTGAGGTAGCACTGAACATTCTGTCTCTCTTGCTTACATGCTCAGGGTAAAACTGAACACCAGACGTGGCGTCAGGAAAAAATCTGCCCTCAGATCAGATTGGCAGTGACTTGGGGATTTTTCCATCTTCCTCCGCAGCATGTGGGTCCAGGTCACTTGCCAGGATTATCTGAATATATCTAATTTACTCATTTCCCTGACCCTGCAGGGATGTCAATCACCAGCACATCTTGCTCCCTCCTATTTTCTGCCTATGGCACATAGTAGTCTAGCCTCCTATGGGTATCATTTACTTTGGTCTCTTTTCCATTGCTGGGTTTAGTGTGAGAGTGCCTTGTGGTGTTGGTGACTGGAGACATACAGGTCAGACTAAATCTAGCGGTCCTCTCAGGCCTTAAACTTGATGACTATAGAATCATAAAATGTTAGGTTGTAAGGGACCCCAAGAGATCATCTAAGCCTGGTGAAGCAGGACCATGCATACCTAGATCATTCCTGACAGGCATTAGTCTAACATTGTGTGTCTATTTTGTTTTGCAAGACTAGTTTGTAAAAATATCTACTTATAACTCTCTTCTGGTATTTTCCCTAATGCAGAGAATGGACTGCTCAGACTGGCTACAATATTATTCCCAACTACTGGAGAGATTTGCTGGTTCATTTCTTCTTCCCAGTCTAGCTCCCCATAATCATTATTATGCTACAGAAAACAAAAAATAGAAGTAATTAAAATTAAATGTATTTCTAAGAAAACTATTTTTGTATCAGTACCAATCTGCAACAAACCAACCAACCAGCAACAATGGAGAGCATTGAGACACTTCACAAAATTCATATATAATAGGATCCAGAGAGGTAGCGGTGTTAGTCTGTATGCAGGAAAAACAACGAGGGTCCTGTAGTACCTTAAAGACTAACAAATTTCTGCAGGCATCAGCTTTCATGGGCTGCAACCCACTTCATCAGATGCATCTGACGAAGTGGGTTGCAGCCCACGAAAGCTGATGCCCGCAGAAATTTGTTAGTCTTTAAGGTGCTATATAATAGGAGTAAATCAAGCATCCAACAAAATTACAGCTCGATTTAAAATGAGAGCACTAATCTTACTAAATTTATGGATTATACTATTCTGCAACATAGTTACAATGCATCTTTGATTAGATTCACAACTATACAGTGCTTTTCATCGAAAGATCTCAAAGTGCTTTACTACAAAAGCTATTGTTACCCCCATTCTACATATAGGTAAAACTGAGGTACAGAGAGATGAAGTGACTTGCCTAGGGTCACACAGCAGGCGAATGGCAGAGCTGGGAATAAAACCTAGATGTCAGTCTACGAAATAAAAATGTTTGTCTATGTAGAAAGATGACACACAATTAATATATATGAGAACCCAAGGGGTAAGTCCCCTGAGACCCCTAGAGGATTGCTGCTTAAAAGCTCCTGTAAACAGATCCATGAAGATAGGCCCTTATACCTATGTAGAATCCCTCTGAAGTCAGTGGGGCTCCACATGACACCAAGGGTCTATATATAAAGATCAATTCAGATTTAAGGCCAGAAGTCATCATAATAATAATCTAATGTCCTGCACATCACCTACCCACTCTTGTAACAGGCCCATTACCTCTGGCTGTGTTGCTGAAGTCTTCAAATCTTGGTTTAAACACTTCAAGTTACAGAGAATTCACCATTTACTCTAGATGAAACCAGCAAGTGTTCCATGCCCCACATTAGAGAAGGTGAAAAACAAAACAAAACAGGGTCTCTGCCAGTCTGACCTGGGGGAAAATTGATTCCCAACCCCAAATATGGCGATCAGTTAGACCCTGAGCATGCGAGCGAGATGTACCAGCCAGACACCTGGGAAAGAATTCTCTATAGTAAATTAGAGCCCTCCTCATCTAGTGTCCCATCTCTGGCCATTGGAAATATTTCCTAATAGTTATCACAGATGGGCCATATACCATTGTAGGCAACATCATCCCCTCCATAAACTTATTAAGCTCAGTCTTGAACCAAGTTAGGTTTTTTGCCCCCCTACTACTACCTGTGGAGGGCTGCTCCAAAACTTAAGTCCTTGGACAGTTAAAAATCTTAATCTCATTTCAAGAAATAAAATACACCCTTTCTATAAACAAACAACAATTTGCACAATGCATCCTGTATTCTGCATAAAATTATTGAACAACACATTATAGGACCAAAAAAAAATTCCACATTGAAATGGAACACTCAAAACCAGTTGAACATGAAAAATTAAAAGTGCAAATTTTCAGTTGTTTCAATTAACATTCCAAATGTTGATTTAAGTCTCAGTTCTAAAAAAATTAATCAATTTTGCTCTGATGTGCCAGCTGCATGACAACTGTAAAAGCTAACATCAACATTTGAGGGAATTGCAGGATTTTTATTGCCTCAGCACCCTGTGTTTCCCTTTATTGCCTCAGATGCAAGGATCCTCTACTCCACGCAGCAAATGAAGCATCCAGACATTCAACAGAAGGTGCTCATTTTTGTCATTTTCCAGTTGGAGCACTTCTGTGTCTTGATTGACGGTTGACAGGGCGGGTCCTAAAGTCTTGTTCCAAATCTTTTTGACATTTCCTGAATGATTACCAGACCATGCGTCAGCTGCAAGTTATCACATCTTTTAGGGTGAAGGATGTCAAAACACACAGCCTGTATTCCCTGTGACTAGGATTTCCCTCAGTAGCCTTTTTCTGTACTGTTTCTTGAATGCTGCAATTATCCCACCATCCAGTGGCTTGATTTTTTTACATTGTGCTTTTAATTTTTCGGTCAGATGTCACTTACTGGTCTGCAGGCGGGTGCAATGGGGAGTTGTCTGGGAGTAATAGGGCTTTTCCCTCTTGATGGGCCCAACGATATTTCTTAATACTAGGAACATTGTTTAAAAACATCCCCCATCACCTGGCTTTTCTGGAGTTCTGGTAAATCACTGGAAGTGACTTCCCATTAATGTGATGAAATTACTCCACTTTGCATTGGAAAGATGATTTTGTGACTTCCATTTGCATTTCTACAGAACAGAAACGCCACCCTTTCCTTTGGCACCTTATATCCCTTCACTATAGGTGCCCCCTGGGATAACGTCCTGTCAGGCACACATTTCCAAAACAAACCCATTTCATCAGCATTGTATACCTGCTCCAGTGTAGAACATCCTTCTGCCAAAGGTTGCTTTAGCTTTGGGAGAAAGCTTTCTATAGCCTTGTCATTGCATGAGTGGGATTCTCCAACCATTTTCAATTCCTGAATGCTACACCTTTTTTGAAATTGCCACAGCTATCCATCAAATGCTTTGAGTATTGTTTCAGGATCAACTTGCTTTCATCCAGGATGTTTGCTTTTCTGAAAATGATCGGACCAGCTACAGGATTACAATTGCTTCTGCATGGCTGGTACCACAATAAGGCTTCCTTATCTAGTACATCATCATCAGATTTTCTTAAATTTCTTTTGTGACTGTCCTTTGTTATTGTCAAATTTATGGACAAATGTTCAGAGATTTTTTTTTTTTAAATGTTCCCATCGTGCTTTTTCACAGCCCATACTCTCAATAGATCTGCCTACATTGCTCCTCCTACCTTCCCCAAAACAATCAATTTCTAGCTTTGTTACAACAGACATTGATTTTCGCTTCAAAGGCATAGCTCATACAGATACTTTTGTGACACTTTTGTTTAGAAGGCACAATGATACTTGTGTCATGCTCAACGTATTGTATAATTCTGGATTAAAAGTGTGCACGCATATGCAATATGCTTCCCTCCTGCCCCCCAGTACAGTACTGTAGTTGGGATCCAAGGAATGGGTTCTTTATAGCGAAAGATTTGCTATTATGAAGGGCATTACAGTGAGGGTGTATTGTAACTCAATCTGTGAAACCATGTTGCATTTTATCCCAATTACTATTTATCTCTAATATCTTTAATTGCTCTGTTTCATAATTTATTCTACGACCTTGCATACAAATGGGGTCAAATTAACAGGCCTGCAGTTTCCCAGATCATTTCCCCCCCACCTTCTTAAAATAGGTACTATATTTGCAATTCTCCAGTCATAGGGTATGACACCCAAGTTTATGGATTCACTAAAAATCCTTGCTACTGGGCTTACAATTTCATGTACAAATTCCATTAATATTCTTGGATGGCTATCATCCAGCCTCTTCTTCCCCATCAAAATTTGGTCCTATTAAGCTATTTGAGTTTGGCTTCCTCCTCAGGATATGATCATTTCTAATTCCATATCCTTGTTCTCACAACCCATGCTGCCACTTCCCCAAAGTTCCTCCTTGCCTCAGTTGTTAATAATGGTAATGTATTTGCTTGACAATCTAGGAATAGCCCAATACCTAATCTCCACTCTGTTTTCAGTGCTTAGCAGTTCCCCTTCTTTCCTTAATTTCTTTTTTACTATTGATTTCAAATTCACATTGCAAGGTCCAGCTGTGCTTGGCTTTTGCCAATTCTCACTTTATTCCTACACTTCCTGACTTCTAAGAGGTAACTTTCCTTTCTGATCCATCCCTTCTAGGCTTTCTGCTTTCTCTTAATGAGATGTTTGAAATGCATGTTCATCAACTATGGTCTACAACCCTTCCTTACAAAGTGTTACCCCCTTGCTGTGGATGCAGGCTCCAGACAGTTTCCATAACTCTGACTTAAAGATCCAACTTCAGGATCAGAGTGTAGAGGAATTACCATCACTGGTCATCCAAACCAGAAGAGATTCACAGGAAACAATTAATAGATTTCCAATATGCCAAAGACATGAGAAAACTAGTACATCAAGACAAGGAATATTTCAGAACTGACCACCATTTACAATATCCCACCTATTATACCTAACTTCATAAAAGATGCAAGGCAAATGGGCAAAAACAAAAAAAAAAATACATGAAGTTATCGCGATGATTTGCACGAGCCCCACACTGGTGAACTAAGGCCCCACCCACCCACACCAGAGGGGTATGCTCACAGTGAAAGCTGAACTCAAAAGGGAGCAGCTCAGTTCAGTCTAGGTAGACAAAGGAGGGAAGCAATTGTGCGCTGCAAGCTCCTGCAGAGAAGCCTCTGGGGCTCTACACAGCCAGGATCAGGCCCAACCACCAGCCACTGCAGGCCCTTCACCAGTGGTGTCTGGGAATGACAGGCCATGACTGAGAGGAAAACCCTTCAGAGTGTGATCAGAGAGGACTCCAGGAAAATCCAGACAGAGACCAGAGGTGCCAGCGGAGGAACTGAAGCCAGAGTAGGAAGTGGCCCAGGGAGCAGGCACAGTAGTGTTCACTCCCTGTCCACAAGGCTGAACTATCAGTCACAAGGCCCCGGTTCAGGACCCAATGGAACAGGGAGAGCCCAGGTTTCCCTACCTCCCAGCTGTTGACTCTCGCCACTGGGCAACATGGCCATCACCACTCTCACTATTGCCACATCCATATAGCTATACAGAACTGAGTTAAATCTCTCACAATTGCAAGAATTTCACTATAAAGGGATGCCATTAAAGCCACTTCCAGCTCAAAAATTGTTACCTGCAATTATTACAAGTAACATCTAAGTTTACTATAACTGAAGGAAACTAAACAGAGAGACATAACGATGAAGTTTAAGTAAGTTACCTGGCACTTTAAATGCTACTCCTTTAGCAAGCCAGAGGTTGCCAGTTCAAATCTCCTCAGGGCCCCAGGAGCCATCTCTAGCACAGACTCTAAAATTGTGGGTCATGACCCACTTTGGGTTTTAATGGGGTCACCAGGGCCAGCATTAAACTTGCTGGGGTCTGAAACCAAAAGCTGAAGCCTAAGCCCTGTCACCCAGGGCCAAATCCTGAGCAACTTAGCTTCACATGACTCCCTGTGCCAGAAACTGCTCTGCTTGACATCCCCTACCATCAGCCATGACAGGGCACTGGGGCCATGTAGTAATTTCTATTGTCACAAGAGGGTCGCAGTGCAAGGAAGTTTGAGAACTACTGTATAAACTAAGTAAGGATGGATGGCAACTGTAGTTCACTTGTTTTTTAAAAAAGGGATGGACTTTTTGACTCACTGTTCCCCCTGAAGAGAATCAAAAACTGAATAAAAAAGTTCATTCCTAAAAATAAAATAAATAAGTGAAGTACAGTCGCCACCTATCCTCACTTAGTTTATTGTACAGGTATAACATTTAAAGTGACAAGTAAGATTCAAATATCACCTTCACTTGGATAAATTGACATGTCCATTTAACACATTTTAAAAATATATTCTACTGAGATGAAAAATGTCATGTCCTATTACACTATAACAGTTGCAAACCCAATAGTCCAAATAGGATATATAGTCTCTGCTGATTACTCTGAGTACAAAAACAAAATGTTAACGAACTTAACCGGAAGAAATAATTTGAATGACCTTAGGACTCTTAATTACATTCAGAGAGAAAAGTTTACTTTTTAAAAGTAGAGAAAATCTACCCAGCACACTTTAAGGTGGGTTTGTTTGTGTATGTTGTTTTTTGTATTAAAACCCCTCCAATGATTATAGAAAGACAAAGACTGCTTGAGTTACTAGGGTCTAAAACAATCCATGGGCAATGTTTTAATACTAGTACCCACATACACCTACAAATACATGAAAGGATATAGTGACTTGGTATGAATGTATTAAAGACCTTTCCAAGTTCAGCAGAGAGAATAAGAGAAGATGCTGTTTGTCGTCCACACCCTCCTCTCACCCCAAAGTCTAACTGGCCCACCACAACAGTTCAGCCATACTCTTGCCTACAACCCTGAACTTGGGCAAAGACAAGAGGGGACCTCCGAAGCCCTGCCACATGAAGAGATGTCTATCTTTTTGAGGAACTAAGAAAAAGCTTTCAAAAAGGCCCTCCCCCCCATTTTTGCTTCTGAAAAAGCAAAGGCAAATACTTGCACACCTTATCACTAACTTCATCTAGATTTTGTGGCAAGACACCCTACATCCTTCAGCACTCCAGAAGCTTCTTTGGTAACTTAAGGCAAGAAGTTTTTACTGAATTAATTATTATTTAAAATTTTGGTAATGCCTAGAAATGAGCTCCAATCATGTCCACAACCCCAAACACAGAAAAACTGAATACTACAATCACCACACTGCCCCCTTATTTAATTTGATGTTAAATTGAATTTAACTTATATCGCCTCATTGCATTCATTTTTGACATGCTACAGAAATTTATATTGTAATACTTTAGTACAGTTTTGTGTAAGATGTCAGGGGAAGCTGGAAGTTTTGGCAGTTGGAAAGGAGACAGTTGAGGCTTCTGGCAGGCACCTGGGAAGGTGATTTTAGTATTGACTCGTTAGCTAAGTTTAGTTGGTGTTGAAACCAAAACTGGAATCACTATATTTCAAAGTTAGAACCTCCTCCACACTGGGATGAATAAGGCAGTTAACACTTCAGAGTCTGCACTGGTTTAAATTTAATTCCTGAGACACTAGTATCATCATATTTACATACAAAGCTCTCAGGTTCTACTGAGCAACAATATAAAACAAGATATAAATTGCTTGGAAATGGGCTACAAACTTGCTTGTTTTAAAATGAAAGCATGGATTCTTGAGCACGCTTCTGAAGCAAATTACACTACTGTTGAACTGTAGAATACACTAGATTCCAGTGTTAGAAAAGGAGGAAGTTGGACTACAAAATAAAAATAGATAAGTGGCAGAAGCTTTCACAAGGTCTCTCTAAGCCAGTGTTTCCCAACCAGTGTGCCATGGCACACCGGTCGGTGTGCCGTCAGGCCTAAGCACGTGTCCCACGGAATTTCTTGAAAAACTACTTGAAGAGTTGAGTTGGCTCATGAATATGCATGAGTTCATTTGAAGACTATATGGTGGTGTGCCTCAAAATAATTAAAAGGTATCAAGGTGTGCCATGGCAGAGAAAAGTTTAGGAACCACTGCTCTAAGCAGTCACTCATCATGCTTGTACTTAAAAGTAACTTCCAAAGAAAGAGAGAAATTGGATTTATGTCCTTTAAGTGCTTCTTTATGATGCATTAAAAGACTTGACTGTTGTTTTATTCGGACATGAATTTTATTCTGTTTGGAGTTATTTTTACATTAGAGATTCATGTCCTGTTTAGGCTAAAAGACTTAAAGGCCTTGTCTGCACCTGTTAAACACAATTTAACACCTAATATATATAGTGACAAATAATATCTAAAAGTGTAGTTATGTTTAAAAACTTGTCTCTATCTATATTAGATACTACATCATGATTAGCTAACAGGATATTAGAAAGCTTTATAATACTATGCTTTTTTCCCAGTGTAAATATGACCCATGATGATTGGAGAATTAGTGAAATGGTGACATCACAAGACCTACATAAATGAAAATTTAGTTGATGAGAGGGAGAGAAATTATCAAACAATTTAAAATTAATTTTTTTTTGATAGGACCTCTTTAACTTTAATAACTGATTAACATTTTGAAAAGAGGATGCATTTGCTAACGATTCTACACCATCGTTCATTCAATTAAGGCCACATCTTCACTATGGAGACTACAGTAAGATAGCTACAACTCTGTAGTAATGTCAGCATAATCCTGAATTGTAAATGCAGCCTACAGTGATGGAAGGTGTTTTTCCTGGCATTGTCAGAACACTACCTTCCTGCATGATGCTAGCTAGGTCATCAAACATTCATCCATCAATCTAGCTGCATCTACATCACGGGTAAGGTTGATATAGCTACAGTGCTAAGGGGGTGTGGATTTTTCACACCCCTGAGCACCATAGCTATTTCGACCTAAACGTTAAGCACAGATAAGTCCTAAGGCATTAAATGTTCAGAATAAACTCTCTTACATTTCAATGGCTCTCCAACAAACCACAGGGGACCAGATTTTACATTCTTAGTATTTTTAAATGAAAAAAAGAGTGAAAAAAAATTAAGAAACAACTGCCTTTTAGGCAGGGCTCCACAAACTCTGGGCAACAAGTCGCCATGGCGCCTAGGAATTTAATTCTGGCACCTAGTATTTCTTCCAGTGAAGGACTGGGTCCCTGAGGGAGCGGCAGCCACAATCCGGCCAGGGCACCACTGCATCCATGTGGTGGGATTGGGAGAGGGGAGTGCTGTGGTTGCCACGCTCCGGTCTGGGCACCCTGCCGCTGGGCCCATGTTGTGGGAGAGGGGCAGGTGAAAGGGGTGGAGTTGGGAGGGGAGAGCAGCTGTTGCGCTTTGGCCAAGGTGCCCCACTGGGCCCACGTGGTGGGAGAGGGTGGCGGGAAAGGGGCTGCCACAGCCACCCACCAACCCTTGAATGAACACTGGAGAATAATCCTTGAAACTAGATGGGCAGACAATTATGAAAATGCAAAATTTCAAGTATCAGTTTCAGAATCCAGGAAAATGGGGAAATTGAAGATGAAATTAGAGATAGGATAATAAACTGCCTGATGGCCAAGTTCGCTCACGCTTTCTCATTCCTGACACAAAACAATATAAGTATGAATTGAGAGTTTCAGGTAGAAGTTATCAAGCAACAATTTCTCAACAACGCATTCCAGTTAAAACTCATCTCTGGCAGCACATCTGAGTTCCGAATTCTTTCTTTAGCAATCATTTGCAATCAAGTGCATCTCAGTGTATGTACCTTCATTGCTGGCTTTCAAATACCTGTACCTCAAAATCCACACTGCTATTTTTAGCCCCATAGTTGAAACCCTGAGTCAGACTTTTTTTTTTTTTTTAAAAAGACTGCAGGTCTTTTTGTGCAGCATAGACACACCCATAATGGAACCCAGGGAATAGGGAAGAAAAACATAGTAGACAGACATCAGAATGAATGCAGTACTGCCAACCCCAAGCATTCAAACTGAAACTGAATTTAAGAATGTCAAGTTGACATGCTTACCTCTAGACATATTAGAATACAGTAGAATTGACCTTTCTGAGTAAAAGAATGTCATATAAGTATATACTTACTCTGATTTAAATTAGGGTAAAGCCATGCCCACAATAGACTTATTGGGAAATATACATTTTTTTTTAAATTTATGTTATAAATGTGTAGACTGTACTGTAAAGGCCTCAGCATTCATCTGAAAACCAGGTTCATTTAAATAATATAAGCTTGTAGTTATACAAAAGGAAGCTCTTTTTGGAAATATTGTTTAAATAGTTCAGTTGCATAAGCAATAGTTAGGATTTTTATTTATTTTAAAATTAGAGCTCCAGACTGTGATTGATTCAAACTCCATATTATGAACAGATTATATATATTTAACGATCATGCATTTTTCAAAAGGGACATAATTTAAAGGCTACCATACAAAGATAGCAAAACACAAGGGAACAAAATAATACCCAAACACTAAATAACTGATAAGCCCGCTCACATACAAAAAATAAATTAAAAACAGTTAAAAAGGCACCTTAACTTTAGATCCAAAGTTAAAGTTTCATCCTAAACATCATTGGATTCTATCCAGATGAAGGTATCTGAAGCCTTCCAGACCACAAGCCCCACAAAAATACAGATACTGGCTGTCAGCAGGCCAACCTATCCAAGATAAAAGTCAACACCTAGGCCAAAAAGAAAATTTCCACAGTACAAAGTCAGATTTGCATGGAGAAGATGAGGAAAAATATTCACCTCAGTGAACCTCCTTCATCACAACTTTTTATTCAATATATTTTTCTTCCCCAACACACTTGAATATGTGCAGAGCACAAAAATTCCCCAAGCCCTGGGGTTGAAATAACAACACTGAATGGGCTGTAGAGGGGAGAACTGACCAACAACTACCTAGAAATCAAATGGGAAATTGAAGGAATATTTTATGTCCATACCAGAGCTCTACTGTAGCAGCTCCTCCCCCCAACTGCATCTGCTCATGTAGCAAAGAAAGTGTTCTTCCTCTTTCTTCGCTCACAAGTGTCTACTACAAGGTGAAGGGCTGGTAGTAATCTGCTGGGTGATGCCATTTTGGAGCAAATATCCAAGAAGTAGTCCTTTAATTATCCCCTTTAAGATGTCTTCCCCAGTTAGCACTATATGCTAGCCAGAGAACAACAGCCTCGCCCAACTCCACAAACTTTCAGTTCTAGGACACCAATAACTCATTAAACATGCCAGAAAATGGGCAAATTTGTTACTATGTAATAATGCTAGACTGAGAATTATACAATTGCTGCTGGAACAGAAGAGGTGATGGAGAAGAAAGACCGCCACCTCAAAACCGATTATTGTCTATGCAGTTGTATAGACAAGAGTACCTATAGCACTTCTGGAAGCCAGCAATCATAGTGACTGCTTTCACCTGTAAAGAGCCACATAAACTTAGATGATGAAAGGGTATCAGTTACTGGTTTTGTACATTTTGCCTTATGTCTAGGAACAATCAAATGAGACCAAAAAAAAATCAAAGATGCTTTTGCTTTTTTGGTGAAAAGGGGTCAGTGATATCAACTGTTTAATTAAGACATATAGATGTCCATTTTTTACAAAGTACTTTGGGATTACAATCAGTGCAGACTCACCAAATTTTTGTATTTATCATCCATTCTAGTAGAGACACAAAAGTTTACCATTTGTGCTCTTGCACAATATTTCCCAGCAAAGCAAAACTGACAAATTGCATGGCGCTCTGTCAATTACCCAGGGTGGATGAATATGTGAGAATTTATTGAAAAAATCTTTTTTATTTTATTTGAATTGTAGTAAGGTTTACTTTTTAAAAGAAAAAGTACTTAAAATTAAATCTGAATTTAATACAAATTATTTCAAGGCCTAAACTTATTATAATCTCTTAAAACATTAAAATGAAAAATAAATATGTTGAATCAATAAGCTTATCAGAAACTTTGAGTTAAAGGCTGCTTTCCTATATAAGCCAACCAACCAGGGGGAAAATATCTCATGTGCAGTCAAACTTTATAAATATGGAGCAATAGGCCATGTACTGTATTAAAGGCTGTTTTGTGTTGAAATTCCAGTTACAATCATAATGCAGCTTGACACAAATCATGAGCAAAAATGCAGCTTGACACAAATCATGAACAAAAATATTATCTAGTAAATAAGCAATATATCATTCACCATTTTCTAACATAATAAAAATGTACAAATAATAAGAATCTGAAAATATTCAGCTATATAATTGCTTTAAGTAAATGTATACGGTTATAGCATACCCTGCTAGGCAGCAAAAAGATGTACCACATCTAGTGTAAAGGCTCAATTTAGTTGTAAATCAATCTGTTATAATAGTTACATCATAGAATGAGAATGCACCTTTCTTTAGAAAATAACTGAAGTATAAATGGAAAAGTTGATTAAAATAGATTTAAAATGAAGACTTTCCAGTTGGTGATTTAAATCGCCTTGATTTAAATCAATCCACCCTACACCATTACCACAGGGAAATTCAATCATTGCAGGACCACAGGCAGCACCAACTGAGTAGTTATTTTTGTATTCCACAAAGATGTGGCTGAGTAAGGAAGAAGAGTTTAGAAGGAGGGGAGAGACAAGTGTGCAAATGGCAAGAAGATCCTTTGGTAAAGGATCTCTTTAGAGCTATATCATCTTTTTCTTCTCTTTGTGGGGAAAAAAGAAAGCTGGTGATTCCTTTCTACAATCAAGTCGTGACATTCAGGAATTAAGGATGAAATCCAATTTCAGCCCATTAGCTTTCAAGTTAGCCATTCAATTCCTTGATTCCTTTGATCAATTGTGAGTTTAAATAGAACAGTCTAATACAGATTAAGTTGTTTCTTTCTAAATTTCTCATATAGCTTGTTAAAACAAATACAGATAAACAGCTGCTAACCGCACAATGTAGTTCTGGTAATATGTAAAATGTCGCTTCCTGCATACATGTTTTAGGTACCTAATTATTCAAAAGCTATTTCATGAAGGAAAAAGCTTCAATTAACTTGATGTCTAACAGCTACCTAATACAATAAATTAGGGCACCAACCTTTCATTCCTGGAAATCTGGGATCAAAACTTATTTCAGGTCACAAATAAAAGTAAGTTTAGTTCAATTCCAGCCCTCATAATCATCTGCTCACACAGACAGAATTTGGTATTTGTGACATTTTTCAAGATACCCAGAAGTAGAATATCCAGGATGAGATAGATCAAGATTGAGGTGCACTGTCAAAAGTATCCAAGTACACATACATCCATGCCTACATTTGACATATTCAAGTCAGTGTTATTAATTTATTCATTTAGTTACCACAGGGTTCACTCAATTCTTCAGAAAAGAAAACAAATCTAATGCTTCAGAATTTGGATTTAGCTAGTTCTAGGTTTCAAAACAGATATAGCTGTTGCAAGGTAATTTGATGTATTAAAACAGACATTAATACTACAAGATTTTGAACTACAAGTTTCGGAAACTTAATAAAGAGTTTGAATCCAGTGCTTTAACAGCAGTTTCAGACAACCACAAGCAACTGTAATATTTAAAGGTATCATTATGCACAACTCTCTCCTGGACACTGCATCAAACCCACATGCAAGAGAATGGAGCTTATGTTGTCAGAGAAGCAAATTAGTTTTTGTTTATGATTAATTTTTAAACATAAAACAATATATTGCGACACTGAAGCTGCAAGAAGCAGAGAAAAGAGGCACAGGAGAGATGTCCTGCCGTCCTGAAATGGAAATATAGTTGGAAATACAGCTGCTTCACGCATTCTTTCTACCAGAAAAGCCATGGAGACGCTTGAGAAAGGACCACAGCTGTACACCCTACCCGAGAGGTCTCTTATTATCTTTCCTCACACGTGCTGCTGAAAATGTGTTTGAAGGAAAAACAAAACACAACAAAAAAACAAGGCTTCACGAGGAAAAACCCAGCCCACGCTGTAACCGCTGAGGAGCCACAGGGCTTCACCCCGCTCCCGTGCCTGGCTGTCAGACGACGACCTCGCGGAGGCTGGGCGAACCCCGTTGTCCGCAGAGGCGAACGGGGGGCGGGGAGGTGTAACCGGTGCCGCCGCCTCTCTCCCAGAGGAATCTCCCCGGCCACGCAGCGATCGGCGGTGACCCAGGGCGCCAGGCCCGCTCGGGGGCACGGGACACTTCAACCCCGGTCGGGGGCGTGCAATGGCCGGGCCCCCCACCCCCACCGCGCAGTGGCTTACAATAGAGACCACAGGTGAGGGCGGGCTGCGGGGCCGAGCGCTTCCCAGCCCCTGACCCGCCCCGCCCCCACCGCGCTGGCCGGGCCGGGGAGGCAGCACAGACCCGCCGACGAGGGGGGAGCGCTGCCCCTCCGCCAGGACCAGGGCGCCCCAGAACGACGCGGGTCTCGCCCTTACCGGCATCATCTCGGGAGCGGTTCCTGAGCCAGCGCCGCCGCTCCCGGCCTCCTCAGCTGCTGCGCGGGCCGTTGCCCCACCGGCCGGACAGCCGAGAGCGTCGCGGCAGCGACGACAGGCGCCTCTCGCTTGCCCCACAGCCCTCGCCCCCGGCGGCGGCCCACGGGAGAGGAAGGACGAGGCGGAGAAGACGACGGTGGCCGGGCTCTCCGGCCCCTCACCTCAGCGCTTCCTGCTCCGCTCGCGCCGCGCTCCGCCCGGCCAGGGGTTAACGACGGCGCCTCCCCATTGGCCGAGAGACGGGGGCGGGAGCGGGACGAGACGATCGAGCGCTGCTCGTTGGGGGAGGCGCGCGCGTATCGGTGGGCCCAGTGACCCCACGTGACAGCCGCAGCGCGCGCGGCTCTGCGGCTGGGGCTCGCCTCGCGCCCTGCTTCCGCGCGCCCCTCCCGTCCGCCTTGTGCTCCCCTAGTCCCAGCCCCGCCTCCCACCGGACCCGTCCTAACGCCTCACCCCCAGCCCAGGAGAAGCGGGGCCAGCGCCGTGCCGCACGCTCTGCCCGTCCCCCTCGTCAGCTGCTCATTGCAGCGCGCGTGGCCTGGCCGGCCGCGTCCCTCTCCCGGGCAAACGTCGTGCGCTGTGTGTGTGTCACGGGCTCAGAGGCGCTCTGTGGACCAGGCTCGTGCCCCAGCAGGGCTTTAAAGGGCCTTTGGCCGCAGCAGCGGTGACGGTCTCCCCGCCGGCGCCACCCGCCGCTGGAATGTGGGGCATGCAGATGTGCAAGCGGTAAATCCTCAGCGGCCTCCTCCCTCCCTTTCTTCCCTTTGCCCTGCCCTGCCCTGGCCGGCTCGGAGCACAGGCTGCAGCGACGTCCGCAGGAAGGAGCCGCTCTCGTGCCGCCCTTCCGCTTGGTGCTCGCCGGGGGTGGAGGAATGCGGCACGCAGCGTGAAACCTAAAGGACAAAAGCAACCTTGAGCAATGCCTCTGAAGTATGAAACAACGAAGAGGATGTTTAAGTGCTACAGGGAAAAGACGAGATGAAGTAACACAATCACACCGCGTTATTTCTAGCCCCCTGGGGTCCCCAAAAGGATCCTACCAACCGTACTGCTATTGAACCGTAGCTAGCTGCTTTCTGCCATAAAACTCTGCATAACAATAAGAGAAGGGAAATTTGGTCAAGGACACGGGTGTAATGATTCTATGGTGCTTGCTGTTCACAAACGCCTTAATTTTTAAGGCTTCTTTTTAACCTACTTGACTTCACGTAGCTTTTTAAAATTGTTTTGCAGAACAACAAATATAACACAGTTTGGAAGACATCGATTATGAGTCAGAACAGCAAAATAAGTCTATTCCATAACATATATACAGATGTTGTTACCTAAGTCTTACCAGTATTTTTCTTAGTCTAGAAAGAGATTAATTAGTCACACTGTGGGACCTACTGTATGGATAAAATATCCTCTTTTACAGTATAGTTAAATATAATGGAAGGTAATTTTTATGATTAAAAAGAGTAGTAGGCTGTTAAAAGGTAAGTTAAAGATTTTTAGCTGAAAGCCAGCTGGAGATTTGATGACATGTATGAACTCTTGGAGCCCACAGTCCAACCCTATAATATTTTGTTTTGTTTCTGCAGGAAGAAGAGAACGGGCTGCAAATCCGACTGATGGTAACTTCAGCTGCTTATTTAATATTCCATACATTTACTTTGACCTTTTAGCAGTGCGGATAGCCGTAAAAACTCAGTTCATAAATATGAAAAATTGCATTGTGTATTCATGTTTCTCAGTGCACCTGCTCTCTGCTCTGTTTTGAATGTTGTAAACGGAGTTGCCACCTTTTGAATAAAATTGTCCTGCAGACCAAACCTGTTAGGATCATAACACAATGTTTTATCAACCTAAAATTATTTTGCAAGTACAATGCCAAGTGCTACTAGCAGGTGGTAAGATGTGGGATAATGGCATTCTTGTAAACTAATTTCACCACCCACACAGGTTTAGGAATAGGAAAGACTGGGACATAACAAAGAGACAAGTTCATATTCACTCAGAATTGCTTTATTAACCTGCAGGTAAGCAGAACTGGAATAAAATAGTCTAAAAATTACCATAATTATTGATATATCTTAAAGCAATAAACAGTGATTTAACTAGATTCTTCCTCAGTTATAGTCTAAATCTTTTTAACAGACAGGTAAAAAACATGAACAATAGCAGCAAATGGAGTTCCTCTACCTCTCCCAGTGTTTATATTGCAAAATCCTTAGTCTAATTGTGGCAATAGGACCATTATTGAAACTCTTTGCCCATCTTTGTTTTTCCAAATACATGCCCTCCTCATTAATTCAGGCTGCAGTTTGATCAGTGCTTCTCAAACAATGGTCTGCAGATAGCTGACCAGTGGTGATTCCTCCTCGTTTTCAATAATAAAATCAAAATAAGTTAAAAATACAATGTATATTTTTAAAAAACCATTTTTCCATATAAACAACTGCTGTATGTACTGCTGCAGAAATGCTACATGAATGGTAATCAGAGAGGAGATGGTCCAGTGGTTAGGAAACTCCTCTCAAGTGGGCAATCCATGTTCATGTCTGTTTTCCTATCGAACAGAGGGGGAATTGAACTGGGGTCTCCCCTGCCCATTATGAGTGCCCTAACCATGGAGCTAAAAATTATAAATAGGCTTCTGCCGCCATTGTCTTCTTTCCCTCCTTCTACTAGGGCCCTTTTGTTTGGAGTTAGGCATGCACTGCTGCTGTTCTTGCAAGAAAAGAATTAGGTGCTTGACTCTGGGAGAGGTTCCCAGCTGTGACTTCCAACCAGAGATAGGTGCCTCCCTCCAGCTCAGACTAAGGCCTGGTCTGCACTACCCAGTTAGGTCAACATAGGGCAGCTTATGCTCCCATCGATGTAAGTGCCCTACTACATCCACATCATAACTCCACAGTTTCCCTGGAACCATGAAATTGACAAGAAAGACCGACTCGGCTCCAGGTCAGGTTACCACCCAGGCTCCCAGCTTGGGCTGCTGCCTTGGACTGCCACCTGGGCTTCCTGCTTCCACTGGGGGCCCTGTGCCCTTTGCGGTCCCCACTCTTGGCTGTGCCCCCCAGCTCTTGGCTCCCCACTGGGAGCATGGTAGCCGACCAGACTCTGGGTGTGAATCTCCCCGTTGGAGGCGAGAAGCCCCAGACGACTTCCACTGGCTCCCATCTGGAAGTGGGAGGAAGAGAATTCCCAGGCGGCTGTCCTTCCTCTCGCTCCCGGCACATCACCAATAGAAGGAGGATAGTGTGGACATAAGCCACCACAGTAATTACAAATTAAAGGAATTACTGTGGTGACAGTAAGTCAACCTAACCTAGGTCGATTTAAGATTGTAGTGTAGACATGCCCTTAGGTGTCTTAACTTCCCGAGAGGGGTAGGATTTAGGACACACCCCTTCCATCACATCTGCAATTAGCTAACTTAGGCAGCTCAAGCTTTTGTGGATCCCATTTTCAAGCACCTGCATCTCACCATGTATTGTATAGAGAGCCTAGGCACCTAACCTAGGGTTTGTGAATTCCTATGGGTGGCTAGTGTTGTAACAGGGTAAAAACATGTTTTTGAAAAAACAGTGCCCTGAGTCCATCTTGAGAAAAGCTATAAATCCATGTGTGGGGGACTCAGAGACAGCAAAAAAGAAAAAACAACCTTGAAGTGAACCCATAATAACGGGGGCCGGACCCAGACATGGGAATTTTGCAGTTGCTGCAAAATTAGCTTTGCAAGTCAGCAGTAAAGTTTCAAGGAGGGGGCTGCTGATAAGATGCTAAAAGAAGGGTCTATCATTGGCTTAGTGGATGAATTAGCTGAAGAAGAGAGATAAAAGCGTTGTCAGATCGAGGCCTTTTCAGAGAGCCATAAAACAAGAAGGGGGTGCACCAGAATAGCACTGCGCAATGAGTCTGATCAACCATTTCGCCTCTCTCCAGCTCATCGCTCAAAATAATAGGGTAGGGTGTTAGAGCTGATAACCCGTGGGGCTTTGTCCTGCAGATGATAACCTGGGTGTGAATACGATAGACGTTCCACCTGGATGCTAATAACCCGTGGGGCTTTGTCCTGCGGATGATAACCTGGATGTGAATATGATAGAGGTTCCGCCTGGATGAAAATATAGTAACCTGGCCATGGTATTTTTTTTTTTTGCTGCAGCTAAGTTCATCCATATATGTGGTGAGTAGTGAGTGTAAATGTAAAACCAGTAATAATTCTTCTTGCATTCCAGGGGTAATTGTTGCTCTAACTCTTGGGGTAACTGTTTTGTGTACTTGTGTTATTGTAATCTGTTGTTTTTAAGTTTTATTTGTGTGTTAAGAATCTGTAAAAGAATAAGAGAAGATAATTGGTAAGGTAAAAACTCCCAATAAATAGTAGTTATAGATTGAATATAAAAGATGTGTTATTGTATAAATGAATGATAAATAATAGATTTATGAGCCGTTGACCAAGTCTTAAACTAAGACAAATCCCAGCCGCCCTCATCCGTCCACAAGTTGGTCGGGTGAATAGCAAGGGGGGCCTGTCTGAACCTAGTGACTCAATGGACAGACGAAGTGACTGCAGCCACAAGGCTACCCTTTCCCCTTCCCAACTCATGAGCCTTTGTAGGTCCGTTGCTCAGTAGAGCTTCTGTGACTTCAAAGAACTCCTTCTGTATCTGTTTGTTTGCCTTTCCTTCCCCCCCTCCCGCTAAATAAGCGTTCCGTTATCGAATTCATTCACCTTGTCAGTATTATGAGCTGAAATTGAAACGGTGCGGATTCCTCAATAAGTCAAACCTAAGTTGTACAAATGTGTGCTTGCAAGTGGGTGTCTTAAGAATTAATCTCTTTACAAAAACCACTGTTTTAAGCAAGGAATAGAAAGTCCCATTTCAAGTTGTAAAACTGACACAGAGTCATAAATTAGTGAAAGTAAGTAAGATAAGAAAGATACTTTTTCCCTCTCTCCTCCAAGCCCCCTGCCCGTCTAAGGCGTGTAAAATAGACGAACTAAAAAGTTTTTAACCCTTTGTCACCACAGCTAGGAGTGTGATTCATGGAGCAACTTAGATGACTAAACTTCAGAGTTAGGTGTTTAACACGCTATATGCAGCACCTCTGTGATCCACAAAACTCCCACCTGGCTGCTGCTTACCCTTCAAGATGTTTAAACTCACTTGTTGCCTAACTTTCCTCAGTAACAGTTCCTGAGGTGCTTAAGTTTTAGACCCTCGGGCATTTCACACTGCTGTGTCTCTAGGCACCTGGGTGCCTATCCCCTGCATAAGCCCCAGAACTAGTCACAAAACGGGAAGGTAGGCATTTGTCCCCCTAAGTCACATGTGGGGCCCAATCTGGTAGGTGGCCTCTGAGTGTACCTATCGGGTCAGGTCCCATTCAAAATCTGTCTGGAGGAGGTGGGGGTGGTCTTATATCTTCTGTCCCACAGGTTAGAGCGTTTACCCAGGATGTGGGTTCAATTCCCATCTCTCTATTAGAGGAGAAAGAAGAGTTTGAATAGGAGTCTCCCACATTTATCAAAGGGTGTTCTTATCACTGAGCTATGGACAGTTTGAGGTCTCCCTCTATCTCTCCGGTTAAAGCTGTTTCACTGTGGATACATACTTAAATAGTCATCAGGCCAAAGAGAAAGTAAGTGCAAGAATTACTTTGTAGTCCAGTGGTTGGGGCTTTTACATGGAACGTGAGAGACCCTACAGCCAGTCCCTATACTCCAATCATTCTTTCATTATTTAGCCACAAGTGGAACAGCTTCAGCAGGAGAGATTGAGTGAGCCTTACATCAGAATATACCAGAGTTTAATGATTAGAGAACTTTCCTGAGAGGGAGGAGACCCTGTTCAAATTACTCTTGGGGGAATTCTGTGTCAAAAAATTAAAAATTCTGCATACAATATTTTAAAGTTCTGCAAAATTCTGCATATTTTATTTGTCAAATAACAATATAATCACACTTTCAGTGTCACCTCAGGGCAGCTGGGGCTCTCATCAATCCCGCACAGCTAAGGCTCCCGCTGACAGCTGTCAGTGGGAGCCCCAGCCACCCAAGAACAAGCTGGCAGGAGTGCTGCTGGGGAAATCCCAAATTCTATGGGGAAAAAATAAAATTCTTCAGGAAATGTTAATTTTGCACAAATTCTGCATAGCGCAGTGGTGCAGAATTCCAGCAGAAGTATCAAATTCTTTCTTCCTCTTACAGGGGGAATTGAACTGGTGGTTCCAAATGAGTTCTCTAACTACTATGCTAAAAGTAATAAGGTGAGCATTGGCACCACCACCTCCAGCTGTTTTAGGTGCAGCAAGACAGGTGCCAAACTCATTCTCACAAATGGCATAGGCATTTAAGCCATCTGGCTCTAGGCAGCTGGTTCCTATGCATGGATCACTAGAAGAAATAGGTGCTTGTCTTTGAGAGAGGTGTGAGGCTTAGCACACAGCCCTGTTGTTGGCATTTTCCATTGGCTAGTTTAGGTGGCTCTCTGCCTAAAATACTGGCTTTCCTGAATCACATTCTTAGGCTCTTCTCTCTCCCCATTTATATAGGGAGCCTAGATTCCTTATTCTGCTTTGTTGGTCACAGCATAGTTCCTGTGAGTTTCTAGGTTCCTACAAGTTAGGTGCTGTGACTTGCAGCGGTCTGATCCTATTCTAAATGCCTAAAACTTACGCATTGCAATGCCTATATCCCTTTGTGAATCAGAGCTTACGTATATAGCTTGGCTGCATTCTGTGTGTGGTTGCCTAGGGTAGTGGGGTTGTATAAAATAAGTCACAAAGTCATGAGTGAGTAAAGTGAGTCTTGAGAAAAGTTAGAGTAGAGAGTAGGGCAGGGGAGGGAACGTAGGAGGTAATGAGGGCAGAGATACAGAATTCTAGCCTCTCTGTTTCCAGGTGCATTGCTAGACGGGTCTGTGGTTATGTTAAAAAGTGGTCTAATTTTGTGTGATTGTGGCTTCTGTTTTCACATCTAGCTACACAGCTAAAAAGTTTGGTTCCTCTATCTTTCTTAGTGCAAAAAAAATTGTATACTTCTTAAAAGAACTGCTGAAACGAGATTTCAGCAGACAGATACACTTACACTAAATTGATAACTGTAAAAGACAATTATTGCTAGCCACAGCAATGCACTGAAATCTAAATCACACTTTTTTCAGGTTTAATTTATGCCTGTTCTAAATAGGATTTGTGCTTCAGCTATCATTTTGCTATTTAAAGTTTGTTGTGATTTGGATTGCAATGTTTGTTGTGACATTTCCTGTTACTGTTTTGAGAATCCATTTAATTTTAGTAGAATGCTAAAATAGTCTGCCATTTAGCCATTTCAACAACCTGAAGAAGAGCTCTGTGTAAGCTTGAAAGTTTGTCTCTGTCATGAACAGAAGTTGGTCCAATAAAAGATATTTCCTCGCCCACTTTGTCTCATTAACAAAAGTAGGTGTTGAGGTTTGAGGTTTTTTGGTCATTATTTTCCCATTACTTTCCAAGTAATCCAATTATATATCTGCATAATATTGTTTATTATAAAAATTGAGTTCCTTGATACAGGGGCTATGACTTCTATTTTGCAGTGGAGGGAGGATATAAACCAAAGGAAAAGAAGAAACTTGGCAACACCTTTTTGTTTGAGATGTTTGCAGTGTTGATTGATTTAAATAGTTAATTTTAATCTTGTTTTGTATTTGTACTTTTCAGTTATTTTCCTAAAGAAATGCTTGCTCTCATTAGTTGGTATAACCGGTAGTTGCAAATAAGCATTTTAAATATAGCCTTTACACTCAATTTGGTATTTTGTGCTATTCAGAATATTTTTATACACACACACACACACACACACACACACACTTATTTAAGCAATTATGTATCTTAATATTTCAGATTATTAATTTTTCCATGTTTATGTTAGAAAGTGATGAATTATATATTTTTTTTATTTACTACATGATTCACTCATGATTTTTGTCAAACTGCATTTGAATGGAAATTGGAATTAAATTAAAAATGCACAAAAACTAGCATTTTAAATTTTATTTTTATTAGTTCAATACAATAACCTTAAATGAACTGGATATAGAAGGAAAACAAGTAAATTTATCAAAATATGTTTTGCATTTAAAACTAAGAACACATTGATTGTAGTTCGTGAATTAATGGGTTGTATCTGGTCACCCTGGAACCGATTTTGAAAGGTATTTAGGCACCTAAAGATGTCCTTGGGAGCCTCGTGAGATTTTCAAAAGCGCCTAAGCAGCTTTGGCATCTAACTCCCAGAGATTTCAAATATCTGAAATACCTTTGAAAATCTGGTTCCGTCTCCTTCAAGTTTTTAGAATTAGTAGATATCCTTTCCTACCCGGTTTTTATTCATAGATTGGAAGAGGAAAATAAGCTTTCCTGCTTTTTCAACTCCCAATCAATTGATTTCTCAGGTTTTAATCAACTAGTTCAAATGAACAAAATATTTTCTGCCGCTGCTAGCTAAACTGTAAGAACAGTTCATTTCCCCCCTCTACCTGATGTGGAGAAGGGATTTGAATATGGTTTTTCCACTTTACAAAATTGACCTAGCCACTGGGCTATATAAAGGATATTCTGATGCAGAACTTCCTCAGTCTCTTCTATTAAAGCTGTTTCACTGATTATAAATACTTGAATAATCATTGGATCAGGGATCTGAACTTATATAATTAAAAAGCAACACCCTTTAACTTATTAAACTTTGAGGGGTCATTAGTGACACATATTATATTTTTCTTTATTTGAATTATAGTAAATTTAGGCCTTAATATACAGTTGTCATAATTTCAAATTTAATTTTAACAGGTTTATTTTTTAAAAGAAAATGTATTTAATTTAAAAATACATTTTTATTTTGTTTGGAAAAATAAATTTTATCCACCCTGCTATTTTGCCCGTTAGCTGCTGGAAGTGGTGACTCTTTGAACTAAGTTGCAAGAAGCCTGATTTGTTTACTTCTGCTGACTAAACCACCTTTCTTTTCATTCTTGGATCTGTGACTAAAGGAAGCCTGGCTTTTGAATGCTGGCAGGAACAAATTTATAACTTCAGCGAGACAAAATCAATACTTACACAAATGGTATTTTTTGTGGTATGTATAGTGCTGTTTTGATAAGTTACAGTTTATAGGAGTGCAGGCAGGGTTTTCTTATATAACAGACTTTCACTAGATATGAAAGAACTGGGAATCAGTGTTTCAAAGTTGTCTTCCTGGTGCTGGCTAGTATTGTTAGCATAGACATTACTATTTCTTCCCTTTATTATTAAGTAAAACTATTTTAAAAGATTAATTTAAGGGGACACCTTTTTCCAGATTATGCCATATACTGTGCCAGGAACAGTCATTAACAAGCTGTTTATAAAATTTATTTGGCATGGAAAGGGGCCTAAAATGTGGCTGCTCGTTTTGAAAATATAGGAATATGGAAGGTTTATTTTTCCTGGTAATTTGCCGTTTTATCTCTGCTTACTTGCTATTCCTTTAAATGGTGGTTGCTCACAAGGTCACAAGGGGAGGAACATTCTCAGAGTTCAGACATTAACAGACCACATTCCCCAAAAAGGGGGTCTGAAATGTATTTGAAGTAAGCTTTTATATTGTGTAAAGTTATTTTTTTATTATTATTATTTATTTATTTTAATCCCTTCTGAAGAACCATGTGTATGTCTGGCTTAATGTGAAAAACTCTCCACTCAAAAAATCACATTTCTTTCACTTATTGTAATGCTGTGAAAATTGGCCATGAGTAGGTAAGAAATTAAAACAAATGAGACATGTAAGTACTAATAACCTTGTTAAGCACTCTATTGCAAGTACAGTGTGCTGTAACAGACAATGTCAACAAAAGAAGACTGAATCTCAAGGAAAGTTGCACAGCAACAATTTTGAAATAATTTTAGACAATACTTCACACCCGAGTCTATATGTTTAGAATAAAGGGTTTGTTTTAATTTGGGTATTGTAATCCCTGCAATCTCACACAGAATCAAGATGAATTTCAGAGACTGCACAAATGACATGGAATATGTATTGGTCAATTGTCATGTGCTGAACTGTTCAAATTCATAAAGTTTGTATTTGGATCACCAACAAAGTATCTCAGAGGGAGATAAAACATAAATTATGCTAAAATGGGAACACTCAATTGTTCATTTTGCATGCAATCTCTACAATGCATGAACAGAAGAAAAGTCTGTCTTCACCACTGTACTGCACTAGTGCATTACTTTATATTACTGGAACAGATGGCTGATATTCTAAAGTTTATACAGTATAATATTAATGTTAAATTTTGAAAAGGAGTGTCACAGAGCAGGAATTAAGTCATCTGATTTGTATACAATATGGCTATGCATACTTTAGAGTTTTCAATGCCTGACATCACATTTTCAGCCCAGTGCATAGGAATTAGAGATGCAATTTCTATTAACAAGAACATCAGCTGTGTGGTTAATCCTATGCGCATGATGCTGTAAATGTGCATTTAAGCATTAGAGAATCTGCTGGGTTGAATCTGGATTTGCTCATATGCAATCCTCTAGTATCCTTAGATTGATGGTCACATTGCTCTTTTATGTAGTAGCTGTTTGGTATGCAAGTAACATCTTACCTAAAGATTAAATACCATCATACAGGTGTACGGGCTTTTTACATACATAAAAAATCCAGTTCTGTTCCACTGTAATATACAATGATGCAACATATAAACACATCAAAAGGCTGGAGAAGCCAAAAACAAGAAAGAGAGGTTAAAAGCTCCTGGGAGATGTTCTTTTTTATTTTTACATATTTACGCATATAACCATTTCTGCTGTCACGTTAATGTCTTGGATTTTCTTTTTTTCTTTTCTTCAGTTGTAATCATGAGAAGAGCAGAGGGAGTATACAAGCATAGCTAAGTATTAGCTACGGAATATTAGCTGAAGTTGTGGGTTAGAGGACAGATTTAGAGGACAATCCATTCCTTGACATTTAGTTCTGTTCTTCCCAAGACCCCATTTTGTGTTGGGTACCTCTCTTTCATCTTATTTCAGAAACAAAGCATGGGGTGTTTTTTGTTTTTTTTTTAAGTATTTGATCTATTCTTGCCTTTGATACAGATCATAGGGTTGTTTTCAGCTAACTCAAATATCTATCAGGGAGGTCAAGTACTTCTGTGCTCCCCTTTACTGTTTCCAATGCTTTAGATTTCAGAGATACATACATTTTCTCAGACAAAGGTCCTGTATAGAGTGCTCCAATATTTATATTAATTCTTTAGAACATACTGCCAGCAAATTATACCTAATCTACCACTTTTTTATAGACTCAGCATCACTCCTTAATTTAAGAGGGGACGCCCTATTTTATTTGATTGACGTTCACAACTGTTTATCTGCTTGATTCTTACTGCTGGATGAGGCCTTGTCTACACGTGGAATTATTTTGGAATAGCTACTATGCTTTAAATTGACACAGTACCTTAATCTTAATTGACTTTCAAGTGTAGACAAGCCCTGAAGCAAGGTGATACATAGAAGATTCAGGAGGAGCGAGAGACAGGCACACATAGCAGGGTGAAGAATATGTACATAGTGAGAGAAAGAAGAGATTGTAAATCAATTAAAATGAGTGTACCGTGTATTTGCATTAATGTGTTACTTATACCTTATTTTCAAACTCCAATTATATAAATACTCCACATAATTAAGGATATGGTACCAAAGACATAAATACTGTAGTCTTTTAAAAAGTAGTATGCAAGTGAATAACGTGCTTCCTCTAAAGATACAGTACAATAGTGTGTCTTGTTTATGTAAAATGCCATGAAGATTTGATGCAGGTTAAGGTTATATGTAACCTGTAGCTCTGTAAAATACTGAAACACGTTTGTGATGTATTTTATAAGCCTGAGTGATCACTTTTCAGAGCTTTATGTGACGAGAATGGTGAATTGAGAAATGTATCTGAGAGGGTATGACTTGTTCCATTTAGATTAAACAACTCACAATAAATCTATGAAACAAGAAGAGTGTTTTTAATTCTAGATGGTGAATTTTGATAGGAGTAATGGTAGAATTATCTGACCAGGAGAAAATGGTCATTTTTTAAAAAGGTATCTGCAATGCCTATTACCATAACATCCCTTCCATAACTCAAATAAAATATTCAGGGTTTCTAACATCGTTTTATTTGAGGACTGTCTCATTATTTGCATAAATCATATAAAGAATGCTACTTCACATAGCAGAACCACTTAAAATATTTGAACTATTCAAACAACGAGAGCTGCAAGTTGCTGGTGGTGATAAGTGCTTTGGCACATCATCCTATAGAAATATATATTTCTATAGATCGGGCTTTATTTGTAATGTGATGCTATAGCCAAAAGATTTAATATAGTCTTTGGATGTATAAAATATCAAATAGAAATAGGGAGGTTAATTACCTGTGCATATGGCATTGATGAAACCACCACTGGAAAAATGGAGAGGGTTCAGCAAAAAGCCATAAGATTGATTAGGACTTTGGAAATGCACATGCATATTGCACTGTAGAATCAATGTTTAGGCTAATTTATTCCAAAAGAGTATCCTATATGACATAATTGTTAGAAGTGGATTTTTCCACTTGTTTCTTGCTATGGCCAAAGTCCAGCCTGGGATGGAATGCAACACATTAAGCCTCAAATCAAATAATAATAAATAAATAATTAGGTGGTATCTTCCCGAGTTAAAAACTGCAAATAATTACAGATTTCTAAGAAACTCACTACCAGTGTCCCAAACTGGTTTGAATCAGCCCTGGAGAAGGTGATAAGATAAATTATAGCTACCAGCTGCAGAGCTCATGAGAAAATTTACTGACCAAGGTCAGTGAGTTTCCATGCCAATGGGCGATATGCTAATTTTCTGGGGTCTCAGCCATAAAGCCGGGGTTCTTATTTGGACACATGGGAGAGACGATAGGTTAGCCTGTCGTGTCACCTGAGGATCTGGCCAACTCCAGGCATCTCCCCACTCTTCAGAAGGAAGAGTGTTAGACCCCCCTTGCCTGATCACTCTCTTTTTGCAGATCTCTTTTCTGCTTTTCTATTTTTCTTTTACTGATTCTCTTTGCTCACCTGGTTGCCCTGGATTGCAGGTGCACACACCACAGCATATCTAAATGCGGTGGCAGGGGTGTTCAGTTGTTGCAACTGGTTGCGATGGGCTCTGATTTTTGTGGCTGCTTATAGTCACGAACTGTAAGTATAGTCAAGCCAGGTGAATACCGGGCTGTTCTATCACACTTTATATTTTGTCTGAAGAAAACAAGTCTGCTGTCTGCCATTCCAGAGATAACATCCACATGTGGTAAATATAGTCTGGTCAAATTTGGGATTTAAATTGGGGAATATTTTTGGGGGGTTGTGTGTGTATGTATTATCACTGCTCTAAGCTTACTAACCCCCACATTAAAAATACTTGATTTGTACTTAGAGGATTTTTGAATGGCTTAGAGAGTTTTGGGAATGTAGCTTGTATATGGAATTGGTGTACATGGGATTTAATAAGGACTGCACCTTTTTTAATTGTGGTAATAGGAATTTTAGTAATTTGGTTAGCTTAGTAAAATTTTTAATGTAATTCATTTTTCCTTTTTTATAACCTTATATACATTAATAAAAGTTACATAAATAGTGGTTAACCAAAAATAGTGGTCTGGTCTCTTATCTCTCGATTCGGCTACACTCTGGCAGTGTGGGAATTGGGCCCCTTGGACCCCACTCCCCCACAACAATAATGCAGTTGAGACCACTACAAACTAATAAAAGAAGTACTATGTTCATGGTAAAGGAGTACACAAAACCATAATAAACTGAATAAATAAGCTGAAACATTGGATTTCCCCCAAAGTGCATTTATTGTGTGTGTCTTCCACTGCCAAGAACATTATTCCTAAATGATGGGGGGAGAGGTGTCAAACCACAACACAAGTCAAAGTAAGGAGGGTCTTCTTTCCCTGCTCGCCAATAAGCTTTTGAAAGTTCCATACAGTTTTTTCACTTTCCATTTGTATCTCTTTGAGCCTAAGGGTGAGTAACTGAAGGAGCAGTCTGTGTTGAAAATGAGAGAAGTGACTGGATAGCACTAACAAGAATGAGTAATTTGAGAGAATTATACAAATTTTTTTTTTGGTAGACTGCTTTTCTTGTGGTATACAGTAAGATTTAATCAAATGGAAATTTGCTGAAAAGAAACATTTACATTTAAAGTTTTATTGTAATAGAGCAGAATCCTTTATTAAAATAGATGTGCCTCCAGTTCTCAACTGAGGTACTGAATGAAAGGCAGTGTTTACTTTAAATCACTCCTGTTTAACTAAACAAGTTATCTCAAGTTAAAAAAGGGGGCTAGTAGACCATTTATCAAACCACATGGCATGCAATACTTTGAAATACAATTTGATTGCTAGAGGAATATAAGAAAACTACTTCTACTCTCAAAGCAAACTACTGGAGATATTTAATAAGGATATATTGGGTGCAGTTATAAGTTACATGGCTGTATTATAGGTAAGTGAGGCATCACAAGCCGAACACATCCATTAACGGTGTGTTGTATCATTGTATTAGAATACTTAAGATATCCTTAAGGTACAGAGCTACCTTTATAAAAGTAGAAACACTTCTTAGTCAGCTTTGTTTTTCTCTCTTGGTGTTCTTGGGTACGCACCCAATGCCCAATCATATCCTAATTTAGCTTGTTACTTGCCTCCCAACCCCATTATTCCATAGCAGGGATTTGTCAGTACTCATCATTTAGTCTATTGTTGATATAGTCTGTTCCATCCTGAAATATCCCATTGGATTTCTACTTATATTCAAGAATTCACCTCTTAATTGCAGCAACTCTTTTAGCATTAGAATAAAACACTACTCCTAACAGATTAGAACATGAAATGAAGACAACTATATCCAATTGACACTGCAGGAAGAAGCCATATAGACAGAATATAATTTCCCAAACAGAATTCACCCAGAATGCCAATGTTAATTATACACCTTCTGCAGCAAGTTTCACAGCTCAGGAATTTGCTTTTACAACTCCCCAGAAAGACAAGCAGCTCTAACAGTGCAATATGTTCTTTGCTAGCCCAGGAAGAAGAGTGCCACTTACAGAATCACCAATATAACTTCCTGACACACAACATATCTGTGCAGGAACTCCAGCTATTTTCTGTATTAAGATATGGTTCAATGGACATGGATGTTAAACAGTTGAAGGTCGTATCAGTTTGAGAAGCAAAATAATTAAATGCACAGTAACTTCAAATCCCCAAGGTGACCAAGAATAAAAAGTACTAATGGATGTTATTTCTTTTTTCTGGCTGAACAGGTTCTTTCTGTAGTAAAAGGCACTTGTTCTGACATTAGCACTGCTTTAAAGAACCACTGCTACACTCCTGTAAACTTTCCTTTTTAATAGTAAAAACCTGAGTTGTCATGGCCTTTCGGCATGTAATGAGCGTTACGATAATTGTTTATAGAAAGAAACCATCTCCTCTGTTGTGGGCCTGCTCCTTTTCCCCAGTTAATTTAGTTGTATTATAATCCACTATCTGAGATACAGAAACAAATGTGTTATTTCACACTAATTTTAATGCCATTGATCATAATGGAGGTAAAGTTCTATGTTTTGCTGCAGTACATGGCAATATTCCTGACCTCTGAAAAGGGCAGGGTGCTGCATTCTTTGTATTGGGGTGTTGGCAATAGCACCACTCACTGGAGAAGAGACAACTTAAACATATACATAGCTTGACAGGTACTAGGAAGAATGAATGTTCAAATATACTTGTATATATGCAGCTGTAACGCTTTTGTTGTAGATATGAAATGTAAGTTTTCAATTCAATACAGATTTGGTTCTTTTAACCTGATCCCACTGTTTATATGGTAGACATCCTACAGATTAAGAGAATGGGTTTGTTTCCCAGGGATAAAAGGCCTGATTCCATGCCAGTTGAAGTCAATGGGAGCCATTTTATTGGATAAGACCCAAAATTACTACAAAGTAGGTCTCCTAATTTATCAATTAGACCTTCACTGTAGATGTCATATTCTGATTCCAATTAGAATTGTACTGCTGCCCTTTTTGGATTCCATCTCTTTGTATTAAGCACCAACCGGGGTAGGTGCTTTATAAACAGATACAATGACCTTCACTTGGAGAGTTTATGGTTTACTAAGCAGACATCACAGTAGGAAAGCAGTGAAAAGCAATATAATTAAATGGTGAAATTAAGCACATCTTGTTAGTTTCACAGGTTAACATTTTCAGTTTTGTTTATGTGCACATTGTTTTCAGTAAGTTAAGGAGGTGAAGAGGGTGGAGATCAGCCAGAGGAACTCAAAGTGGGGAGTTTCTGGCTTATAGGGCAATGCCAAATAAAGGTCTCAAGGAAAGACAAAGTCACAAAAGGAACATCAGTTATGTGAATTGGGGTGAAGAGGACAGCAGAAAAAGAGAAAAGTAGAAAATTAAGACTGGTTTATGCTAGAAAACTAGATTGACCCAACTACATATCTCAGGGACCTGAAAAATCCACATCTCTAAGCAATGTAGTTAATCCAACCTAAATCCCCATGTAGACAGTGCTAGGTCAACAGAAGCATTTTAGGTTGGACACAACCTTGTATTGGAGTACAGTTGGATAGGAACTTTAAGGAAGCTGGAGCTTAAATATGATCCTTTTACACAAAGGATGGCTGGATAGGTAACCAAATTTCTAGGGCTGTTACTAATTGGTCTTATGACTAATGTTTCTTTGGCTCATAAGAATGGCCATACTGGGTCAGACCAATGTTCCATCATTCCCAGTATCCTGTCTTCCTCCAGTGACCAATGCCAAGTGCTTCAGAGAGAATGAACAGAACAGGGTAATTTTTGAGTGATCACCCATTCCCTGTTGAAACATTAGCTGTCAGAGGCTAGGGCCACCCAGAGCATGAGGCTGCATCCCTGACTATCTTAGCTAATTAGCCATTGATGGAGCTATCCTCCAAAAACCTATCCAATTTTTTTTTTGAAACCAGTTATAGTTATGGCCTTCACAACAACCCCTGGCACTGAGTTCCACAGATTGACTGTACATTGTGTGAAGTATTTCCTTATGTTTATGTTAAACCTGCTGCCCATTAATTGAAGTGACTGCTGCTTGTTATATGAAGGGGTAAATGGCACGCACTTATTCACTTTCTCTACACCATTAATGATTTCATAGACCTCTATCATGTCCTCCCTTAGTTGCATCTTTTACAAGGTAAACAGCCCCACTCTCTTAAATCTCTCCTGCCATGGAAGCCATTCCATACCCCTAATAATTTTGGTTACATTTCTCTGTACCTTTTCCAATTCCCATACATCTTTTTTGAGATGGGATGACCAGAACTGTACAAAATATTTAAGGTGTGGGTGAACCATGGATTCATATAATGGCATTATTGTATTTATTGTCTTATCCCTTTGCTACTGGTTCCAAACATTGTTGCTTTTTTTTTTACTCTTGCTGCACATTGAGCAGATGTTTTCAGACAAAGATCTGCAGTGACTTCAAGATCTCTTTCTTGAGTGGTAACAACTGATTTACACACCATCGTTTTGTATGTTTAGTTGGAATTCTCCAATGTGCATTACTTTGCATTTATCAATATTGAATTTAATCTCCCATTTTGTTACCCAATTTTGTGAGATCGCTTTGTAACTCCTGGCAATGTGCTGTGGACTTAACCATCCTGAATAATTTTGTATCAGCTACAATCTTTGCCACTTCACTGTTTAACCCTTTCTCCAGATCATTTATGAATTGTTGAACATCATTGGTCCCAGTACCGATCCTTGGAGGACCCTGCTATTTACCTCTCTCCATTCTGAAAATTGACCATTTATTCCTGCTCTTTGTTTCCTGTCCTTTAACCAGGTACTGATCAATGAGAGGACCTTCCTTCTTATCCCATGACCACTTACTTTGCTTCAGGGCCTTTGGTGGGAGACCTTGTCAAAAGCTTTTTAAAAGTCCAAGTACACTATATCCACTGAATCATGCTTATCCACCTGTTTGTTGACCCGCTCAAAGAATTCTAATAGATTGGTGAAGCATGATTTTCCTTCACAAAAGCCGTGTTGACTCTTACCCAACAAACTGCATTCATCTATGTGCCTGAAAATTTCATTCTTTAATAGAATTTCAAATAATTTGCCCGGTACTGGTTAGGCTTGCTAGCCTGTAGGTGCCAGGATTGCCACTGGAGCCCTTTTTTAAAAAAAAATGTGTCACGTTAGCTACCCTCCTCTCAGGGGCATAGTTTGAATGCTATACTTGGGGGGCCAAGCACAGCGGGCACATGCACACGTACACAAGTGCATGCTGAAGCCAGTTACCTTGGCTCACTGGATTGGTACCTGGGCCGCTGGGAGTGCGACAGTCTGGCTTAATGGGGGAGTCCCAGCTGCTGCTTGTGGCCACTCCCTCACATTGCTGAAGGGGTGTTACTGCTCTGGCACTACAGCAGCTGAGGGGATACCACATGCCAGGCTCCTGCCCATTACTCTATCCTTTTCTCTCCCCCATCCCCCACCACACCCCACTGCCTCTTCCCTCTACCCCATAGGCACTCATCATTGTACAGAAAGGTGGCAGATATTAAGACCCAGCAGGAAGCATCCAGCTGCTAAGGCAGGGATCCAGAGCACAGAAAAACAGCTGCTCTGCCCATCCCCCTCCTCCGCTCCCTGGGAGCCTAAACATGAGGGGAGGGGGGTGGACACAGAAGCAGAGGGGGAGAGGCATCAGAGCCATGCCCCTGCCCCACAGGCCAAGCAGAACAAGCACAGCTTAGTGCATGAGGAAATTGGGGGAGTGGCATGTGATTCCACATGAGATACCCCCTGCCATAGAAACTCAGCCCATGCCTACAGTCATCTGGGGCAGAAGCTGATTTAAGTTGACAGGTCACATACCACAGGTAGTAGTTCTGCAATTTCATATTTGAGTTCTTTCAGATCTCTTAGCTGAATACCATCTCATCCTCCTGACTATTTACTGTTAATCAATTTGTTCCAAAACCTCCTTTATTACCTCAATCTGGGACAGTTCCTCAGCTTTGTCAACTAAAAGAATATCTGGGAATCTCCATCACATCCTCTGCACTAAAGACCATTGCAGAAAATTAATTTAGCTTCTCTGTAATGGCCTTATCTTCCTTGAGTGCTGCTTTAGCACCTCAATTGTCCAATGTCGTCACTGGTTGTTTAGCAGGCTCCTGCCTCTGAGTCTTTTGTTAGCTGTTCTTCAAACTCTTCTTTGGTATGCCTAATTATACTTTTACGCTTGATTTACCAGAGTTTATGCTCCTTTCTATTTTCTTCAGTAGGATATGAATTCCAATTTTTAAAGGATGCCTTTTTGCCTTTAACAGCTTCTTTTACTTTGTTTAGGCATGGTTGCACTTCTTGGGTCTTCTGTGTTTTTTTAATTTGGGGTATACATTTAATTTGAGCCTATTACGGTGTTTTTAAAGTTTCCATGCAGCTTACAGGCATTTCATTTTTGTGACTATTCCTTTTAATTAGCTTCCTCATTTTGACTTGAGCTATGGCTCTGGGCAGCTCATTGGCTGTGGGGTAGTAGCAGTCCTTCGGCAGGTTTGCAAATGCTACCTGACAGAAACTTAGGTGCCTACAGTGTTGGACGGCAGCTAAATGGTGCACTTTAGCAGCTGAAGAGGCAGACAGTTGCCCAAGTACCTTGGAGGATGTAGGCCTGATTGTCTTGAAGTTCTTAGCTCTCTCTGTTTGCTCCCCTTCATACTTCCTGGTGTTTTGAGGCTGGCCCAGGCCCAGAGCTGACAGCTGGAGGGCTACAGAACTCCTAAGGTTTCTTCCTTAGTACATGCCTGATATCTTGAATATCCATTCTCCTCCATCTACTTTCTCTTTTCCTCCCTGCTGCAGATTTTTGGCTGCTGAGAGCACAAAAAAGAAACACAGGAGCTGCCCCAAGATAGAAATGTAAAATATCGTTTTATTAAACAAATGTTTAAACAATAAAAAGTTATATAGTTTAAATGATATAATTTACATCCCTAGCTCCAGTATGCTGTGTGCTTCCCTGGTGAGTGGCACTGGTCCGCGGTGCAGTACAGGGAGAGAGGGGGCGGGGATACACGGGACGGGACACGACATGACGACGACACCAGGATCTCCCCTGCTGAGCGTACTCTGTGGTGGTTGCACCATCCAGGCAAATGGGGGAGGGCGTGGAGGTCCCCAGGCTGTGTATCTGTGGATGCTGCTTTTCCACTGTAAGCTCTCCCATCTCCCCTAGGGAAAGCCAGCTGTGTTGGGGAGTGGGGAGGCTGTTCAGCTAGTGTAACAAGACACACACTGGTGGAATGGGGAGGCAGTCTCTGCTCTGCCCAGGCCACGCTCCAGTGGCTGGGCTTTGGCATGGCGGTTGCCAGGGGGTCCGCAGCTGCACCGGCTGGAGCAGGGAGGTGCCTCCATCTTGGCTTCCCAGTCCTACTTTGCCCAACCTGCAGGAGGGGGCAATAAAGCACCTCCGCGGCCTACTTATCCCGCTCACCCCCACTGAGCCTATCCATCCCCCACTGCGCTCCTGGCCCTGCCTCAGGACCAGGGATCGCCCCCCCCCGGACCCTTCACCCGGGCACACCTCATCTGCTGCCTTCTGGCTCACTTTGCTGCCTGCTCAGGGCACCGGCACCAAACCCCTGAGCCACCAGCGCTCTCCCCTGTACATTCACAAGTCCCAGTTCCCCAACACCAACCCCATCATCCTTCCCTGCAATACCCCGTCCCCACTCACTCCTACGTGCACAGCCTCCCCCCATGCAGCAAATGGTTAACACAATTTATAAACAGTAAGACTAATACTTACTGGTTAACTATTTGCTTTTTTACATCCTCTACCCTACGAGCTCTGAATCTCTCAATTCTGCCCCCAGAACATACACCAAGAAAGCAGAGGGCCAGAACTGAGAACAGCAAGAACCTCAGGAACTCAGGTCTCTGGCCCCACTCCATTTGCAGCAGACCTTCAGCTACCAGCTCTCCTCCTTTCCATCTCTCTCTCAAATATAGGAGTCATGGGGAAGCAAGGAGAGGGGGAGCTGGAGGAAGAAATGTCAGGAGGAATGCAGAAAAAAGTTATCTACTGCTCTGCCCATTCACCTACTTTATTTCACACCCTATACATTCCTGCTTCTGCTGCAAGTTAGTTTTCAAAAACAGCATCAACATGAAAATGACAAGATTCTTGTCAATTTTGCTGCTTCCCAGAGGATTGAATAACAGCAGCAAAACGACTGGACTTTTTTTGTTAATTTCAGTCATTGATGCTTGGCAAAACTACCAGCACTAGCAGTGCAACAGCTTGCAGACTCAACTATGACATCAAACTGACAACCTTTCAAAAATGAAATGAACATATCTTTACAAATCATCAGGGCCAAGATTGTAGGGTTTTTGTTTTGTTTTGTTTTTAGAAAAATACAGAAGTTTAAGTTCTACAGAAACTGATTATTTAGGTCACTGTATTTTCCAGGGAAAGTTTCTCATGTGCCGTAGTGAGTGAATTTATCAAGCCCTGATTATTCAAATGCAAAATTATAGTAAATATGTATCACATAGGGAGATGTCATAGCTGTCAGAGGGAAGTGAACCGAGAACTTTCAACATTAAGAGGATTTAATAAATGAAAAACTCCTTTAACTGTGAATAGATAACAAGCTGTTGCAGTTGCTGGGCTCAGTTAATAAAGGGAGACATTTATATCACCACTTACCCAATCCATATCCATTTAAAAAGGTTACATTAATCAAAATTAACATGAGTAGCATAGGCAGAACAAAGCAAATGAAAAAGCAGCTCTCCATTTAAGTCTGCTGAAATATCCTGAATTTGCTAAAGTACAATCAGAACATACTTATGACATAAGAACATAAGCCTTTTGTTAGACCAATGAAGCCTATTCCCAGTGCTTAAACAGAACAGCACGTACAAGAGAGTGAAATGTTGTTTGTGGGTAGCAGTACCAGTAATGTGTCAGATTTAATATTCAATATGTATTGTGCTGAGGAGTATATTTTCTCAAAAAGTCACTGTATAATTTAGGCCCTGACTGTCTCCTCCAATATAGCCAAGCTTTTAGTCAACGAAAAGCTATTATTTGACACTCTGAGTAAGTCAATCACCAAGATAGTCGATTGCCCTCAAATGCTAGTAGTGTTTCATCCCAAATAATACGTATAACACATGGCCATTTTTAACAAACACAATTTTGCTGGAAGAGGGAAATTTTAAAAGTCAGTTAAATGTGAATTGCATCTACTATGCTTGTAGACGTCTAAGTTTTTATCCAAATAAAATATATCACCTTGCCTGCAGATACAATCAATACAAAGCTGAGCAATGCATAAATTTGATACGAACAGCTCACCTTCTCGTGTTCCTCAGAATTATGATGTAATCCAGAGCTGATTTTCAGTGGCACGAGCAGCAGCAGGGTGCCCAGTTTGCATTAATTCCCAGGGGGAGATAGGCACCTAGTAGCTTTGGAAGTGTCAGACTCTGAGGTTCAGCAGAAAGAACAAAGGAAGTCAGGGGTACACGTCCCTGACCTAACTTGTTCCAAATGCTTAGTGCTGCGAGATGAAATCCCTGTGGCACCCTGTGGGCACCACGTTTTTAGACCTCCTACAGTACACACAAGTGAGAATAATACAGTACACCTTGAAAAAGAACAATTTCTTATACAATTATAAGTACTATTCTCTAATAGAAACAAAATTAATTTTATAAGCCTATTCAGTGTAACATCTTGTAATTGCTCCTATAAGAAAGGGGATAAACATCTGAATTGCGATAATTCACCAGTTCTATTAAATATTTTCTATTTGGAACAGAACTGGGTTGCTACAAGTTAACTTCTGAGTTATCTTTTGCATAGAGGCAAAAAAGGGTGGAAAATTAGATAGAAATTTCAGAGGCATTTTCTGTGACATTTTTGTAACAGTATGGCTTTGCTATCTAATTTTTCTGCAGAATTATCAAAAAGGAATTTTTCAATTTAAAAATTGGATTTTTTTAAAAAAAATTGCATCCTAATTTAGAAAAAATCCCACCATACAACTAAAGTGATCAATCAGAGGTTCAGAGTAACAATTAAAATCCACACATTTTTCAGAACAAGATAATTTTTTTTTTGTTTAGAGTTTGTCACATTTTAAAAAGAAATGGAAAATTTTGAAGACCAAGATATTTTGACAAAAATAATTTTTAAAAAGTCCATAATTCAACAAGAATGTTTGTTCTGAAGTTCTGATTTGTTCTATTATTGATATGTTTGGAGTAAATATGTTACTATAACGAATGTGCTCTTTTGGTATTGCTTATGGTAACAGGAAAGTTGTCTTGTGAAACAGTACAGAGCTAAAAGATGTTGACAGTGTTCTTAAATTTGAGTTATGGTATTAAAATACACTCAGGAATACTTCTTGCTCAACACATTTATTCTTCTTATGTAGTACAGTGGATTATATACAGCTGCAGAATTGTACAATGCTTATGCGGTTCAGTTAACTTCCCTATGATGGCAGCTTGCTTCATTTACACCAGAGATGACAAGTCATGGAATACATACTCAAAGAAGAGCCATTTTAATGATGGCCAGGAGCAGGGGATTCTGAAACAAACACACAATTTAGATTGCTCAAAACAAAAAACAAAAACAACCCCCCCCCAAAAAACCACCACCACACTAGTTAGAAGTCTGTAGTTCAAGACAGATACAGTTAAATATCCACTGCAATGAATATCCAAAAAGTAAATGAATTGGTATGTCAAAGTGTTTGAAAATTCTCCATATATCTAGACTTGCAGCCAGGCATTTTAACATTTATGTTATCCATATTTAACCAAAAAAACTATTTCATAGGGAAAGAAGTTAACCCACATAAATTTATCCTGAATTTAGAGGTGAATTGCCTTATAGCATAATGGGATGTATTTTCTTTTAAACTGTAAAAGTTAAATATGTTTTTATGTACAAAACTGACTCAGTTTGGAGCAAGTAAATTGTCTCTCTGTGTACAACTCCCACTACTATTCTGTCACAGAGATTAACTTTGTTTATTACACAAAGGAAAAAGTTTGAATGGAAAGCAGAGCATTTGACAGATGTACAGCTACATTACCAGGGCTATAAACACTTTGACATTAACTATATAGTAACAGAGAAATATAAAAAAATGAATTATTTTTAGTTTTACTTTGCAATATACACAACTAAAATCAAACTAATTTAATTTAAAAATATGTTTGACTATTTGCTTTAAATCTTATTCATGGTTCAAATACACAACACATAGTTGAACATAAATACTTACTGTCTGCCACTGCCTTTTTACCTAGAAAAAAAGAAATTGAATTGCACAAAATTTAGCTTTGTATTTTTCACTTTCAGTTTCAAGTTTTAAGATGCTGTAAGACCAGTATGCAACCAAACTTGCTATACACACAAGATCTCCACTAATTTTTCAGTGATGATTGGGAATGTACAGATTTTGAAAAGTTAAGCATACTGCAAAATATACTTTGTTAAACTATCAAAACAAGCTGTTTAAAAAAACCAATATATTCCTTATAAATGTAATAAAGTTTTAGAAGATCTCATTACAGCATGCTGTTAAATCTTTGAGATGCAAGGTGTGTTTCTGGAAGAATTATGAGGCTCATAAATTAAGGCTTGAATATTTTTAAAACAATTTTTAAAACAATTATCCACATTAAGTCTTCTGACCGAATGTTCATAAGTTACTCAGAGGAGACATTTGCACGTTTGTATAATCATGTGCTGTGCACTTAGAAACATTTGTCTAGATTCTCTGGTGACATATGATTACTTTGGGCCATACTGTTGGTTTATGTGGCCACAGAACTATTTTCTTAGTGCAAAGGTGCAGAGCTAGTAGTGCAAAACCAGCATAGTGGCTCCTACTGCACTCTGCCTCCTGTACAAATGGAGCTGTAGTCAGATGACCCCTATGCTCTGACAATTCTTGTCTGCACTTTCTAGCTCTTTATGGTTATTGACAGTTGGCCTGAGAGCAGTCTTTAGGGGGCCAGCACAGTATGGACCAGACTCAAAATTAAGGAAGTGCAAAGGTGAATTTAACACCGATTTTGTAGTCCCCTCCTATGTTGTGCTGGGTGCATTTTGGCCAGACCCCAGGATCTGGCATATTAAAGGTACATATTTTACATGATACTTCCGTGGTTTGCAAAACTTGAGTTTTTCTTTAAAAGTTGTACCAAATTACCACTTGTTCAAAATATCTGGTATGATACTGGAGAGGAATACCCCTGATCCAAAATATATCAAATTCACTAGTTCACTTCAAGGACTAATGGCCCTCCAAAAGTACCATTTATTTTCAAATTTAAAAAAAAAAGTCAAACTATGAAACTTATCGTTAAAAAAAAATCCCAGTTTTAATGTTTAAGACAGTTAACATTCAAGACCTTGCAAGAGTAAATAAACTTTGACTTAACCCAGGTAAACACTAAAATCTTTTGCCTGAATGTTAATGTTAGTTAGAAGTGTAATTTTTAGAGACATTTCTATACCAGCAAAAGCCTAGTCTAGGTACAGCTGTATTGGCAAAGTAGTGCTTTTGCTGGTATAACTTATATCACTTTGGGAAACCAGTAAACACTATAACAGCAAAAGCACTTTTTTTTGCTGATACGTTGTGTCTACAGGAGGAGGATTTGCTGGTGTAGGTATACCAGTAAACCTTTTCCAGTGTAGACCTGGCCTTAGTGAGGTGACAAAGCAACTGCTGATTATTTTAAATAAATATGTGGGCAGTTCCGGACAATTAATTCAACAGTTTAATCTACAACACAGGTTTCCAAGAAAGTATACTAAAGCTAAGATAGAAACAACGTAACTTACCACCAAAGGAAATTCTGTAATAGAGATAGGTGGTTAAGGCCAACCCAACCCACATTTCCTGGTAAACTTTAGTATAGTAAATCCTCATGCTGCTCCATGTCCTAGTAAAATACTGTAACATCTGAAAGTTATAAAAAAATTGTGATGTTTTACATGAATAAAGCAAGTATTTGTTGTCTCTTGAGTCAGGACAAAGTAAATAAGGAACTTCATATTTAAAGAAAACATTTAATTGTATCCTGAATTTAGTTTCGTTTCCTATATTTTTATTTTAAAAAGTATTGTTTTAATTGAATGCTTGTGAAAAGTGATACATATATACACACCCACCTACCCTCCCTCGGGAGCTGAAGTTCTCTATTGCCAAACCAAAAAATTGTATTAGACAGAATCAAGGTCAAGGGTACATATTGACAACAAAGGTAAAAAACAGTGCAATGATCTAGTAATTATCCTAGAACCAAGCATTACAAACCCAGAAAATTCAGAGTTCAGGTTACAAGGGCTGTTGGGTGCTACCACAATAAAAATAAAACATCACAGAACCTTTACGGAGCAGCAACAGTTGGGTCAAGTAATCTACTAATGAGAACTCGACACATGTCCAGTCATCCTCGGGCCACTCACAACTCACTGCAACTAACAGAACTGTTGCATGCCTATTAGACAAAGGGGTGATGATTCACAGAGTTACCTCTGATATCACAATGACACCATTTATCAGTTACTGATCTTGTGATCTGATTTTTGTCCTCAGTAGGCTCTGTAATCATAATTAGGTGCTAACAACATTTTATTTACAGCCTAGTTTCTTCATCTATTACCTATGTACAGATTCTAATTAATTTTACCCACATGGAAAGTTTGAAGAGTCTTATTCCTTTAAAAGGACAGACTCATTTGGAACAAAGAAGAGACTAAAACTAAATTTCTTATAAAATTCATTTAAAAATGTGTTTTAAACTAATTAGTGAATTTGCAGAAAATTCATTCTATACTGCAACAGTGTTTGCAACATAGACACCTAATCACTGGGAACTGGACTTAGACCAAATACTTTGCACAGCCTTTTTAATAGCCATCATATTTCACTATGGTCTTGTCTTTACCAGGGGAAGAAGTGTGTTCTTCACTCAAATTAGCTAACAAGGTAAAATACTAGTGAAGAGACAAGGCCCTAAAGGTGAAAATGCTCTTATACCCCCATTTTCCTATATTGTTATATAGGGGGGAACAAGACTTTTTGGGAGGCTGGGAGGAAGTAATTTTCAACTGAGAACAATAATCAAGATCCACCTCCTTCCCTTTCTCCAAGCCAAAGTGAAAGAACAAAGAATGTTAGGTGTATTTAAAAATAGTTGAGAGGGGAGGCAGAGTAAGAATATGGTCCAAAACATTAGATGTCCATCCCTGTACTACTGAGCTTTATTTAATTACATTTATTTTTAAGTCTCTAACATTTTTCTTCCAACATGGTGCTTTCACCTTTACTTAGAAAAGCAGAATGTATAGTTTTATGAGGCTATTAAAAATACCAATGCACAGACAGACCAATTCAGAAGGAATTATAATTAACACCAATGCTCCAAGTACACTATATTTGAGACATGCCCAAGAATCAAGTAATTTATCAACCTGTTTTATGCTTGTTATGTCCACAGATTTGGTATTTATGAATATTTTTGGGAAAAACTTTGAGGTCTTTTAATGTAACTTCTTCCCAGCCTTCCAAGAGAGATGAGTGCATACAAGAGCATCACACTGTATAATACTTTACATTTCTTCCTTTTACCTTGAGAAGCCTAAAGCATTTCACAAACTAAACACACAGTGCATCTAAATCAACCACATGTGGATAGAGGACAGCAGCTCCAAAACTGTAAGGAAGGAATGAAGAACAGATTTTGCAAAGGACATTAGGTCAAGGTCCCATTCACTTATTTGTTAATAGTAAATAGGAGGCTTTCCCTGGAAGTGTGTGGGGAGGGAGTGGGGGAAGGAGAAAAGGAGATGAAAATAATACCGTTTTTGGAGCGGAGACCATATTTCTTTTTGTTCTGTTTGTGTACAGTGCCTAGCAAAACAGTGTCCTGGTCCATAACTTGGGGCTCCTAACCATGATGCTAATACAAATAGTCAATATGCAGGCATTAATTTAAAAGGACAATTAACCATTACTGTTCTGAAAATGAACTTCTGAATACAGCGCATTGCACTGTGGGCTTCTTTGGACTGTAGAGAGAGAGCTCTATTACATCTGTTACCTTTCATAGTTTTCCTGATATGAAGCAGGGTGAAAAAACCAGCGTTGTGTTTTCACACTGCTACTCAGAAGCACATGGAAGACTTCATAACTTTCAAATTGTTTCTGCTTAGAACAAAGGTTAGGAGGCAATGCAGACTAACAGACGCACATCCCTACCAAATCAACAAGAGTCTCTGATGTAAAAGAAAAGGAAAACATGTGGATAAAACGCTTTTTTTCTAGCAGCCAAATAAAGCAAGGAACACAACTTCAAATTTATATCACAGCCATTAACAATAGCGGGGATTTCATTTTAATCTAAATAAACACATTAAAAATCCCAGCACCTTTGTAGCAGCTACTGGGAGACAGGGCTCCAGGGATGGTATAAGGTATTAGCCCATCTTTTACATCAACTTCTGGCTACTACGTGCCTAGTACAGCAGCCAAGCCCCCCCGGCCCGCTCCCTAGAGAAGTGCTTTGAGACCTAACGCAGCTGTGCAGAGCACGGAAGGCCTTTGCTTTAAAAGGCCTCACCCGAGACCCACTCCCCATGAAGCGCCGCCATCCTGCCCACCCACTTCGCAGGGGGAACTTGCCTCACGGCGGAGGACCCCCCCCAAGCTGTCGGTTGCCGAGCAACGTGCGCTGCTGTTGCTACCCTGCCCCCCGAAGAGGTCGGAAAGGGCAGGCTCGGACGCGACGGACGGACCCCTCCTCCCCCCCGCGGACTGCTTCCCCACCACCCCCGTTACTCCCACTCGCATCCCGGGCGGCCCCTCCCCGGGCGGCCCCCCGCGCGCTTTGGCAGCCAGGCCCGGCTCGGGCAAACCCCGCCGGGGCCTACAGCGCCCGAGGAACCCCGCAGCCGCACACGCGGCAGAGCCAGGGAGAGCCCGCCCTCCCGCAGCTCCGTCAACGGGCCGGGCCGGGCGGACCCACCTTGGAAGCGGCGACACAGCCGGTGGCGAAGGTCACGGAATGGAAACGCAACCGCAACCGCCGCTACCGCCGCGCGGGACGCTGGGAAAAGAACTGCCAACGAGCGCGGACGGTTAAACTAGAACGTCTCCTGCAACGCCCCGCCCCACGCACATCCCTCCCCCGCCCTCTAGCGGTGGGCGGGAGGGAGCGACACCCACCGCAGCAGGCCCCACTGCCCCCAACTACAGCGTGCGCGCGCGCGGCCTGGTGAGCGCGCTCTGCCCTCCTCCCAACGGCCCCGGCGGGCGGAGGCCTCTCGGCGCCCTTCCCCCACTGTCACGGGGCCTGCGCCTGCTCACTCGCTGACCTGTCTCCCACACGGCAGGCGAGCCCGCGCGTCCCTCCTCCCGAGGCAGAAGCGCTCGGCGGCTGTCGGCTCCACGTGGGGGCCCGGACCCACACGCCCCCTCAGCCCCCGCGGCGGGAGGAGCCCGCTCCGCCAACTGCCCAACAGCCGGCTCGCGGCCCTGCCGTTCCCAGAGCGTCAGCCCCGGCGGAAGAGCGCGCTCAGCGCCACGGCCGCCCCTGCGCTTCCCGCTGAGGACGAGCGAGCCCCCGCTGCGGGGAGGCGATAGCTGGGGGCCCTGCCCGTTGCTGGGGGACGCCCGCTCCGCTGTCCCTGCCGTGGGACCTCAACCCAGGGCGATCCCCGCACCGCCCCGTTAGCGCGCAGCCTCCGCAGCCCCTTCCCCGGCCGCTTGGCGCGGACGTGTCCTGCCTGCTCCGCCCGGGCCGTGCCCTAGAGGCGGGGCGGGAGCCCTAGAGGCTACGGGGGTCCCCCCGGGGGTTTCCCGCGGACGCCGCTGTCCGCAGGCTGCGGGCGGGGGCAAGAAGCGAGGGTAGGGGGCTGGCGGGGGGGGCTCATCCCCGGCACTGCGGGGGGAGCCCCCACGGCACGCGGCTGCCCGGCCGGGTGCCGGGGGCGGGGTCGGCCCTGGGCGAGGCCAGCCCCCCGCGACGCTCGCACGTGGCGGTGCGAAGGGCGGGGCGCTACTTGCGGCGCCGGCTCGGCGGCCCCAGGGCGAGGTAGAGCCAGAGCCAGAGCCAGCTCCGACCCCCTGAGCCTCAGCGCGGCCTTCTCCAGCCCCGCCATGCTGCGCAAGCTCACCCTGGACCAGATCAGCGACTGGTTCACTGTCGGCAAGGCCGTCGCCAACGTCGAGTTGCTGGGGGGCGAACCCCCGGACGCCGCGGCCCCTCCCCGCGGCCCCAGGCCCGCAGCGTGGGAGCCGCCCGCCGCCGGGTGAGGAGGGGAGCCGCGGGGCTTTGACCCGTGCGCAGGCCGGGATTGTCTCCCTGCCTTCGACGTCTGTGTCCGGGCGGGTCCCCACTCCCTGTGGGGGGAGACGGGAGGTTGTGGGGAGCGGGCTGGGGGTCGCTATTGCGCCGTTGAGCCCCATGGAAAGTTCTCGCTAGCCGGTACCGCAGACGGCTCCCCACCGTGGCCAGGGAAAGGGGATGGGCTGGCCGTGCTGTGGGGCTAGAGCCCTGTCCCCCTGCCCCAGGATGCGCCTGTGCCTGGGTTTGTCTGCGGGGTCTTCTGTACAGGTGCCTCGGAAGGATCTTCCCCCACCAACATGGGGTAGTGAGCCCTAGTCTCAAAAGCAGGAGCTACCTAGAGTTTGTGGCTGCAGTTGTGGACTCAAATAGGTGCTTTAATGGCCAATATTTTCTATTTATCTGGATACTTACAAGGCCCTTATTGCCACTGTATCTGAGGGTCTGAAGGACCTGATTCTGTTTTGTTACCTTTCTATGAATTGGGAGTAGTACCACATTTACCAAAGGGCAAGTACCAAGTCTGGTACACCATTTAGTGATTTGGGAAACAGCCCATATCCATGCTGGGGGAAGGGGCCTAAGATAGAGTGGGGTTCTTGAGAGACCATTAATTACAAGTGAAGTTATCTTCATACTTCAGGTTTGCCGGAAAACGTCCTTTCCCTACAAGCCATGGTGTACATGTTTAATTTTGGAGGTGGGTAGCTGGTCAGGTAGCACTAATAGCATTTTTCAGTCATTTAGCAATGCAGTATGTTCCTGTTTATCCAAAACTGTGATATCTGAACCTCTGCATTACCCGAATCCCTTTTTCTACATGTAGCTCATGTTGGGGGATGATGGGAAGGGATTCAGATAACATGGGAGTTTGGATAATAAAATAGATACCCTGGCCAGGACTACAAGGAAAAGAGGATGGGAGGCCACACTGCAGCTGAAGGCTTGTGCAGCAGTGCAGGCAACCCTCTGCAGCTCTGATGTCATGCGAGTAATTGAGCAGGGCTGTCGCTTTCTTTTTCTGCCACTCACAACGGATCCTTGCAGGCTTAAGATTCAGGGAGGGCTTTGGACTTGGCAGAGCAGAGTTCTGGCTGGGAGATGGGGGGGTCTCTTCTCTGCTCCTCTAGGACTGCAGCCTCACCCCCACACATTGTGTTTGCAGTAATCAAGAAGGCAAGAACCTCAGCGAAGGGAGCCCTCTACAGCCCTACTGTTAAGGGAGTGCATGAGTGCTATGACGGGAGTTGCAGGGGACACTCTTTTTGGTACTTGTGCACCTATCCAAACTCCTGTTTTTCGGAATAAAATTTTATGTCCCCCATGCTATTCAGATAGCTGGGAGTATGCTATATGCATAAATCTTTGTGTTTAATTGTGAATATTCTAGTGGTGATCATGTAGCTTGAGGCTAACCTTCAGAAGCTCATTTTAGTTATATACTGCAGCAGGCTGATGGTTTGACCACTAAGTGATTGATTTTCAGCTTTGCTAACCTGACCTAACAGAGTTTCACAGCTCTTTTGCCACTTTCTAATAAAGTAAAGTAGAAAGATACCACTGCTTAAGTGGACTCCCATAGCAGATATCTAGTGTATATAACCAATTTTTTCATGGTATTTAAAAAAAATTAGCTTTTTTTTTTTGGAACTACACCAGCGAATGTCAACTCTGGAAAGCTTAATATAGCATGTCAGAGTCCTGGAATTGTAAGCATTCCATTACTTTTCATTTTCTCTTGCAGAGAGAGTGCTCAAAGTATAACTTGGTTATTTGGGACATTTGACAATGAAAAAACTTCCAGGAAAAGATTGATCCTCTCTCTCAGATCTCAGGAATCATAGGATATGCCTCTTTCATTTCTTCCCACCAATGTTTCCTTGTTCTCTGACAGTCAGGTAGACCTACTGAGAATTGTAGGAAAGGAACTCTGCTTTTGCAGACCTCAGTGTTGCATGATAATGAGGCCTGAGTGAGCGATCAGGAGGTGTTCACTCTCTTCCTTTGCACCCATTGGGATATGCTCATAAGTTTAGGAGCCTTGTTGTAGGGCTGATGCCATTGTGAGCCGTAAACTCATTGGGGATACCTCACCCCCTCTGGACATGCCTACACAGCCTGTGGCAGCAAGTTGCAGAACCTGGGTCAATAGACTTGGGCTCATGCTCTGGTGCTAAAAACAACTGTGTAGACATTTAGTGCAGTCTTTCAAACTCCAGTGCAGCCTGAGCTGCAGTGTCTCTACACAGCTGTTTTTAATGCTAAGCATGAGCCTGCCTACCTGAGACTCACTGCTGGTTGTGGTGTAGACATACTCTCCAAGTCTTAGGATGATCATGTAGGTTCACTATTGTATCTCAGTATTTGTTATAGATTTCGAAATGAGTTTACTAAGGATTCTAAGGCTCAGGAGGTAAGGGGAGGCCTGCCCCTATAGTTGTGGAAAACTACTCCATGTCCAGAGTTATAGGCTGTGGACTTCTTAAAACTCTTAGGAAAACAAACTCTCTCAAATTTTTGAGACTGTCTTGCAAAACACTGAATGAAGGAAAGGTAGATGGTGACTTTCACCTCATAAGTCTGTATTTTCTGGTTATTTTTACATACTTGGAATGTTCTTTGGATTTCTAAGCTTTTCGAAATTTAGTGTATTAAAACGTGACGTTCTTGTAAGTTTCAAAAAAGCCTAGTTTTGTCTGCTCAACTTTAACTCCATTGTAATTTTTTTTTTTTAATATCTGGATACCTGTAGGTGACTCTCTCTCAAAACTTCAGTAATCCTTTCTCTATTTCTTGAGGAACTCTACCAAAGTGTCTTACTAGTATACTGTAGTAGAAGAATAAACAGAGGAAGTGTTTTACTGTAGTGTCTTTATGAATAAGACACTTAGAATTGGGCCAATTTTTCTTTTTTAATGGTGTGACACACTAATAAAATGAAAGCAAATCATGAGAAACTTTTTGTGTACAAAAGTGTGTGGCAAACTTTCGTCTGTGATGGTGGGAGTTAAATCTATCCTTGTCACAATTGCAGCAAAAGTGGGTTCTGGCATCATTTTCATTGATTTTTCTGCTCTAATTGTGCCAGTTGTGGCCACAGTTACTACATGTCAGTTGAGTCTAATAAAAATTATGACCCTATGTTGATGGCTTGGGGCAACAACAAAAAAAAGTTTAAATTTTAATCTGTTTTTGAATTTCAAGTTCTAAAGTAAAGTATAACCTCAGGAACAGGTTTTCAGACTCATTCACCATTACAGAAAGCTGATTCGGTAAGATACCAAATAAATGAAATCTTAATCAGGCTTGCAGGAAACTTTTTTCAAGAAAAGCAAGAGGGTGAAGTAAAACCACTTTTATTTTGAAATAAAAAGGTATCTCTAAATCTCTTCAAGGAGAGAGAAGCAACCACTAAAGCTAGTTAAATATCCAGATTGTTGTTGTTCATTTGAGTAGCTTTGCACTATTGCAACATACGCAGAGTACAATTCAGAAAACTAATCATAAACAGTACAGTGTGTTACAACTTTTGATTATTTTCCCTTTACAAGTTCTTGTTGAACTTGTGAAATAGTTTTCATCCTCAGAACTTATCCTCAGTTATTTGAATGAATCAATTACTATTTTAAAGCATATCTCACACACTGTGTATGGTTTCCTTAGAAGAATCTAAAAAAAACCTGCAGAATACTGAACAGAAGTCCCTGCTAAGACTTTGTACAGTGATTGGATTTCAAAATATGGAAACCTGCTATAGCTGGTTACAGCTGATACTATAGGTACAGTACAAACGGTAGTTTCAACATTTTTGGAAAGATTTATATTTACATTTTTGGTTAAAAGGTGTCCTTAAACACAACATCCTTGGAATAGTTATGGTGAAAAGAGGGTAATCATTCTAAATAAAGTTTGTAAAATATATGGAGACTATAATTAGGGATTTAAAATTCTGAGCTTGCAACAAACAGGAGCATGTCCTATTTCTTATTCCTATATGTTTTTTTGTGTCTGGATTGGGACGTTACCAAGGGAATTCAGATGACTCTGAAGAAATAATTTAACTTGATGGATAGTAATATGGAAGATTCCAGATTCGGTGAGAGAAAGTGGGAAACATGCTCTGTGTATTTTTATCAACGTAACTTGAAACTGTGGGAATTTCATCTTTGTCCGATTTGTTAGAGCTGTCACCAGGCACTGTGACGTGTACTGAGCAATTTGTATTCCATACATCTACCAGTTGGTCTTGTCGGTTTTCCTTCTCAATAGTAGTTAAAAAATCTTTTAAAACTTGCTTGAATATGTAGACTATTTCCCAAGGTAAGACATCATTTTCTGCCAAAACTTCACGAAATCTAGAAACAAAAAAAAAATCGAAATCTAATTTGTCAGTACTGAAAACTATTCCAGAATGTTTTTCCTTCTCTTCCTTTTTTGGAGGGAAGAAAATTATTTTCTGGCCTCACTTGTTTCTCTTCTTTCAGAAAAAAAGAAGAGAAAAATATAAAAGCTCTTACAATGCATCTGGATACAGTACAACTAGTAAGATCAGTGGAAGCTGCCTTTTTTTTTTTTTTATTAAGCCATCTGGATAAATTGATTTAAACTGACTTTGCCCTCAAGTGTTTTCTGGGCTTTAAAGGGAGCATAGGTTTGTTCCATTCTTCCCACACAACCCTAGAAAATGTATTTAAAATACATCATTTGGGGAATTTATATATAAAATATCATATGGAAAAAGTTAATTATCGACGTGTTTAAATGTTGACACATTTAATTTCAATCCCTTTAAAATTTGAAGAGACTGGAGGCTTGTATATAAAATGCTGGTGTGTTAATACTTTATCTCAATCCTGTGGTCATCAGGTAAATGATGGGTGTCGTCTTAAGCATTATAGACCCCTCTGTTATGATCTTTAAAGTACAATAAAAATGTATTATAGAAAACCTTTAGTCAGTGTACTGTGTTATGAAATTTAAAGAGTTTTATTTCTAGAAAAGCTATAGGACGCTTTAAAAATAAGTCTCCATTTAAATTCCTAATTGCTATTACCCTGGGGGAAAAAACATAGCCAAATTTTAACAACTCTGAACTGGAATGTTGAACTAGAATAAGGGGGAAATTAATTGTTGTCTAGAAAGTGAGAATTACAAAAATAGGAAAGAAAAATTGTTACCTGCTAAGAACAGTTCCAGTTTGGCAAGGTTGAATTTGTGAACACAGGATTTCTAGTTGCCTTTGTTCAGTAGCTGGGATTGTGCCTTGAGGATTTTGGTAGTTCTTCAGCCAGTTGTACTCCACACCATTTTTCTGGACTTTTTGTTCATTTTCAATCTCTTGTACTAATCTTTCACGCTCTTTCAGGTGCCATTTCAGTTCCCTCAGCAGAGTCTTGGTCACTACTTCTGAGCCAGGATATTGTGCAGATTTGTAGGAGTCATTTTTTGACCATTTCATCCAACCAAAAAGTGGCATTTTTTAGCTATGATAAGATTGAACATTATAGTGCTTTGTATGGTGAACTGTGGTGTTTGTTTTCCATTGAAAAGATTAATGGAAAATTTAGTATTCTTTATGTAGTGCATTTGATACAGTTGTGCATATATATGCTCAATATTAAAATATTTTGCAGATTTCCAATACACTTTAAGAAGTAACTGATCAAAGCTTCCAAGCCCAAATGAAATCTGACACTTCACTCTTTTTACAAAGATTGAAAGAGACTACTATTTTAGCAATTAATCTCTTTGATTGTTTTATCTGCACTATTAAACCATGCTAAAATTTACTAGTTTGAAACTGAATTGTCATTTTAAGTAGAAAATACCATTTGAGAAATTGTGATCCGGAAATGATTTTAGTATCTGATGTTCAAAATGATAAAAACTTTCCATTAAAGCAATTCTTAAACAGTTTTTGATCAATTTTTCGAGATAGTGAATCTGCATTTGTCACTCTTTAAAATTTCATAACTGTCTTGTATTTTAAATACATTTTCTTATTTACTTGTTAACATCTGGAAAACTATAATAGAAATAGATTAAATTACAAATTTTTATGTAGGTGTGACTTGTAGCCACATTTATTACAAAACAGTACAATAATTTGGGTAAAATAACATACTGTACCTTTGATGCACTTGTTTGTGAAGGAGTTGTTGCCGTTGAGTTTGCTTGAATTGAAGATCTCTTCTTATTCCAGCGTATACTGTTTCCAGGTTGTAGCCACTATTGAAAGAAAAAGAGTTTTCCTCATTTACTCACTTAAACTGTGCTTATAAGAATAACTGTCTGGACTGACCATGAGATTTTGATTCCTTCTGCTTTTAAGATTGTTTAATTCATCTTGTAAAGTAGAGAGAAATCCTGTTGACCTAGCATGGACAACCAATTACTTTCCACAGAGTCCATTAAGGTCTCCTACCTTTGAATTGAGTTCTGCCTATGGCAGCAATTTAAAAAAAGATGGCAGCGATTTCAGATGCTTGTTGCTAAATCCATCCAAAGGTATTGTTGGTAGTCAGATGAATAATGATATCTGAAGCAACTACAGATGCGCTCCTAGCTAAAGTTAAGACTGTCGCATGATGTGATGCTTGGCTGTGCATAGCTGTAGGTCACAATTCGGTGCTGTTTTTTATGCCTTTAGAGCTCTAAAAATAATTGTTCCTTTTATTGTGTGTCTAAACTTTCAGGCCATTTAAATGCTAAAGATTTTTCCTCTTCTCTTACTGTGGGGGAAATAGATCGGGCTGTTTCTGTTTACAGTTGTAAATGTGTAACAAGAATCATTCTCTGGTGAGATCGTGTGAAAGCTCATCTTAACTAAGTGGCAGCAAAGAGTGATATACAAGGTAGTTGCTCAGAGATTTTTAGGCTATCGTAATCTGATTCCTGATAAATTTAATCTCATGATATTAAAACTCTTTTTTAGTTATAGTGTTTAGCTATTAGCATTTTTAATTACCTTTTCAAAGGTAATTAAATAGTTAATTAAATTAAATAGTTAAAGAAGCAACTTTGCAACACCTACAGTATCTCATGGAAAAGATATTAATCTAATTATAATGGATAAAAGGTTAGAACAATGGCGTAAATGTAAATGAAACTCAGACTGAAGTAAAAACAGAATCTTAAGTCTTACCATAGACTTTTTTCCTCCCTTAACTGAATGTGAATCTCTTGGTTTTTTCCTTGTTGATTATATTTGGAAATATCCACTTCAGGATTCATTTTCAGGGATGATATTGTGCATGCTAAAGGTCGCTGAAGCAGCCATTTTCCGTTCCAGTTATCAGGTCTCTTCCTATTAATCTAAACAGCAGGCATGATATATAAAATGCCTTCTGTTCTGCTCTCTGTATTGTTTGTTTTAGTGACTCTCTCTTCTGCTGTAAGTATTGTTCTCTCCTACTTTTGCCTCTCAACTGTTTTGTTGAACTGTTGGCGGAATGGGTTGTGTAAATCTGTTCTAAATGTCATGCAACATAAAGGATGACGTGTATGGCTGTTATTAAAGCTGATATTACTTATACATTGGAAAAATTCAGATGTCAGTATTAATCATCTTCAACTGGAAGGTTTTCACATTGCATTGTATATGGTACTATGAAAAAGGAAAAGAACTGGGTTTATAATGACAGGACTGTCGTCACAAATTTTTGGATGAAATTAAAATGTTTCCTGCCACCTCTCTTCCAGTACAGTTAGTATGTCACCACTTTTTTCAAAAAGTATATCAAATGGTATTGTGGCAGAAAGTAAACTGTTGTACAATACATGGATAATGTAAACTTTAAAAAGCAAGAAGATGAATACTGGAAGGTGCCTCACTTTAAAAACACAGTGAGCAGTCTTTAAAGATATCTCTACAGTGCCTTGCTTGTATTACATTAATGTATTTTGTGGGGATAAAAATTGAAAATGTTGTTTAACGTTCCTTTGGCACAAAACAGCGAAACCCAGTACCCATACTATATATGCCTTCATGTAAATTTGAGATCCCTATTCAGGGAGGAATTAGGGATGATTCAAAACAGAGCAGTAGTTAATCTAGTCTGATATCCAGTGGCTAATCCTGAACGTTTCATGGGGAGGCATGATTCCTCCCTCTTACCTCAATTTGCAATATTGTACTAGGAGGTGAAAATTTCTATTTGGTCCAGCTGGCAAATGGGCTTATGTCCTGAAGTATTAAGGAATTTTATCCTAATTAGCAATTAGAGCTGCTATTATTACTTACATAAATACATTCTTTAAAAAATTACTAAGCTTTTTGCCTCAATGATATCCTTCAGTGTGTTCCATGGTTAAATTACACATGGAACAAAGTATTTCCTTCTTAATATTATATTTGTGGCCTTTTAATTGAGTGCTCTCTGGTTCTTACCTTATTGAAAATAGGTGCATCTAACTGTCTTTTACAAAATCATTTTGTTAGCAATTTGTGTTGTCTCACCTCACTCTTGTTTTTCCTTCCTCAATTAGACCTATTGAAAAATTTTCCAAAGCATCTAAATCGTACTTTGAAAAGTGATTTAGGCACTTAGATGCCTAGGTCTAATTGATTTTAAGGCTTAGGCTCCAAAGTCACTTCTGAAAATTTTACCCCTAGTCCTTTAACCCCCTTCTACCTTCTTTCCATCCCTCCCAAAACCAGGGCATTTTTACTGTTTTCCTGACCACCTCTGAATCTGTCATTATTAAGATATGATGATCAAAACTGTCTGCAATACTTCGGTGACGCCATGCCATTAGTTGATATACTTCTGAATATTTTCCTATCTCTTACTCAATACAGCACAGTTTATTTTGCTGCTGCAGATTGAATAGATGTATTTAATTAGTTGTCCACAATATATTTAGCTCTTTCCTGAGATAATAAATTCATTGGTATAATTTTGGCCTTCACAACATCCCCTGGCAATGAGATCCACAGGTTGACTGTGTATTTTGTGAAGTAGTACTTCCTTTTGTTTGTTTTAAACCTATTGCCTATTAGGCAGAATGTCTTCTTTTTGCATTACCTAGGTGAAAACTGCTGGAAATTTCTTGATGCCAAGATATTCTTAGCTCGTTCAATTATTAACCATGTTTGTTATGGAAGTGCATAAGTGCCAACCAAGAATATGGCCCCATTGTGCTGGGCTCTGTAAAAGCAGAGTAGTAAACTCTCACTGCCCTGAAGACCTTAAAATCTCAATAAATAAGACAGACACATGATGTGGGGATGAGTATAACAAAAGCACAGTGAACAATGTGATCGCAGCAAACGTTAGTTTCATGACTTTTGTGGGGGGAGCAGGTTACTCGAGGGATAAGACAAATCATAAGGGAAGGGATATTGAAGGGGGACGGCATGGACGAAGAGAGCAAAGGGTGTGTATGCTGTGAAGTGAAGCTGAAGTGAGGTAAAGAGACTGAGTGGGAAGGGGAGTGGAAGGTTGGAGAAAACACTCAATCTGCACAGGTGGGTGAGGGGGGACAGGGCCGAGAAAGTCCAGTCAAAACTGTAGAAAGTTTTCTGAATGTCCAAAGGACCAAAGTTCCCTGCTTCTGTCCCTACTTTCTGGGGTTTCTGGCTGGCTTCTCTCTGCAGTTGTCTACCAAGCCCACATGGCAGAGGGTGTTATCAGTTACTAAAAGCTTATATGTAAATAAAAGGTTAAATTACAGCTCCCAGTGTAGAACCTTCTGTGGCTGCCTCTGCTAAGTCCTCATCTGCCCCTTTGAAGCTGTGCTGTCCCTAGGATAATTTAGACTGTAAATGAAGTTCTGGGGAGGAAGTTTGAGCGGGTGGTCACACATATGACTTGATCTATGTCTCTTACACTTCCAGGACTTTCATGGAATGGATGTTCCAACTTATGGATGAATGAACTCCTAGTGCAATCCCAGTTTCTTTACTGTTTGCTAGTGCAGTCTCAATCTAGGAACAAAAAATATAGGTCATATTTACCGGATAGAGCATCCTATCCTGGGAAGCACTAACTCTGAGAAGTATTTAAGGGTTATGGTGGGTAATCAGCTTAACATGTGATCCCAGAGCAATGCTGTGGCTAAAAGGGCTGATATGATTCTGGGATGTATAAGTAGTGTACTATCAAGTAGGAAGTAGGGAGGTTGTATTATTTCTGTATTTGGCATGATGTGATTGCCACTGGAATGTTGTGCCCAGGTCTTCCTTGAATTAATTCTTGTTTGAACTAGAGCACAACCTGAAGACCTTAGAAAGATGAACAGTATGTAGCCACTGTGTAGATGTCTGCAGAGAGCCCAAAATAATAACATGAGAGGGGGAAACTGCCCTGTCCATCTCTAAGAAGGATTAATTTGTATGCTGAGTTATGATATTTACGTGTAAACACTTGAATAATTTCACCGATTAAAGTATGTAAGAAAGGAGAGGGACAATCATATTATGAAGGGTTACACAACCTGCTGTGATAGCTCATTTTAGTACACTGCGTGAGTGGTTCTTGGGAAGTACTGCTGCTCTTCTAAATTGTCTTGTGGAACCAAATGACCAGAGAAGAGGAGGTGGAGCCCAGAAATCTTCGCCACAGGGAAGCCTATTCCACAGAGTTCATCAGGATATCCCAAGTTTTCTCTGACCACAAAGGTCAACCTTTCCCCAAACCTCAGGAGTCTAGTCTGGTTTTGTGGTAAGTGTGGGGGCCATGTGGCTTTCTCCCTGGTTTAATGGTTCTGGAGTCTGTCTGTAGAGTTGGCAGGCTATAGATCATAGATGTCAAACTCAGGCCCGCGGGCCAAATCTGGCCCGCAGTGTAATTATATTTGGCCCGCGAGAAAATACCAAATGTCTACTAGAGCTGGCCCGCCGGTAGACAGCGCATGCACCGATTTCACATGTGTTTATAGTATTAAGCTTTGCTTGTTCCAGATTCAATGTTTAAGCAAAACTTAGGTTTGTTTCCATATGAAAAGGTTCATCGTTATATTTGATGAGAAGGAAAAACTTCCTCAATTGTAGACATTTTTTCAATAAATATCAAGGTTGGCCCACGACTTTGTCCAAGTTTTTAATTTTGGCCCACTGTGTATTTGAGTTTGACATCCCTGCTATAGAGGGTTTCAAAGAACCACCATTACAGTAAAAAGCCATTATTTTTCAAACACTGAAGTTAAATTGCTTTGTCTGAAACCAAAAGTTTTCTTTTGCATTCTTCCAAATATGAATTTTGCAGTGGGGTTTGGTTTTCAATGTTTTGATTTCAGCTGAAACTTGTAGTATTGTAGAAGTAGGCTGCTTTTGACTGGTAACTTCCTAAGAGGAGGAAATTTGAGTAACTAGTTTGAGAAACAACTGTGCAATCATTTTATATTTTTTTTAAATATAAAGCTTTTATTTTGAGAAAATGGTATATCTTTTAAATCTTGAAAAATCCATTGTTACAGAGCCTTAGGGAATTAAGAGCATAATACTCATTGACTCTTAAAAATCATTACCTTAGTTCAGCTTTTATATTGTATAAACTCAGTGTTTGATGGCTACACTGTCCTAATTCAGAACAGCAATAATAGTCCCACTAGTGTCTTCCTGTTGGAATGCTACCACTTTCATTTTGTTTATTTAATGTAAATATAAAGCCCTGTAGCTGAATTTCTAAAAACATTCTGCATGTCTTACAGGATTGAGTATTAGGGCTTTTGACTGGCCATACATTTTCTTTTAAGTTAGCATATCTTTGTAGTTAAGACTACAGACACAAAGTATTGAATGCCAACTGCCAGTTAAAGGAAAGTCACTTTTATTGTGACCTTCAGCAAACCCCCGTTGAAGGTTATTCACTGTTATAGCAAATGTTCAGTTATGTAAAGTGACACATTTTAGTTTAGAAAAAAGGCCACAAAACAGTTAACTGTGTATTACCCTAAAATTGTACCGTAAAAGTACTGGTCCCTACACTACAATTTCTTTGCAGCTTTAGGTTCTATCCTTTTTCCTGAGGTTTGTATGGGGGGGAGAAAAGAGGAAACTATGCTACTGGGAGAGAAGGGGGAGAGCATTTTTGTATGGCAGTGGTCCCCAAACTGTGGTGCACCCACCTAGCGGGGTGTAGTGGAAAATTTTTGAGGGGTGCAATGGGGCCCAGGCCAGCTCCGATGGGGGTGGGGAGAGAGCACCACCTAACCTCGCTCTGTCCCCAGGCTGCAGCCCTTCTCCTATTGCTGGCCCCCAGGTTGTGGCCCCCTAAGGAGGTGCAGACAGATACCATTACAAGTTAGGCGGTGTGTGATGGAAAAGGTTTGGGGACCACTATTGCATGGGATAGCAGCAACATAGTTCAGAGTACTTCTTTTTTATCTATAAAGTGAGTTACATTAGTTTTTAAGCATAATTTTTAGTCCCATACTAACAGCGATGTTATGGTGAATAACGGATATTAAAGTGGGAAAATAAATGTATCAAAAACAAGATAGTTAAATGTTTTTGTAAACCTCACCCAAGAACACTGTGTTTAGGATTATTTATTGACTATTCTGATTAAGCTTATGAGTGCTAACCAATTTAGGGCGCATTCACATCCTTCTTAAAGTGCAACGTAATGGCAGATCTGAGACTGGAACAGTTGCATTTTTTTTTCCTTTTCCCAAAATAGAATTGTATGAAGTAGTAAATTACAGTTTTTTGTGCCTTTCCTACTAAAAGCATCCTTAGAAGGACAGATCCTTAATAATTTTGGCTTTCCATTGCACACTTAACTTTCTCTTCATGGGTGGTCAAGCACTTACTAGTGTAATCAAAGTTCTTTTTCAAGGAACGTCGTTATATATATATCTTTGTATTTAACAGTTAATTTTTAAAACACTAATGCCTACAACATACTATATTCAGTGTATACAAATATTTTAGCATGTTTCATTAAACAAGGTGTTTTCCTTTATTTGAGCCTGTCATGTTAATGCAATAGTGGCCGAGCTTTTTTCCATTTTTTCCATTGTGAAAACTTGAAAAAAGTCTACTTTGTCTGATATTTTAAAGAATGTTCCAATTTAAAATTTACTGAGTGGTTTTTTTATGTTTGCCTAGTTGACCTATTCGAGGTCATTTCATAGCTTCAAGTAAAGGAAGACCTTTCTCTGACTGAATTTATTTAAAGCAAGGCGCCCTGAGTGCACAGAGGATTTACAGCTGAATGTGCCAACAATTTCTGGTGTTAAACTGTGTTTCCCTTCCAGTAATACTTCTGAAATGACAGTTATATTTTGACATTAATTTTTTTGTATTGTTTGGATTTGTAACACCAACACAAAGGTTTCTGTCCCAAGTAGGTGCCAATAAGTTATTTAAAAACAGTTGGTGTGAAAAAATAAAATCCGTAACAGCCCAGCAAAAATGACAGTAGTAAAACCATATAGCAAAAAATAAATGAGGAAACATATTCCAGCCTCCCTAAATATTCCCCCTTTAACAACATCTAGGTGCTTTTGTGGAGCACACCCTGCAGGCCAGACCTCTCTCTGACTCGGGGGGTTCAGGCTAAGAGGCTGTTTAATCGCGATGTAACTGGGTTTGGGTTGCAACCTGAGCTTTGGGAACCTCCCACTTCACAGGGTCCTAGAGCCCGGGTTCCAGCTCACGTCTGAACGTTTACCCCGTAATTGAACAGCCCCTTAGCCTGAGCCCTGCGAGCCCAAGCCTGCTGAAATGGACCAGCTGCAGGTGTTTAGTTGCAGTGTAGGCTACACTTTGAGGTAAGGAAGCTCCAGCTCAGGCTCTTCCACTGATCTGTTTTTCTAAAAATAGGCAGGTCACAGGCTATTTAGAGCTTTATAGGTAAATAGCAATATGTTCTACCCATAGACAGCTAGGGCAGATCACAGAGCATTTGTATTATAGGTGGGGTGTTACCCACAGTTCTCTCAACCAAAAGCCCTTGGTAACTTCAGTTTTTGAGGTGGTGTCAGGAAATAAATAATGGAGCAAGCCACCAATCAACCTCAATGGCACCATACCCTCTATCAGGCAGTGGCCTGCTTCAAGGAGAAGCATCTTGCCCTCAAAGCTGAAAAGAGAGACGGAAGGTAAAAGAAAGAACTTTCCTACCAGCAGACAGCTGATCTGCCAGGAAATATCCATACCTATTGTGTGCAGATCTTTGGTTCCAGGATTGGACTCCTGAGTCATCTTAAGATTCATATGCAAAACTGTGTTAGAGATGATTCTTGTAGTGAGGGATTGCTGATGATATATAGGGGTTGAGAATGACTTTTCCTGTAATGGCTGTTCCCAGTTGCTGGTATGGGGCTGGAAACTGGAACTGAGAGCAGCGGGATCCTGTCTGCTCTGTGCTCTCAATGACTCCAGCTGCTGGCACCCATGCAAGATGGGCAAGGAGAATGGGACTAACTGGGGAGAGGGAGAGAGGTGCTCTGAGATAGTGAGCCTGGACGGGGAGACTAGATGGAGAGAGACTGGGACTAGGACTGGTTGGGTAGAGAGACTGGAACTGGGATTAGAAGTCTTGAGGAGTAGAGAATGAGACTGGGACAAAAAGTCAGGGAAGGGGAAGTTGCAGGACTGTGTCAGGGACAGGTTGGAGACGATAGGTAAGAAGGGGGGTCAGGCTTGGGGGAAATGGGCCATAATAGTTTGTGCTCATTAAAGCACACTCCCCCTCCAGAGCCTAGAATGGAATTTTCCAGGTCTCACCATTCCTCTGTTGTCAGCAAATATCTATGGTAACCCACTGGCAAGATGTTTCATATCCCTTTAGTGCTGGCGCACTTAGAGGATAATAATTTATAATCAGTTGTTTCGTTAGCTTAAGTGACAGTGCCCTGTATGATGGATCTTGAAGTTCCAACCCTGCTGATGACCTATATGGGTGTCAAAATGATGCCACATGATGAAATTTCTGCTTTTCTCAGTTTGCTTTTAAAACCTAGGAAATTGCAATATTAATGTTCTTTTAACATGGTTTTGCATGTCTAAAGTCAAGCATTCAAAATGCCAGAATTGAAGTTTCCTTTGCTGCCTTAATTCTACCTCCCTGTGTGTATGTATTATGATATGTTTTTAATTACATGATCATATAGTCGTCTTCCTCCTCCCCCCCCAGTAAGATCCCAGTCTTATTTAGTACACAAACTGGGCCTGCTTTGGGGATGAATCAGGGTCATATAGTTGTCTGTAGGACCTCTACCTCATTTGTTGCAGAAGATGGAAGGTCTATACCTACGGTGATTGCTGGAAGATGGGCCTATGCCTGCCCAAAGCTAAAGGCTCTCCCACTCAATTGAGGGGGAGAGACCTTTTGCACCCAGGCCACAAGTAAATACTGGAGACAAGAAAAGGAAAAAGGGATAGGAGTGAAGGTCAAAGGGAATCAAATAGGGAACCATAAGAGGATTCTGAGGAGAGAACCCCCAACAGCACTTATTGCGCCTCAAAGGTATCTGAGTCATTGTACACCATCCCGAGAAGCTCTTCTGGGAGAGAGGACTTCACAAGAGATCAGAAATAGACTCCACAGTGGCAGAGCCCCTCTCACCCTCTGTTCAGCTTCCCTATTTGTGGCCCCACAAAGTTGCGTGTGCATAAATGAGATTTTGGAGAAGGGCAGCTAGAACCTTGGTAAGAGGTTTTGGAGGAGGGGCTGCAGTATAATGCACCCTATGTAGATGTGCGCCAAGGTTTCACTCTCACCACAGAAAAGACACGTTGGGGGAGGTCATGAACCACTCCAGGTATATTCCCATGCTCACAGTTCAGTGGAGGCATTGCCAACATATATCCCTAGTGGACTGTGGAACGAGTGGAGAACAAGTTGGTCCACCACAGTTCCTTGCCCTCCTCATGTGGCAACAGATCGCATTTTGAAGGTGTGTAATTAATGAGGCAGGACTTCAGAGAAAGAAAGGACGGTCTCATGATTAAGAAATTTGAATACATCCTGGAGAATTGGATTCCATCCCTGCCTCTGCCACAGAGTTCCTGTGTGATGAGAGGCAAGTCACTCAATGAAACATTTGAGTGGTCGCTTATGCATGTCTCATTCTCTAGGTGCCTGACTTGGGACCCTGGGGTCTGATTTACAGAATTCTGAGCATTCAACTGAAGACAATGATATTCTGAAAAATCAAGTCCTAGCTGTCTCAAATTGGGAACACAAAATTAGTTGATACTTTTGACCTTAATCTTTCTGTGCCTCAGTTCCCTATCTGTAAAATGGGGTAATACTACCTCAGCTCCTCACATAGGTGTTGTGAAAATAAATTAATGTTTGTGAATCTCTCAGATACTATAGTTATGAATGCCATAGAAAAGCCTATGAGGAAATTATTAGCTCTGTTTTCAGCGCTAGGTTTGAATAGTGTGCAGCAAATGAGGCATGGGACTACCAATTGAACAATGACGAGAAAACAGGATTGAATTAGCTGTTTGTTGAATGAGCACTGCCTATTCAGTGTGCCGAATGAAGCAAGGTCCCTCCTGGACAAAATAATATGTAGTCATGTAATTCAATACTGTATCATAATGTATATGCGCAGTGGAGTCACAGAGTTGCACAGACAGCCTGAATTCTGGTGTTTCCTAAATTTTGAGTGCTTGACTTCGCAACCTTCATATTCTTTTAATAAAGTTTTTCAGGGTAATATGGTTGCAATGAAATAATCTGCCACATTCTGCATCTGCTCTAGTTTCAGAGTAGATTGAAGGTGCAGTTTCCAGTAAAGAGATTTGCAGGAGGTTAATAATAGGGCTGTCAATTAATTTCAGTTAACTCAAGCTATTAATTTGTTTTGAGTTAACTCGATTTAAAATAAAACAAGATTAATTGCAGTTTTAATTGCACTGTTAAACAATAATAGAATACCAATTTAAATTTATAATAGAATATTTTGGCTTTTTTACTTTTTCAGATATATTGATTTCAGTTACAACACAATACAAAGTGTACAGTGCTCACTTTATATTTTTTATTACAAATTTACAAAAAGGAAGACCAAAAATAGTCTTTTTCAGTTCATACAAGTACTGTAATGCCATTTCTTATCATGAAAGTTGAACTTACAAATGTAGAATTATGTAAAAAAAACCCAGAAATAAAACAATGTAAAACGTCAGCCTACAAATCCACTTAGTCCTACTTCTTGTTTAGCCAATCACGAAGACAAACACACTTGTTTACATTTCTGGGAGATAATGCTGCCTGCTTCTTATTTTCGTTGTCACCTGAAACTGAGACCAGATGTTCACATTTGTCACTTCTGTAGCCAATGTTACATGCTATTTGTGTCAGATATGCTAAACACATGTCCCTTTATGCTTCGACCACATTCCAGTGGAGATTGTTGTTTGCCAGAAGCTCGGAATGGGCAACGGGATGGATCATTTGATGATTACCTGTTCTGTTCATTCCCTCTGAAACACCTGGCATTGGCCACTGTTGGAAGACAGGATATTGGGCTGGATGGACCATTGATCTGACCCAGCATGGCTGTTCTTATATACATAAAAGCCTGTGGAACTTCCCATGATGGTACCCTGAGGGTAGAGGAAGAATTGCCTTATCACTATCCTCTGAGATATCTCTGGGGGGCAGGAAAGAAGCCACTTGAGAGAACTAGTGTCAGCCCTCTGAGGTTGGCATTTATATCAACATGTTTCATTCGGTGGTATCAAAGACAGCTAATCTAATAATGTCAGCATCATGTCTATTTGATCATTCTTGACTAGGAGGAGATAATTAATCAGCTACTGTAGAACCACAATACTCGAGTTGTTAAGAGTGGAGGTGTTTTGAGATCTTTCAACAGCCAGGAACATACAAGAAACTACTGTATATAATTTTTATGGCTGAGTATATTTTAGTTTATGTATTTTACTGTTTGATGGGGTCCCACTGTCCTGCTTGATTGTTTGGGTCAAGGAAATGTATAGATTAGATATTCCTACAACAAGGCATTTCTATGAGAATGTCATTGGACTATTATTTGAATTAACAATGGGCTGAGATTAGCAATGGACTATACAGTTAGAACTAGCAGTGGGTGCAGAGTGCTTGTGGTAGTATCTAATTGCCATAACAGTTTTGATTTATGGGTTGTGGCATTTTTGGGGGGTTAGAGGAGAGACTGAAATGGTAGACTGGGAAGTGAGCAGAATGACTGAAGCTGGTGACAAACTAATTATTTTGAAGTTCAAGAAAGTAAGCAGCCATTATTAGACAGGCATGATTACTAGCACATTTTACTATGTAAATTTTGATGTATCGCTCCAACATTAAGCCAAACCTTAACTTTTAATTTTTCAGACTTTTAAATTCTTTGTTGTACATCTGTCACTCTTGTGTCTGAGGGGTTTCGTAAAGCAGCTTATTCATATTGTTATGTATGTATTATGTGTCATAATACAGAATACTTCATGAATTGACAGGATGCAGAGAGTATATTTCCTGATTCTTAGACATAACAAATACAATTTTGAAGATTTCAAGTAAGGCCATCCAGTGCTAGTAAATAGTTTTATTCCCTCACTTGGCAAAAAACAAAACAAAAATCCCACCCTTTTTTATCTCAAGGATAACAAATTTCTTTAAAGCAGTACAATATGATCAGATTTTTCTCATCTTGCTATTCTAGCTTTTGAGAACCATGCAAGATGGATATTAAACGAAATTACAGTTTTCTGTTCAATCCTTTTTTGGCAGAACTCTCTGGGTTTTTTTGTGCAAAAGAAATTTTAATTTCTGTCTTGATGGAAAAATTAAGCATTCATTTTTTTTTCATTTTTTGTCGCTCTGGGCTCTGAAATCCAGAACATAAAGATGTTCAGAAAATGTGGTGCCATTCTCAGTGTAGCTTTGAAATGCCGGGGACAGTGTTGGTGCTTGTGGGGTGGTGCATTCTGTAGGATAAATCCTGCCATGGCATGATGTAGACACCCGGGAGTTTTTGAGTAATCCTATTATCCCCAGGGATTTGTTTACACTTTCCTTGAGGCTAGAAAACATACATTAACTTGTTTTCATTTTTTCTTCAGGGTACATACCAAAGAGAGTGCTGGAACTGAATATATTGAAAAATACAGACAACTGGAGGTGCAAGAATTGGACAAATTTGGCAGTGTTCACTTTATCCGTGGACGAGGTGAACAGTGAATGCTTTTCCCCTTTCCTGATCCTAACCTTAAAAAGAACACCCAGCTCAAACTATGGGGTCTGTTTGTGGAATATTATGTCTGCATTTGTTCTGTTTTGTTTAAGGAGGGACTGGTATTAACAAATGAACACTTGACTTATCTGTATAATAAGATGGGGGTGGGGCAGGGTGTGCATGTGCAGGTGCAATGCTCTTCCCTAAGGTTATATACACTTAATTTAGGATTGCAGTGTACATATGTTTTGTGTGACAAGGTTTCTCCATATATACTTAGAAGTGGTGGGTGGTTTTAAAAAAAATGCAATTGTAGACAAGTCCAAAGTAGACAGAAGTATATTAAATATTCCAATCACTTGTAACAATAAATGTTGAGGGGAAAAGGTATGAATGGGTGACAGAGTGAATTAGTCCAAAGAAAAAGGCCTTCCCAAGCACTGTGTTGAGATGTCATGCCCATTAAACAAAAGGAGTGTAGGATTGGAGACTAATGGCCCAAAATTGGTGTGTTGTAAATTAAGCCTAATTGGTTAATAAAATGAGAGAAGATGGACTATTGTCTCCATCACTCTCTTTTGGGGTCCTTAAAACATAGTCGTCTTTGGGGAGAGATGCAAGTGGGCTGGCTGGGGGTCAGACTGGGAGGAGAGAGCTTCACCATCATGGCTGCCACTCCCACTGTGGCCTAGGACCTTGGGATTCACCATCACACCGTTGGGCCTTCACTATCCTGAGAGATGTGCAGGCCAGAGAGAGGAACCCAGATGACACTGTCCCTCCACTGGCTTTGACTAAATCCTGAACACCACCTGGAATGTGAGCCTTTTCCACCCCTCTGCTACGCTTCCCTTACCCACTATATTTCTTCTTTTGTATCTTTTTATCATCTATTTAAAAAGAGTCTGGCTTAGCCAGACAAGACTCTAGCCTTTGGTGAAAGTCTTATGACCAAAGAGCAGCTAAAAGCAATCCCCTAAACAGCCCTGACACTGGTAAAAGTGTGTCAGGTTTCGGAGTGGCTGATGAGGTTGTGTGCTGTGCTGCATTTCTCTAGCACTGAGGTTGTCAGTAGGAGTTAGCACCAGAGACAGAAGCTGCATTTTCTATCTTTGCTGTTCTTTTCTTTTTCCTTTTCTGTGTGTTTGTTTTCTAGGAAACAGGATTGGACTTTAACAACAACTCTAGACCATCTCAGCTGACTTTTCTCACCTCCTTCTCCCAAACCATCTTTAATACTATCTGAAAAACTGTCCAACAAGGATATTTTTCTTTTAAAACCTCTACAGCTAAAGTGAAAGGGAATGAGGATTGTTGTTCAAATGAAAGTCTGTCTTAATACTTACATTTCAAACAGTTTTTCCTTTTTCTGTATCTTTAATAAAGTTTAAAAAAAAAAATTACCATGTAGGCTGAGGTCTCTGTTCTAAAAACTTCAAACCAGGTTTAGTGTTGTACAGTGACTGGGTCTCATTAACGCTTTTGACTATCTTGGCTCATTTAATTGATTGAAATGAACACGAGTCATTTTATAGTTATTAATACTGAAATTAACTCCTCTTTATTCTATATTGTCACAGTGACCAAGCTGATTGTCGTTTCTTTTGTCCTTTTTTCTTGCATTGCTGTCATACACTCCATTTTATTTCTGTGTGTGTTCCCCCCCAACCTCCCTTCAAAATGCCCTTAATAGAGGGAAATTTGACTGCACCACTTTCCCAGCAGCTCTGGTAGAAGGAGTGTGAAATTGACTAGGATGTCAAGACAGCTCAGCTTCAAACAGTTATGCTACTTAACCTCAAAATAAGTTAATGTAGGACAGCCCTATTTTGATAGAGATACACTTTATATGCCCTAGTCTTTTCACGTCTTTCAGTGTCTAGGTGGGAGGGCATCAAGTTGACCCTAAGTGCGAAGTTTCATAAAATAAATGAGCTAAGCAGTCATTTAATTGCAGAAAGCCTAGTTATGCCATTATATATTAATAGTAATTATGGAAAAAATACTTATCAATTCTACATCTTGTCCCTTGCCTAAAGAATATTTTCAAGTGCTTTCATCAATTTAATTTTAAATGAGACTGGTCCTTGCAATACTTTTCATGAAAGAAATAATAAATTTATGTATTCCAGCTGGGAAATCTTTACTGAAATTGTGCCTGCTAAATTTCTTTTCCTAATATTATTCCATTGCTCCTATTTCTGTTTTCTTGATCTGACCTAAAACTTCTCTCCTTCATGTTTATACCATTAATACACTATAAATAATTACATCCCTTCTTAAAATTGTCATTTACTGAAACATCATTTATTAATAATCCCACTAAATTTAAATAACACAGAATAGCATATAGATGCTCTCCTGTTATTTCTCTGTCTGCTTCCGCTTGTCCTTGTTCTCTTCCTACTGTTCCACTTTGTCATGGTATAGGAGCTCAGACTGCAGCACAGGATTCCACATGAACTATCTCCTCAGATCCCAGCTGTATAGTATCAATTGAGAGGAAACTAAGCAGCCTGGATAGTGATGGGACTAGAAAGTGCCCTGTGGCATTCTAGAACAAAGCAGCAAAAACATAGCAAGACTTTCAGTCTCACAAAACACTGAAGACATTTGAAACATATGGCTGCTACCACTTCTTCCAAATAAGCAGATTCAAGAGTCCTATGACTGAGTGGTGTTAAAAGGAAAAACAGCATCTGAGTTTGAGAAATGCGAGATTAAAACCTCTTGTCTTTTTTTTTTTTTTTTTTTTTTAAGCAAAACAAAGCACTTATCTCAGCACCAGTGGCTGTGAAACACAGTACCTAGAAAACACAGACAACCTTGATTCTGGCATTTTCCAATTTATGAATTATTGACTTTGGATCCTTAATCTTTTTTGTGTGTAATTTATATGTAATCTAACTTGTTTTGGATGCCTACTCTTAAAGGATAATCCTGCTTTGTACCCTGGAAGCACTGCCTCTTGTAAGGGATGTGTGGATCTTCGTATAAAGAAGAATAGGGAAATTTATCACATTTTAGCTGAAGGTTTCCTATCTTCAAATCATAGAGTCTACAAATCTGGCCCATTCTGGAGACAATGTATCACCCAGAAGGAAGAAGGGAATTGATAGCCAAGAATTTTGCTGTAGGAGAAATTATTGTGCTTTCCCATCAAAGTGTATATAATGCAATCTGGGATTTAGGAAAGAAGACTTGAATTGTCTTGGCTTTGGAAGTTAGTTAAACTGGAGGGAACTTCTTCTGGTGGATCATTCCCTAGCTGCTGATGACTTACTGGTCTGGTTCTGTTCCCGAGCTGCAAACAGCTGAGGTACCCTGTGTAATTGATCTATGGATCTTATGACTTGAAGAAAGGAAACTTTCGGGTAATCACTGATAAATTTTCCTGTTGTGCATTGTCATTAATAAATTTGTTATGCCTCAAAGTTAAATTGATCCCGTTGTTGCTCAGTATATATGTGGAGTCTTATAGTTATTAAACCCATTACTGCTATTGGCCCTGGCTAAATTAAAGACCTGTTTGTTGGGCCTGGGGTTAGCACAGGTATCTGTCAGTAGTCCACCTACTGCTTATAAGGATTCCACCATTGTGGCTACATTTGCAATGTGTTGTGCTTTTGTTATGTTAAGCCCTAGAGTGCCATCACGCCATCTCTTTCCATCCCTTCCCACTCTTAGAGTACCATAAAGCTTCTTTTAAAAACTTGTCCTTTAAAGCTACTACCATATCTATATTTATTACCTTCTCCTTTAATTCCCTTCTTTACTTTTGGAATTGGATTTTCGTGCTTGTCCTTTTGTATTTTAACAGGATGCTGTTTTTTTCTTGTATAGTATTGAGTATAATAAAATTATTACATACGAATATCTTAAATAGCTTAAAAGCAACATTATTTTAGCAACAGTGGTTTAAATACTGATGCCAGAAGCATTTCCTTAACAGCTTGAGACTTCTTCCAGTGTTGGTCAAATCACAGAGAGCTACTGATGTCTCAGTAGTGACATCTTTGAATGTGCCAGAGGGCAGCCAGTCATCCTTTGCATCATGTCACTGTGACAGAATTCTATATATGAGTTTTCCTGGAGAATACATTTAGAATCCTGTCCAAAAAGTCTTTTTTAGAAAAGGACAACGTTAATATTCTTTAAAGACTGTTGTTTTGATACTAAATTCTGCCTTGTCCATATTCTGTTGATGCCAGTGGAACCAGTATGCAGCAATTATCTGGAACTATTGCTCTCTGTATGTTCTATAGAATGTAGGCCTCTTTACATCCTTTCTACATTATGGGAAGGATTGTTGCGGGGGAGGTTTCTATTGATACGGGAAACTATCCTAGACATGCCTAACAAAAATCTTTCTGTGCTGCTGCTTGTATAATCTATTTGTATTGTTCAGCACTGAATTCTGGTGTGTCCCAATATAATACAGATATGTTACAAATGCATAGAAAGACAGTCTCTCCCTCAGAGTTTATAGTAGGTTTTCTGTAAAAATTCATAGTCATTATTCGCCAGAAAAACAGCTACACTGAGAAAAATGTTTCTTTATTTTAAAAAATAAAATAAGCTGTGAATAATCTTCCCACATTTCATAATGTCATTTAAAAAATAAACTATACAACATAAAAACAAAGTAACTTTAAAGTCTAACTTTTATTCTTTGCCTGTGCATAAAAGTGAATGTTATGAGTTGGGGTAAAATCCTAACTCTTCTGAAGTCAATGGGAGCTCTACCATCGATTTCAGTAGGGATAGGTTTTCACCCATAATGCCGAAGTGCAGTTTTATGAAAGTATTTATCTATAGAGCTGTGTCCTTGGGTTTTTTCCACCTGTTCTGGACCTAGCATTTACTGTCTTTTGCTATGTGTGCACTTTGGTGCAGGGCTGGATTTACATCTTATGCACGTGTAGGCATAGCATCTTCAAACCTCCCTCCGCCTCCCCCCTGAGCCGATCTTGGTGTTTTCTGCACAGGGTTGAGGGATGAGGGACGAGAGGGCTGGCTGGGCTAGCTCCATGCAGGAGGGAAGGAGGAGAGAGGGCTGGGGTGACCAGCTCTGGGCAAGGGGAGAGATGCTCACCCATGGGCTTAGGCTTCTAGCCTGGGCAGGGCCTTAGGGGGAAGAATAGGAGCAGGGCAGCACAGTTCTGGGAAAGAAGAGGTGCTGCAGGGGGCGGGGCTAAGGTTCCGGCACTCATGCGTGGCCCCCAAATTGACCAGGGTCTCTGGGCACGGTCCCAATTGGCCCATGCAGTAATCTGCCACTGTTCAGGCCTCCCTAGAATGCTGGTGCCCCAGGCACATGCTTACTGTGCCTAATTGGAAAGCCGGCCATGCCTTGGCGTCAAAACATTTTGTGTTACTTCTTCCATATTTCCCCATAGTAGCTGTGCCACTAAACGAATTTGGAAATTCGCTTAGCTTGGTGTCCCTGCCATGAGACTGTGGAACTTAGGAGAAAAATTAATGATCGGATGTTAGATGAAGACAGTGTTTAATATCAGGCCTTCATGTCTAGATAAGTCTTTATCTTGTAGTTCAAGGAAAAGGATTTCATTGTGAGGATGGGGAGATAAAGGGAAATAAATAGTGCAAGCGTGTAATTGAGGGTCTTTCCATTTATCCAGCTGTTTGTTTGGAACAGTTGGATAAATTTGTAGTTGCGCTGAAAACTAGAATATGATTGCTAGGAACTAGGATGGAAGTAATAGTTCTGAGGACTGTGTAGGATCTTTGGCTCTCTGGGCTGAAGAGGAAAGGAAAAAGTTTCTTCACAGAGTAATTTCAATAGAATGTGAGATGGGAGAGTAGAGTGTGAGCATGATTTTTTGGCACACAGAAACAATCAGGTAAACACATGCTTTCTAGAGTAACTACCAAAAAACTCCCAACAGTTGCACATATGGAGAAAAGATCCCTTCAATTTGTTAGCAGAATTACCTAATACATTTCCAAGTATTAGTAAGCAAATACATGAGTTAAACCTTGATAGCGTTCTTTGAAGAAGTGCGCATTTCAGATACAGTGAATATATTCACTCGCTCACATTTCTGCTGTTGTAACTACAGGAACTTGACTTTGATAATTTTTCTTTCTTTCCAGCTATTCCATCACCATTTCCATGTGAATCACATGATGTGTCTTGTATACCAATAACTAATTATAAATACCCTGATTTGCCTGTAACCAGATGCAAGGAAGAGGTAAACTACAGTTATTGACTTAATTGAACTTTTGCTGTTAATGGACTAAAACTGCAAATCTCCACTGATGACATTTTTCAGAAGGAAAATTCTACTGTTGTTTAAATTCATCCCAAATTAAATGTACAGTTTCATTAAAAGTCTCTGTTTGTGTTACATCACAGTTTACTTTAAATGAGTTTTTTTTTTTAAAAAGTGGAAGTAAACAAGGAAATTGTTAAACATGATTTGAAATGCTATACTGAAATATTTTATGGTTTTATTTGCATTTTTTTAAACTTTTAATTTCAGGTAGTTTCTTTGATAGAAAACAATTCAATTGTAATTGTACATGGAGCAACTGGTAGTGGTAAAAGTACGCAAATTCCACAGTATATTTTGGATTACCACACTCAGCACTCTACCTACTGCAACATTGTTGTTACTCAGCCTCGAAAAATTGGTGCCAGCAGCATTGCAAGATGGATTAGCAGGGAGCGGTCTTGGGCATTAGGTGGATTTGTTGGCTATCAGGTATGACAGTGTTTCAAACTGTATAAAGTGCATGATAATTTAGAAATGAGGGGAAAAACTTTTTTTCTGCCTGCCTTTAGTGTGCTGGTTGTACCATAGGCAATTTTGGAGCAGTGTAAATGGCTTTTAAAGCAGAACTATGGCAGAACTTGATGGTTTTTAGCTGGCATTGGTTATTAAAATCAGAACAAATACTAACTTTTTAAAAAAGTTGCACAATTTAAATTCTCACTGAGGGAATACAAAAGTTAGATTCCAACAGAGATTTTGAATTGTCCACAATGTCTAGTTAGTCCATTTTATGGCGCATAGATTTTGCAACATAAATGGTATTAAAACACATACTTAGTTTGAGAACTATTGTTCACGTCTTCCCTAGCTGTGATTTCTTGTCTTGACCCCAATCTGACAATTTTTTGCTATCACCAGTCACAATATTTTTGCGCTGGGACAAGAAACGAGGAGTTGTAGATATGGATTGGGGAGCACTGGCTGGATGTGAGGGGAGGGATCCACCTGATACATGATGGAGTAGTGCTTCCTTCCTTCTCTATGCACTTGCTGCTCTTGCTGCCAAAGCCCTGCAAACAGCAGGAGCTCTGTGACCAACATAGCTGGCTCCTCACCACCTTGAAGTGGCATGTTTTTTACTGGAGTAGAGCATGGCTCAGGAAGGAAGAAGTGTGAGTGAGGAAGGAGGATGAAGCAAAGGGATTTTTCCCCTCCTTCTTTGCTTTCCCCTTGCTTGTTCTTTCTGTGTCCTAGCAACTGTTCTGTTTCAGTGATTATTATTTTTGCTTCTGCTCCTTTTCTGTGCAGCACCTCAAGGGAAAATATGGAGCACAGATGGCTTTCCTTTAAGTATTTGTTCATTCCGCCCCATTTTTCATGTGAAATAGCTCTTTTTCCTTCCTCTTAATAAAAGAAAGATTGTCGCTGCTACTTCCTCTCCATCTATAACTCACTGCTACTACTACCTACTACTCTCCACCTACAACTCACTCTGCAATCCCTTCCCCTATTTATGTACTCTGACCACAATCTCAGAATATTTTAGATCGGAGGCAATGGCCTGAAAAGGTTGGGTATCAGAATGAAGAGCACTACTGAAACCCCTGAGCACGTTGTTGATGCTTAACAAATAATAAACTGTTAAGCACAAGCTTTCCTCTCCCAACCCCATGCTCCATTTTTTTCTACTTCTGCACCATGGTCTTAGATTCACTTGATTGTTATGGAAATTCACTTCCTGCTATGAAGTCTTGACTTTCATTGCTCTTTTTCTACCTCACTTAGGACTTTTCAGTGCAGATCTCCTTTCTCTCTTGTTCTGTCACTTTCTTCAGTGGGAACTATATTTTGGCCTTTCTGTTCCTTTGAACTCTTTAGATAACATCATTCATCTGCTTGGCTTTACCATGTCTGGGTTAATAACTTTCAGATCTACCTTCCCCTTTCTGTCCAAACTTGCATCTGACTGTCTCCAGCATCTCTTCATGGATGTCTTGATACCAACAACTTCTCAACGTGTCAGAAGCTTAACTTTTCTCCTAAATCCACTTCTCCCTATCTTTCCTCGCTTATTGGAGCGGCTCCATCATCTGTTCTGCTCCACTTGGTTACAACTTGGATGTCACTTTCAACACCTTACCCATACAGATATTGTCACTAATTCCTTCTATTTCCTACTCCTCACAATTTCCAAAATGTCCATTCTCACTGCTAAAAGTTTGATGATGCTCTGATGTGGAAAGACATGGCTGGCATAGAGGAGGAGGGTTTCATTAGGTTTTGCTTGGTGAAAATTTTCAAGCACATACTATGCTTATTTTCAGTCTGCATTTCCCTCTCTCCACCAACCAAGCACAAGTGCAGTAGTCCTCACTGAAGACTGTCCAAGTGAAGTTTTGGATTTGAGCTTTTTTGCTGTAACCCTTGTCAGAATATTTGGTTAGATTCCCAGGCCAGAAGGGACCATAGTGATCCTCTAATCTGATTTCCTGTATGATGCAAGCCATAGAACTTCCCCAAAATAATTTCTAGAGCAGATCTTTTAGAAAAACATACTTAGGAATCTTTATAGCGGAAAAGTTTGAGTTTTCACATAACTGCAAAAAAGCTGAAGGAATTTTGCTCAATCATAGAAAACAAAAAAGAGAAACTCACTTTAGGGCAGAGAGCAAATATGGGAAACATTTATTCCCAAAGGTTCCAAATATTGAAATTCCAAATATTTATGTAAGAATGCGCTTATAGTTGAAAACTGTTTTATAACTTTAAGAAAAGTGGAAACTCTTATGCCCAGTTATAATTTGGTAGAAGAAATACATCATTTCAGTTCTCCTTCGAGTGATTGGTCATGTCCATTCCAGTATAGGTGAGTGCACGCCACCAGGCAAGGGTTCCCAGAATTCTTTTCCCCTTAGCAGACCCCGTAGGTTTGGCTCAGGCGCCCCCTGGAGTACCATGCTCATGCCACGGTACATAAGGCACTGCCGACCCTATGGCCCCTCAGTTCCTTTTTTCCGCCTGTGACGGTTACTGGAATGACCTTGCTATCACAAGTATCTTCCCCTTTTGATATTCATACGCAGTTTGGTAGTTAGTATTTGTTCAGTGTTAAATAGTTAGCTTATTAGATAGGAGCCCCTTAGGGCTCAATAGGAAATTGCTATGCACCCGCCTTGTCACTCCAAATGGAGTCTCTAACACACCTTAATTCAAATCCAGTGCTTTAGATAAAAGAAACAAATGTATTAAGTACCGAAAGATTTTAAGTGATTATAAATCGGAGGAAAACAAGTCACATTTGATCAAGAGAAAACAAAAGGCAAATTGCATTCTAAACTAAGCTTAACGCTTTCATCAGCCTTACAAACTCAGATGATTCTCACCACAGGCTAGTGGTGGTTGTAGATGGAGATGGAAGAGAGAGAGAGATTGCAAAATATCTCCTTTTTAAAATGTTCTTTTTCCCTCTGGGTCTCTTCCCCCCCACTTCAGGGTCAGGTGACAAATAGGGTCCACGTATAGGTTCATGCATGTCTTGAGTCAGTGAGCATCCCCTTATCGTGGTTCCTTTATTGATGCTCAGGCTAGTCCTTTGTTCCCGGAAGAGCTGAGTTTGTTTTATGCATGCCTTAGTGAGGGGCGAATTTCTCCTCAGCTCTGTAGAGTTTTGCCTAATTCTGTCTCAAGCCATGAGACACACATTTGGGAACATTACATAGCGAAGCCCCATAACTATACAAATGACATTGCAACAGACATATTACTATATAAATAATGTTCAATATGCCATAAGCATTCCAAAACCATCTTTCATGACATACTTTTCATTAAGCAATACACAATTACACTATAAGTGTGATCATGGGAGGTGCAATGTGTCACATCCCTCCTTTAAATATAACTGTCCAGAACTTTTCTCTCTGGGATTATGCTTTCCATAGTTGGTCTCTGCCTGAAGATGGTTCCCCTCCTGCCTGGTTAATTTTTTCTTTAGTTTAGAGCAGAACTCCTTTGGCCATTTTGAATGAATATGATAGCAGCAATTTTTTTTCTCCCACTTTAAAATGTCCTAAAGAACACTTTCACTTGGCGCTACAGGAAGAACAGCAGAAGTTTCAAACTGTCCTCAAATTGTCCTTGATTATAGAAATTTATATTTGTGGTTCTGAGATTTGCCGAAGAGCTACTGTTCTATTCCACCTTAATTTGGTTGTGGGCTCTAAAGTTATGACAAACGGGAAGGACACTTCAGTAGTTGCTTTCATAAGTTTAAATGGACCACCATAACTGATTTATATGGCATTTCTGTCTGTAGAAGTAACTTGTCAGGTATGAAACATACTTGGAGTAATGAAATATTTTCCCCCATGTTTTAGGTTGGGTTGGAGAAGGTAGCAACAAAGGACACAAGATTAATTTACATGACAACTGGAGTGCTCCTTCAGAAAATAGTTGGTGCCAAAAGCCTTGCAGAGTTTACACACATCTTCATAGATGAAGTAAGGTGATGGTAAATTAACCTCAATTTGAAGGGAAAAACTGCTTTTATAATAAGTATTCTGATTTAGAGAATTAAATAGAGTTTAGCTGTGCAGCTTCCTTTGACACATTTATGAAGAACCTAATAATGTCCACTTTTGGTGTCCACACTTCAAAAAGAATGTTGGAAAAATTGGAAAGCATTTAGTAAAGAATGATTGAGTCTGCAAAAAACCATGCCTTTATAGTGAGAGACTTAAAGTGCTCGAATTAATCCAGTGATGTGGTCCATCACTCCTGGAGTGCTCCCTGGCAACCCAAGGCAGCTCCGCAATTACATCTCAGCCACAATTTCCCCTAATGGGCTTTCAATAAGTCAATGAGGCATATGTTTATTGAATAGTGCCTCTTCAGGGTTCTAATTTTTTTAAACCAAAGGCAGAATGCTCTGCGTATAGGCTTATGCTCCAGTGTCTTTAGCTGGAGGAAGAAGGGGCTAAATTAACCTCAGTCCATCAACCACACTTATGTCCAAGTTCCTTACCAGCAGAGCCCTCTTGACCTGGTACTCTCTTGTAGAGTCGGGATTTCTTGTCAGCTGGGGAAGGGTTTTGCTACTTAAGTCAAGATCCCCACAGCAGTCAAACCACAGAACATAACTCCTCTGATCTGGGGCTTCTGCTGCTACCTGGAGACGTCCTTGCAGGTTTTGCTGAAACTTGGCATTCGTAGTTGCTCCCTTTTAGAGCCTCTCCCACCTAGGAGCGTTCTTCCTTGGTTTACCTTCCCGGTGAGCTCCATCAGTTCCCACAAGGAACCCTCCCCTTGGTGGGGTTTCTCTTTCTGCTTTCTGGGGACAGTTCTCCCCAGGGACCTCTGTTTTCTACCCAGACCCCTTTGAGGATAGCTTCCTTTTATCATGCCTGGGTGCTCCCTGCCTCTGCCTCCCAGTTACTCAGTTAATTCGTCCCAGATGAACCCGAGTTGCCTCATTCCCCCTTGCAAAGCTTGTCAGAGGTAGGTTGAGCCCATAATCCCCTTCAGAGAACCAGATTCACGAGTAGATCACAATCCATAAGTACCTATGTCGAAAGATTTCTGATAGTAGGTGGCTCTTTAATCTGATAGAAAAAGGCATAATGAGATCCAGGGGTTGGAAGCTGAAGCTTGATAAACTAAGACTAGAAATAAGGTGTAATTTTTTAACAGAGTGATTAACTTTTGGAACAGTTTACATAGGAATGTGGTCAATTTTTCTTCAGTCGAAGTCTTTAAATCAAGATCGGATATCTTTGTAATATAGATGTTATAGTTCAGACAGAAGTTAATGGGCTCGATGCAGAAATATTTGGTTAGTTTCTATGTCCTCTGTTATGTGGGTGATTAGACTAAATTATAAATGGTTCATTCTGACCTTAAAATGCATTAATCTCCTCAGTCTCTTCATCTAAATCTATGTCCCTCATTAGTCTAAATGAGAAAAATGTAGAATGTGACATCAACCAATAAAAGAGAGGGTTAGGAAAAGGAGGAATGGGGGTTAAAACAAATATACCTCAATTGTTATATATATTTCTTTCTTTCTCTAGGTGCACGAACGTACTGAAGAAATGGATTTTTTGCTATTGGTAGTTCGTAAACTATTGCGTACAAATTCACGATTTGTGAAGGCAAGTTTGAACTACTTTACACTCTGCTTTTATAGAATAACATTCTTAAGACCAGCTTTAATCATTTTCATTCTGCATTGTGTAGTTTTTGAAGAGCTGATATGAAAATAGTGACTCATTTTAAGTTAAAATGTTATATAGTACCCCAGTCGTAGTAAGTTAGTAGACTAACAGGCATTCTTCTTTGACTAGTGTAATTCATTGTAAGATTTTTTTTCTTAATGTTAAGATGCATTAATTTCTAAGATGTGCTTAGGGCTACAGAAAATATAAGATGAACATTTGACTGTAATTAAATATTTGATATTGAGGGCAGTGCTTCCACTTGGTTAAATACGTTATTATACACATAAATGCATTTCTTATGCACATTTTTTAAATTGAGCAAAATTCATGAGAAAATAACATGCAAATATTTTACAGTACATGCATAAATCTGCAAATACAACATTATGGTTGAAATGTTCTGTGCACATATTAAGAAATAAATTTTAGTTTCCTCTTTTGTGCAAATGTAGCATGCAAAGTCATAATGTGAAACTGTTCAGTCAGGTTTCTGTTTGTCTTAAAAATGACGTAAATAAATTGCACAATGGGCTTAGATAATGACACAGATGATAGGGTAGCTTTGCCAACCCAAAATATTTAAATGCAGTTCGCTGCTGGTTCTAGAAAATTTGGGTCCATGGTGCATGTGTGAATGCTCCAGAGAACCACTCTGGCTCTATAGCTCTTGAGGTATGGTATGCCATTTAAGTAGTGTGGAGCTGCAAAGGGAATATAGTTGGAGAACTCTAGTTACTACTAAGTAACAATCATATCTGTGTATGGGTCTTATTAAATGTTTTCATTAATAATCTAGAAGAGAAATAAACATGTTAGTGTAATTCTGAGTTAGTCTCCTGGGAGAAGTTGCAAACATGTAGTAGAACAGAGAAATATTGCAAAGGAACCCTGAGAGATTAGAATTATAGGCAGAAAGCAACAATGAGACTGAAAAAATGCAAATTAAGACAGTTGGGAAGAATAATATAAGACATGTTCAGTGAGAGTAGATGTCTGAAAAGTACCAATGCTGAAGAAGAAGGAAGAATGCTGGATGGCAAATCAGATGAGTTTGAAATGAGAGTTGGAAACAAAGTCAACTCAATTTTGAGCTGCAGAGGCATCATGTCACAAAGCGGGAGATGGCAGTAACTCTCTATAGCTTTGGGAGACAGCAGCTGCAATACTGCATTCACCATCAGCATTATGATAAAAGAAAGATATTGCCGAATTGGAAGGAGGTTGAGGAATAGCAGCACAAATGATTGGTGTGTGTGTGTGTGTATACGTGTGTGTATATATAGACAGGGTCATTTATGGCCCTTTAGGGTAACTTAAAAAGACTGTTTGATCATAAATTAAAAATTTATTCCTTAAGATGCCCTCTCTGGGTTTTAATCTGAAGTGTATAAGTCAGGCTTCAGGCTGGAGAGCACCACCTCCTCAGCTGGCTAGTCCTTCTTTTAATGTAACCCCAGGAACATCTCTGTGAGCTGGCAGCTTTCTGAGCAGCTATTGTACCATCTTGCTTCAGCATCTCCCAGGCCAACAGCCTACTGCATCTCAGGGGGAGGGGAGGAATAGTTACGGGACTGTTTCTGTTCTGGGTTATAGGAGCCCTCATAATGAGCTTGACTGATCCTGCCCAAAGTGTAGAGGATGACCTAGCAAAGGATTGCTTCCATCCACTATAGTTGCTCAGGGCATCCTAGAAGAGAGAGAAAAAGAAGCTGAGAACTAAGAACCAGCTGCAGTTTCCTGATTCCTTGTGCTGGCCCAAGTTGGAGCAACCTGCAGGCTAACTCAAGCCATCTGTATGCGAGCAAAGGATAGCTAGAGGATTGTGCACTCCAGTCACTCCCTTGTCTTGTCCCCAGTAAGCTTTGTCCCTCAGGCACTGTGGGCAGAAAAGTATCTCGGCTGATTATTCTGGCTGTATGCCTGTTGATGACTTCCATGCCAGGGAAATTTCCAGATTTGGTTTTGTGGGTAGTTTCTGCTTCCATTGTGCTGCTAAGCAGAATATCTGACCTAAGAATTGATTCCGTGGTCCATTGTCATCTTGAAATACATTCAAATCTTAGGCAGAAGCGGCCTACAAATATTCTGACGGTTGCAAAAACCAAGAGGAGAGGAATTTACTGTGATACCAGTAAGGAGCAGAAATTGAGAGGAAACTTAAGCTTGATCTACAGCTAAAACTTAGGATAACCAAGCTATGATGCTCAGGGGTGTGAAAAACTGAGTGCCATACTATGCCAACCTAATCCCTACTACTGTTGCTTAGGAAGGTAGAGTTTCTATAGGGACAGAAAACCTTGTGTAGTTGCAGTTGTTTGCATTTATGTTGCAGGGTTACAGTGGCATAGCTGTACCACTGTAGCACCCATAGTGTAGACTTGGCCTTAAAATGCTCTAGATATTTAAAAAAATATTCTAGGCAAATGTTAAACTTGGGTATAATTTTCTAAAGAAAGCGATAAGCCCCATTACTTCAGACTCATAGACTCATAGACTCATAGGTCAGAAGGGACCAATATGATCATCTAGTCTGACCTCCCGCACAAGGCAGGCCACAAAACCCTACCCATACACATTTATAACAACCCCGAACCCATGACTGAGTTATTGAAATCCTCAAAAGTGAGATTTGAAGACCTCAAGCTGCAGGGAATCCACCAGCAAGCGACCCATGCCCCATGCTGCAGAGGAAGGCGAAAAACCTCCGTGGCCCCTGCCAATCCGCCCCGGAGGAAAATTCCTTCCCGACCCCAAATATGGCGATCAGCTAAACCCTGAGCATGTAGGCAAGACTCACCAGCCAGCACCCAAAACAGATTTCTCTGCAGTAACTCAGTTCCCATCCCATCCAGCATTCCCACAGACCATTGAGCAGACTTACCTGCCGATAATCCAAAATCAATTGCTCAAATTAAACTATCCCATCATAACATCCCCTCCATATACTTATCAAGCTTAGTCTTAAAGCCAGATAAGTCATTTGCCCCCACTACTTCCCTCGGAAGGCTATTCCAGAACTTCACTCCCCTAATGGTTAGAAACCTTCGCCTAATTTCTAGTCTAAATTTCCTAATATCCAATTTGTACCCATTCGTCCTCGTGCCTATAATAGTACTAAACTTAAATAATTCCTCTCCCTCCCTAACGTTAATCCCCCTGATATATTTATATAGAGCAAGCATATCCCCCCGGAGCCTTCTTTTGGCCAGGCTAAACAAGCCAAGCTCTTTGAGTCTCCTTTCATAAGGCAGATTTTCCATTCCTCGGATCATCCTAGTAGCCCGTAGTAGACACTTAAAGCTAGATATTAGTAAATGAATCATAGGGAGTAGTCTTGCCATTCTGGGGAGGAAGTCTAGGTGACCTATGTCTGTTGCATTTAAATTTCCCCATGAAATAACAAAATATCGACCATACGCTTTTCTCCTGTTAAGGATTGTGTAGGAATCATAAACTAAGGAAGAGTTAAATATTAAATGAGGTTTTTGTTCTTAGCAATAACTTCGTTTACTCTTTTGAATCTTAGTGCAACATGACATTGTGGATTACTGCTAATATTTAAATAAATTAAACCAATTCCTTTTAACAGGTAATCCTGATGTCTGCTACTATCAACTGTAAAGAATTTGCCGACTACCTTGCTGTTCCGATTCGTAACAAACTAAATCCAGCCTACGTGTTTGAGGTGGAAGGCAAACCCTATGCCATTGAAGAATACTATCTTAATGATTTGAAGCACATTAATCATATCAGGGTATAGTAAATAATATTCTGTTTTCTTTGGTGTAACAAAATAGCATTTGGAATGTAATCTTCAAAAATATGATGCCCTTATGTTCTAGATAAGTTATTAAACTGATTCTAAAAGAGTACATACTAATTACAGTAGTAGGGTGTTACAGGAGTGTCTACATTCTACCCAGCAACAGACTTTACCAGCAGTTTAATGCCTCCACCAATCAGGAAGCAGAATGAAACTACATGTGAATTATATGTAGTATATAACCCCCAACTCCACCCACTTTCTCTGTTCTTTGCTTCCTGCATTCCGGGAGCATGGAGGAGTGGGAACCTCAGTCCTTCATTATTGTTATCACTCCCATTACCACATTGATCATTGGGCATCATCAATGATGAACAATCAACCAGTTGTCTCCACCCCGACAATTGCGTGTCCTTATGCCTCTCCAAATTTGCCTTCTTCCTTTTTCCCCATAAAGCACCAAAAAAAGCGCAACTGTTTTTGTTCAATAGTGTCCTTTTTTTTGTAGAAGGTCTCCTTCAGTCTGTCGTATGTAATGCTCTGTTCCTCTAGTTACTGTTGGTGTGAACTTCACAATCACCCCTCCAGTCTGGTTTGCATCAAAATGAAGCATGCCCATGTTTAGGAACATGGCCCTACACTTCTCATAGCCTCAGCATCATTGTGCTGGAGTCTTAGATGATCCTTTTGGACTTGCAGTCCCAGTAAATGTTGCTATTCCAGTAATCCTCATCTGTTGTGACAACCAGACTGGGTAATTTGCATCCCCCCAATCTGCCTACCTCGTCACTCCCATCTGCATCTATTTATGTTAGTTTCATACTGCTCCCATCACTATAGTATCCAAACACTTTCCATCTAAAATAAATAACAAATGGTAAAGTTCCTAGTGGGCTTTCTGTAGTTTGTCTCTCCTCCCTTTTTGAGGTAAAAGCTCTGTTTGGGATTTTTGGTTGGTTGATTTGTTCATTACAGGGTTTTTTGGTGGGATACAGGAAGAGAACATTTAGGTAGTTAGAGGGTCAACCTGAGAGGGAATCTCTCCATTCCTTCCTGCCTCAGTGCTGTTTCTTTAGGCAAGGAAAACTCTGTAGGACTGTGGAGACATTGGGCCTGCCTTTCATGTTTTCTAGTAAGTGTGTGCCAGGATTTGAGATCTACAACAGCTGACTGATGCTTCTTCAGCAAGAAGGCCCAACTAACCAGCTTCTGGAAGCAAGTTGATTCCAGTTTTTTTGAGAGCAGCTTTCAGAAACAATTGCTGCTTGTTTGGCCGGTAGCCCCATCGCTTCTGGTTCTGTGACCTCTGGAGTATCACTTTATAGTGTGCTTTGGAAATAGCCCTTCAGGCTGGAACTCCTGTCACAAAGTCTAGTCGTCTTCTCCAAACTAGAATTCTTGGGCTTGATGGCAAGAGCAAAGATGGAATTTTAACTTTAGGTTTCTCAGAAAGTTTCTAAGTGCTCAACATGGAGTCAAACAAACAATCAGTTTCAACTGAATACTCTTCCATTAAGGCAACTTTGCCTTCTGGGTGCCGTAGAGAGAGGGATGAACAGTCATTCTGTCTTCCAGAATCCCCTCAAGCTTAAAGTTGGAACTCAAGGTGAACTCCCTGCAATGTAAAGGAACATAGGAATAGTATCAGACCTGAGGTGCATCTTGTCCAGTATCTTGTCTGACAGTGGCCATTACCAGATGCTTCAGAAGAAAATGTCAGAACTCCACTGTAGGCAGATGTGTAGTAATCCTCCCCTCCATTTTTTCCATTTTAGTCTCTCATCTTAATCTCTGATCGGTAGAAATGGGTTTAAACCTTGGGGATTGAGGTTTAATATCCCTGACAAAATATTTGTTGTTACTAACTGTGATACTTCTTGGTGTTCTTGATATCCATAACAATTTCCAATCTTTCTTTTGAATGTTGCTAAATTCTTGACCTCAGTGACTTCCTGTGGGAGTCCAGAATCCAATGGCACATGTGAAAAAAATATTTCCTTTTTTTATCAGTTTTGTTTCCCACCTTTTTGATGTAATGCAGTGTGCCCTTGTGATGGTTGTCAGGGCACCCAGGGCTGCTGATCATGGTTACCCACCTGCCTTCAGCATGAGGGAGTCTTGTGTGCGCTCCGTTGGGTGTCAACTCCCTGACGTCACCCACCTATTAGGCACTCTCCTCTGAGCTAACCTGCAAAGCAAAGTAAGGCTGGCTTAACAGGAAGTGCACCCTAGTCTCTGCGTCCCTCTGAAGCATTCAGCCCCTTATCCACTGAACAGATTGTATGATTGAACTCACAATCAGCTCCTTGCTTAATATCCCAGCATTTAGTTATATTTATAGTGGAAACAAGAATGTTTATTATTGCAGAGTCAAAGTTCAAGTGATAGTGAGTAGGAATATTGGAAACCGTGATAGGGTACAGCCCTCATTACCAGACTAGCACCTCCTCCTGGTCATCCTGGGGATTAGTTTGAGGCCAACACCCACGTCCACGGTCTGCATGCTGGCACTCTGTCTCTGCTACCCCCCCCATGGCTGCATTTTCAACTCCCAGGACCGCAGCGTCCTCTTCTCAACTTAGTCCTCCGGCAGGTCATCATCTATGTTTCTTCCTTCTAGGTGGTTGGGGATGGCATCTCTCTCTAGCCACTTCCCCAGTGGCAAGTGGCAGGACCTGGGTCCTCCACTACTCCAGGCCCCAACTCAGGGACCCGTAAATAGCAGCCTCCTGCTGCACCTCTGTAACCTCTGTCAATGCTGCTCTATTTTTCTGAGCCACTTCCTCATGGCCCCAGCACCTTCTTCTCCCTAACCTCAGGGCACTCAGTTGCTCAGTCTCAGGAGCCAGCCACTGCTCTGTCCAAGATGCTTACCATTCTTTCAGCTCTCCAGGGATGCACTCCTTACTCCTTGGGCTCCCAGCAGCAACTGAACTACTCTGCCCTGCAGCTCTCTTTTATTATACACCTGGCCTTTGATATAATTGTGAAATGTCATGTGAGGCTTACCGTGTGAGGCATTATGGAACATGTACTGAAAATTTGTTCTTGGAGTTTGCCTCAAGGCATGAGTCACCAGCAGAGATGAAAAACAGATGTTCTGTCAGAAACGAACACAACGGGATGCCCATTTACACATCAAGTTATCAAAGAGATGTGACGTCAACAGGGAAGCAGCACGCAGGAAAAACAAGCCATGGGTAGTTATACTGTCTGAGTAAAAACAGTGAACTTTGGGGTTCAGTAGAAGGCAAAGACAACACCCGTTGTCCTGCACCTAGGAAGTAAATGGGCAGTGTGCTTACATTCATGAAAACTGGATCTCGGCCAACCTTGGCTGAAAGGCTGCAGAGGACTTAGGCGGCTAGAAACCTCTTTAGACAGGAGGTTAACCTGGTATTTAAGTTGGTCTCTAGAATACATGACTGTTATGACTTCATTTTATATGTAACCTTTTGTTTTTTAGCTCAATCAGTTCTCCTTTATCTACTACTTTACTGACATGTTCAAAAATTCTAAGATTCAGACACCATTTTTCTTTGTGGAAACTGCTGATATGGATCATAACACATCAGGACCTTCTAACATATTTTGTTCTTTTCTTAAATTATCATTTTAATCAATTTGCTACGTACAGATATAACACCTCAGAATGCTCCTTGAGACTTCTTAAAATATAAGGACTGCATTAGCTGCCCTACGGTTCTTTGAAACGGGGGCTTAATTTACATATTATTGTAATAAGTGCATATTATTATCATACTTTTGTCATGGTACTTATACTCCTTCAGAACTTTTGAACGTGTATACTATTGGGCCTGATGATGTGTATACTATCTGGGCCTGGTCACCTCTTCTTCTGTAATCTTCAGTCTGATAGTGCTCTTTTTTTGTTACCAGAAAAGAGCAGATTCAAGGTAATATCTCCCCATCATCCTTGGTGGTGAAGACTGTTGCAGAGAAATCACACAGCTTTTCACCAGTGTCCTTATTTTCCTTCATCTCTTTGGTTTTAAAATCTGGTGATCCTGCAGATCCATTGATCCTTTTGCAGACTTTCTGCTTCTGATTTACTCTTTTATTTTTACGCCTTTAGTTATTTGCTGTTAAACCCCATTTTGACTCTTCTAATTTCATTCTTATTGCCTGCTGTAGACCCACTCAAGGAAGGGACGCTGGTGAAGAGACTATTGTTACACTCTCCTGAAAAGAAAAGGGGACTGACCTATTACTTTTCAGTTGTGTTCTTAGTTTTGCAAGTGCATATAGGTCTCCCTTTTAAATCCATGGTAGAAGTATTCCTGAAATTGCTTTCTAGTGGCATACTTTGTTGCCATTCAACTTCTCTTCCAAGACAGAATTGAGTTTCTTGGGTTCTTTTCCCTTCATCCTTTTTTTTTTTTTTAAACCTTCCTTATTGGGTTGTCTTTCATCTTTTCCTAGGTTTTGTGTGGCTAAAGTTTCAGAAATGCTAAATAATTTATTTTGAGAGCTGTAGGCAAGGCATAGCCAACAATAAAATTACTATTATCTTGTGAGGTTGTATGTTCAAAACGATGAGATCTCATCCTTGCACCATATGTGTTGGTTCCCTTTGGATATGATGACAGTTTCATCTTAAAGGGTTAAGAGATGCCTTTTGTGTTTGCAAGGTGACTTGGTGATCATCATATATTTGTATGTGCCACTACCAGCTGGTCATGTCTCTGGCTAGTTGGTTCTACAAACTCCACTACTCTAGTAATTCTGTGTTCTCTATGTCCTGTCTGTAACAGCTGTTGCTGAATGGTATGGAAACCCGAAGGAAGATTACTCACTCATCTTGTTTGTTGTAATAGTCTCTTCTTTCATCCCTCTGATCTCCCTTCAGAGATTGTTGCTTGAAATATTTTCTGTTAAGTTTTATCTATTTTCCTGCTTTGGAAGCTTTCTCATGGAGAAAATGGGTGGACTAGGGTTTATATACTGTCTATGATGGACTTTTTGTTCTCTGTTTTCTGACTGGTAGAGCCATCATGCTATTTATAAAGGATTTTGCTTGGTAGATGTGAGAAGAGAAGACTAAGGAAAACAGCACCTGTGAGTAATCACATCATTTAAAAGCCAGATAGTTTCACAGTATGCTTATTATAAAGATGACTTAATTGTCACACTCATCACTAGCTGCGTTTGAATGAGCATAGTTGCAGCGATACACTATTTGAAACTAATCCATATTAGATGTGGAAGAGTAACTTTGTCTCTGTGTATTGTTATACCAGTGAACAAAACAATGTTATGGTAAAAGCAACGATGGCAAGATAACTGGAAGCTCAATGCACACTATTCCATGGCTTCTATAAGGATTGGCTCTTGTAAGAGGCTATGAGAGATCCACATTTACAGATAATTCCTTACTTTGGATCAAACGGTAGCCCATCCTGCATGCACTTATAACAGGTCGCAGCAAAGAAGGGAGAGGAAGCCTCATAGAGCACTGTGTTACCAACTTCACGCATGCAGATGAGGAAGAGGAGGACGATGGACAGAGTCTTGGGTTCCACTCCCGACATGCTGGTCAGCGCAGCTGTAGTGGTGCACAAAGTGACATATGCTGCATGGCACAAAGGCTGGTGGAGAATACTTTCCATCCAGAGCAGGGAGAAACTGGAAGATAATGTGTGACTGAATCGCATTCTGCTTCCTAGTCCACTCCTGAGGATGCACAGCACCTTATTCACAGCATTTATGACAAAGCCACAATTGACCCATTTTAGAATTTTTTTGTGTAGCGAATACACTTGTAATTTGATCTGGATCAGTTCTTGCTTCTTTCAGTGGGGCTAGATGGAAGACTTATCTCAGGTCATTTTAGATGTGTGACCATATGGAGGGTTACCTATGTGAAGTGAAACCTCGGCACCGGCCTTCTTCCTCTCTATCGAGGAAGGAGGAGTGAAAGCAGTGTGCATAGTGAGACCACTCCCCTGTACTGTCCAAAAAAGCGGGGTCGAGCACAGGGTCGCACCGACGTCAGACAGTGGAGTCTCACTTGCCACCGCTGGAGTCTGTCTCCAACCAGAGAGTCTCATCAGATCCTGCAACTTGCTCAGTGCACTGAATCAAATGCCTGATGGAAGTCTATAAAAAAAAGTGCTATGAAAGGTTTATTTAATTAATCCATTTTCTCAGAAAGCCGCCTTAAGGTAAAGATCTTGTTAACAGTGGAATGAGATCTAAAGCCGCACTGAATATTCCAGACTTTGCCACAAAATGCATCGTTGATTTGAGACATTAACACAGAAGCCAAGAGCTTCTCTGGGACTGAGAACAGCGTAATACCTCTGTAGTTGCTACATTCAAGCTTATCACCCTTTATGAACAGAGGCAGAATAACACCTTCCATCCAGTCATTGGGGATAATATTAGATGCCCCTGATGGCCTGGAAGATTCTATGCAGCCATGGTACGACAATACTGTCATCTGTGTTCATCAACTCGGGTGAAGTTACGAACTCCTGGTGCCTTCCCACACTTCAAATTATGGAGTGCAGATCCACTTGGTTGAAGGAAGGTGTGTCTGCTGGAACTTCCTGTCCCATTTCAAATGGCGGAGGGACTACAGATAACAATTGAGAGAGAATTTTAGCTGATCTTCCCATCTGTGCAACTGATCTCGTAGACTCTAGCTGATGCTGCATGCCAGTTCTGTCTCTGCTTGCAAACACTGCAACATTGACTGGAGACCGTGGAGATTTTGCCTGGTGGCATCATGTTCTAAAACTGGCTTCCTGAGTCGACCACCAGGATTCCATATCTTTCTTTCACAACAACAACGACATTCTAAAGTGGGAATCCATTTGGCCTTTGCTTTGATTCCTGAAAAACGAGACTTTGAAAACTCAAATTGTAGCCTCATTTTTTTCCTTAGCACCAGCTGCACTGAGTGTCTGTCTCCTCACTGATCCATAGATATTTGAAGGGCTGAGGCCCCAGCACTGATCTGGTAGTGGTCAGCACTGGTGACTCGAAATAATGCTGTTCCTCATCAAATGACAAAGGAAGTGAGACGTAAGTCTCTAATGCTTTATCAGCCTTAAGCAGTTCAGAATGGAAAGCTGTCTGAGAGCTCAGCTCTAAGAAGAGCTTTTGATTGAATTGGACTAATTAGCTGACTGTCATTGAAGTCGAAGGTGCACTTTTGTCATCAGAAGCCGATGGTCCGTGTCAAATTAAGCACCTCTGCGAAGTCATATGTACATGACTATTGACTTCCAGTGATTAACGAGTATATGATCAATAACAGTCCTAGTGAAACCATTTGGACTGTACCAAACCTGCTTGTGAATCTTTGAGTGATGGAAAAGTTATGATATTCAGTATAAATTGGGATTATTCTGAAATCTGCATTGTGGTACAAAGCTTTGTTGAAACAGTTGTACGGAATCTTGCACTCGAGTTTCATGTTAAACCCTATTGCATTAATTTATAGTGGCATAGTGTGAGATCAGATTAGGTAATACTATAGATTAACAATTTGTTTGGATTCAGATGGAAAGCCTGCTTCTGGACCTCAGTACATGATTGCCTAAACCTTTACTACAGGGAGAGCCATTCTAAAAATAAGTAGGATGTGGAAACAATGACTCAAAAACAATCTTGGCTAACCGAGGATATTCATATCATGCCCATTGAGTGAGACACAATGGATGAATTAAAAAAATCCTGTAGTATATCTGATTCCATTACAGTTTCTACCATACCATATAAAAGTATAAAGCCTATAGAAAAAAGAAAGGACCAGACAATTTATAAGACAAGTGATGAGAGATTTAATTGACTAAATTAGTCAAATGTCTGTTTCTCTTGAACACAGTGACTACCAAAGAAACTAATAGATTCCTGCAGCCATCAAAGTTCTGATGCATCAGAAAAGCCTGCAAGAAACATATTATAACAATGTCCTGTCAGCATTCATATATTTAGCAGTGACATGTTGGCTCAAATGGACAGCATGGAGGAGATTATGTAACTTCTGATGTCTTTGAAAGATTCTTGCTGATAGGTGGCACCAAAAAGATAACTGGGAAGTTCATGGAGAAGTCTATGTCTATCGAGTTGCATTTATCAAAGTTGTGGCTACTTATATTATAGGTCAGTTGCTACACCTCTCTACCCAAAGATTGTGAACAGGGCAGCAGCTACTTAAAATGGATGGGCCTAAAACTGTTTTTATTTTTTTGTTTTCTGTTTTTAGCATTTTGATTACTCCTCCTATCGCACATGGCCTTTCAGCTTTAATTCTCAAGATTTTATTTATTTCTTACTATTCTGTTCTTTTTTCCTCTTGGCTACAACCATTCTTTGCTTAGTAGGGAGGAACAAACTTGATGGTACAGGCAGTTGTACCTTAGGGCTACTCAAAAGCATACATAAAATCTCTTGATTTTTATACAGACAGGAGAAAAATAGAAAAGGATTGTAAAGCTGTAGTTTACTGGTCTCATTGCACAGCTTTGTGAGTACAGGCTTGGAAATTATCTTTAGGTTGTAGGTGTTTATTAAGAGGGTGGGCAAAGGATAGGCTTATGGAGAAACAGGAATTGAAAACTTTGATAACCAAATAAAAATGAAAATTACGTTTTGAAACATCAACATGATGTAAGGTAACAGTATTTTCATACCAGATCAGAGGTCCATCTATTATATTATTGTATCTCTGACAGTGAAATATACCAGATACTAAAGAGAAGTTGTCAATTGCTTTTGAAAATCTCACCTATAGGTTCCTAAATTTGGATTTACGAGCCCAAGGCTCCTATTTTTGCAAGTTTTTGGTCTGTGTATAAAATGTACAGTAATTTTATTAATGGATTGAAAGCGTAAATAACACTAAAACAATTCTCTTTTGAAGTGACACAATTTAATATTTTAATAAATACGTTACCTCCTGGTGTTACACTTCTTCATATTAGTCCCATGAGTAACTGAATTTATCAACACAGCATTTATAATGTAATTCATTATAAATTTTAATCTAAAATTGAAGTAGCTTGAAACTTCAAATTAATTTTACAAAGCCTCAAACTGATTTAAAATCAATAATTTTTAAAAAGATGACTTAAATCATCCTTTTCTCTCACTTTTCTTTTAGAGGAGGGAGGAAAGGTGTTAACTGAGAGAAAGAGAAGTTATTTGTTCATAATATGTGCTTGTGCTTCATAGTTGTGAGAGGTCATACGGAGGTGATGCTGGTCATTTATGACTGGGAAGCCCTAAGTCATGACTTAGTTTAATATCATGGGGGAAATATCTTTCCATTGTTGGCATGTTCTTCAGGCTGTCTATAAATACATTTGTTAGATGTTTGCTGTGTATTTAGCTGGACTATTATTTTACTGATCAGCTGTGCTTGCATAATAGCTTCAGAAGATTGATAAATTGCAGGGTTGATGGAGAAAGCGTGTATATATACAAGCTTCAAAGGCTAGTTTACGCCCCTGTAGGAACATTTGGAATATTAATATATTGAAGGTGCTGAACACAGTTTCATTGTCATGTACAATAACAGTCTTTCCAAAGATTGATTCTGCCAGGACTTTTGCTCCTGGGTTCTTGGTACTAGGTTACTGGAATTCCCTTTTTCTTGCAAAGATTTTTTTTTTTACCTTAGATGGCATTGGCCAATAAATAAGCCAGTGCCTATGCAGAGCATACACACTACCCTCTAAATGTTCCAGTCAGTTCTTTTTTAAACATAGTGAGTGAAGGAGCACCCTGTCAGTTCATTTCTGTTTCCTAGACTCTTCCTCATGATTTAAGGCTACATCTACACTTGGAACTAGGGGTGTGACTCCCAGTTCGTGTAGACATACTCACGCTATCTTTTGTTGAACTAGAGTAGTCACGGTAACACGGGCAGTAGTAAGTGGTGGCAGGAGCTAGTTGGCCTGAATACAAACCCCCATGGATACGTACTTGATGCAACTAGCCTGTGCTGACGCTCGCTGCTCCCTGTGCTGCTGCTTTGCTACTACCTTTAGCGTGCTGGCGCAATGAGAGCTAGTGTGAGTATATCTACAAGAGTTGGGAATCACACATGTAATACCTAGTGTAAACATGTAGTCTTCGTGTCACATCAGTGGCACATAGCGGCTTCCTTCGGTCTCGTGCTATTTATTGTATTCTGAGGCCTTAGCTGGAGTGTTGCAATTCATTGTGTAAGCTGCTGTGTGTTTGCTCCTTGACACTACAAAGCTTGCCCCACCACCTGCCTTTGCTCTTCCTTGTCCCTAATGAATAACTTTTAAGAATTAGCATGTTTCTTTTGAAAAACGCTGTGTACGTTGTTCGCAGTGAAAGCTTGGTAACTTGAAGTTCTCCTTCAAGTGATTGCTCATATCCATTCCACTTAGTTGAGTGCATGCCTCCGTGCACAGGTTCCTGGAACTTTTTCCCCTTAGCAGACACCATAGGGCCAGCTCAGGCGCCCTCTGGAGTGCCACGCTCTTGCCGTGGTACATAGGGCACAGCCAACCTTACACCCCCTTAGTCTCTTCTTTCTGCCCATAAGGGTTGCTGGAACTAGCACTTGCTCTCCGCTAGTGTCATTCTCCTTTATTTGATCTCTTTGTTCTCCTAAGTACCGTAGTTAGTTTAAGTAGTTTTTAGATAAGAAGTCCCTGAGAGACTTAAGGTGGTCGGGCCATGTCCTGGCTGCCTGGATTTAGGACCCCCCCTTCCTCTCAATCGGTACCTTAAGTGCTGGGGGGGGGGGAGGAAGGAAGGAGAAAAGACAAGCTCTGCAGGGCTTTTGAATCAAACATCAAAGCCCTCCTTATGGAAGCAAGGCTCCATCACCTTGGTGCTGGCGGTCCAGCACCGGGCTGGCTTGGCACCAAGCAACAGACCTTCCTCCCCCCCGGTGCTGAAGGAGAGGAGGCAGCATGCAGAGTGCCGACACTTCCCTGCACCGTGGGTATGGGCAGGGTTGAGGGCGGAGATGCACCAGCCATAGCCCGTCAAGTCTTTTCGGGTGCCTGTGTCTCCGAGCAGGGAGCCACCCCCGACTCCTGGGAGTGGGAGAGTGCCCCTGCCAACGCCGTCAACACCGGAGGCTTTGGGAAGCAAGAGCCTTGTCGGCCTGTTACACTACCTACATGCTCCCCCCCCCCGCCGAGGGAGAAGGGGCCAGTGTCCTGGGGCAAGTCCATGTTGGTTCCCCCCGAAGGGCAGTGGGGAGGAAGATCTCCTGCCAGATGGCCACCGGGGGTAGAGCGAGGACGCTCCCCCAGGAGTTGCTCCAGGTCGGCGTCGGCAAGCCGGCCTGCGTCGATTTGCAACGCGGAGCCCCCCTCTTGGCGCCAACGTTGGTTCTCGGCACCGGAGGCAGCACAGGCCAAGGGGCAGCACCAGTCCAGGGCCGCCAGGCAGTGCTCTGCTCCTACTCTGCATCCCTGGTACCATGGAGTTCGCCCGCTCTGAAGCGGTGCAGAACCCAGTTACCTTTGGAGGACCCAGCACCGAGGAGTCCGCCTCCACCGGGTGGCGTAGAACCCAGTTACCATCAAAAGTCTCAGCACCAGAGGCAGCGCAGGCGAAAGGGTGGCACCGGTGCCTCGGCACTGAGGGGCCCGCCCTGTACTGAGACGGAACCCGGCCGCCGGAGCCAGGCTCGGCACCATGGAGTCCAGAGCACCGCCGGTCCCAATCATCAAGGGGTAAGTGGCACTGCAGAGTCATTGGTACTGAGACGGCACTCCAGAACCAAAAGCTCTTCGGAGAACGGCTCTCTCCGTCGGCACCGTTTGTGGCGGCGGAGGCACGTCCTCGTCCTCCTTCACGCCAGAGGCATTGAGAGGACAGTCCCCGGCAGAGCATGGTACTCGGGATAGAGGGTGGCCACAGCACCACAAGTCTAGTGGCTCGGGATACGAGCGTCACAGCAGGTGGCGCAGTCAGCCCGGATTTGACCCAGGGACAATGGCTGCAACATGACTTTATTGGCCCCCATGAGCATCCAGATGGGACCGGGGCCCCTATCCACCCTGTCAGGCACCGCTCCTTGGACATGGAGTCGGACCCCATGGAGGGGGACCCTCTATGGGTACATTCCTTCAGCAAAGGCCCCTTCTGTAGACCAAAGCCTCTTTGCCAGCCTGTGGGAGCTGCAGGTTCGCACCTTCCCTAGTGGTGGTGCGCCCACGGGGATGCATCTTCTGCCCTCTTGGATCTGCCCGCCTTTTTCTGAAGTTCACCAGGAGGGCCGGGTGGTTTAGGCGTGGACTCAAGTTTCAATGGGTATGAGTCACCCCTAGTTCACATCTGCCTGAAGCAGCAAATGATGCTGTTCCCCAAGTCTTTCACCTTTGTCTCTCTTCAGGGACCCCTCTCATGAGTAACTCCTCTTGCAGGAGGTTGACACCCTCCTTATTATAGAAGTGCAGGTATGGTTCCTCAAGGTAAAAGGGGGAAGGGGTCCTATCTGAAGTACTTCTTCATCTCCAAGGCAAGGGGACATCTGAGACTCGTGTTGAACCTGCGTTGGCTAAACAGCAGGTCAAATGACTCGGGTTTTGCATGGTTTCCCTACCCCTATAATCCCTTTTCTGAACCCGGGAGATTGGTGTGTTGCTCTCGACCTCAAGGACGCATGCTTTGGGTGCCTGTCCTTCCCAGCATCAGGCGCTTACTCCGCTTCATGCATGGTGGTAGCGGCTACTCACCTGCTACCTCAAGTACAGGGAACCAGGACCCTCACTTGCTCCACGTGCAGCAAGCTGGGACGGCTCATAAATAAGCAGAAGTCCATACTAACCCCAGTGCAATTCATAGAATTCATTGGGGCCATCTGGGATGCCCCACAGGCCAAAGTCTTCCTGCCTCAGCTACATTTCGAGGCGATGGTCTATATCATCTCCTAGCTATACCAATGCCCACGTCAATAACCAGGCACCACCTTTAGCTGTTAGGCCACATGGCCGCCAGCACATATGTAGTGAGACTAGGTCGCTGGAGGCTAATTGCTTCAAGCGTGGTTGGCCTCGGTATTCTGCCGAGCTGTCACCCAGTGAATCGGGTGGTCATCTCGAAGAACAACAGTTACTGGTAAGTAACCATGTTTTTTGTGTGAGAAGCTGTATATGGCAAAAGTTAAATAATGAGGTCTCTCCTTATTTCATTTTTATTGGGGGTGACTCTTTTCTGTCTTGTGGGTTGAATTTGTGGAATCTAGGTGCCAGATGGTGAAGTTTGTGTCAAAATCAGGTCTGGTTTTGGATGGGTTTCTTCAGACAGCTATGTTAGAAGTTATGGATTTTATTCATGGTCACATCATTACCTTTTTTTATGGGCTGTGTGCCAGCCTTGTCATGTTGAGGAATAGCGAAGGGAGGTACAGTAGCTCTGACAAAGTGAAAAGACAAATTTGAAAGTTATTCAAGCAGAGAGAATTCAAAAAGCAACATCTTAGGCCTTGTCTACACTATTGCTTATGCCAACAAAATATTTGCCACTCAAGGTTGTGAAAAAACACACCCCTGAATGACATAAGTTTTTGCTGGCATAAGTGCTAATGTGGATAGCGTTATGTTGGTGGGAGATGCTCTTCCAGCAACATAGCTACCACCATCTGTTTAGGTGGTTTTATTATGTCGGCACAAAAGTTCTTTCCCGCTGACATAATGTGGCTACATGAGCGCTCTTACAGCGGCTGTAAGTTTTAAGTGTGGACTAACCGTGAGACTCAAGCAGCTGGGAGAGAGTGAGTCCTTACTGAACATAAATATACTAAGAAAGGTACAAACTTCCAACCAAAGCCACTAAAATTAAGTTGAAATTTATTTTAAATCAGTATACTCATTTCAAAAAGCTAAATAAACTCAAGGGAAAAGTTAAATTCTTTTAAGTCCTAGTGACAGCATTCATGACAAGTCTTACAGTATTTGCTTGTGTCCTGATGTGACTGCTCAGTCTGAATTTTTTTTTATAATCCTAGTTTTATGCCTGATAAAAGTGAAGTAAAATGTGGACAGCTGCTGATAAATATGTCCTTATTCTGTTTCCCGCTTGCACCCAGACTATCGAAGTTTTGTTTTTTGCTCACCTAATATTTGTCTGTCTCACTGCCAGTTTCTTAACAGTCTCCAGCAGTACCTAGTCACTGAATTTTGGCCCCATTTAACATTAGCTTTTCCCCTCATTTATCCCACCATTGCAACAACTGGTGTTTCTCTACCTGTGGCAGCTACAGTGGGTGTGCTTGTGCAGACAGGGCTCCAAATGGTCACTGCATTTTAATCAGTGTCATGTAATTCAGGTTTAGCAGATGCAGTACTTAAAAATGCCCGTTGCTTGTCTTCCCTGCGTTCTTAGTTAATACCACTGGGGGAGCTGAAAACGTGGTAACAGCAATCAGAAATCCTAGCCTAGATGAGGCTGTAATTCAGAGTATGAGTACTCCACAGTCAAGAGGTGCAATAGCAGCTCCTATGGAGATACCTGAGCTAAATTTCATAGGGCTAGATCACAGCTAAATTGAGTAACAATAGCCGTTAGCCATGGCAGCAGAGACAAAAGTGCATGAAGCAGCCTTCTGAATATGCCCTGCTCAGGATCCTGGGTACATGAGCAGCTAGACGCTGCCATGGCGACACTGTGGCTCTTGTTACTTGAGCTAGTTGTCTTCACTATTCAGTTTTCTTTGCCAGCTGCTTAACACTCTTATCCAGTGCTTGTCACTATGAGTGTGTGTACGTGAGCTGCAGTCACACCTCTTGATCATGGTGTAGGCACCCATAGTGACAGAGCATTGCTTGAGAGTGTTAAGGAGCTGGCAAAGGAGACTGAGTGGTGAAGAGGAATATTTGCTGACCAAATAAAAATAACTGAAAGGGTCTGGTAACTGGATGGAGAATGCAGTGTGCCTTTGAGCATGAGTTCCAGGGTGCACACAGTTCATGAGAGCAAAGAAGCTCTGGAAGAGAGACAGGAGGTGAACACTCAAGTCTCTCATTTATTCGGGTATGTATTAAGTAACTTCGAAAACATCAGAATTTGGAGACTTCAAAGCATTTTCATCAGAAAAGCCATGAGTGAGCCAGACAGAGATGCTTGTGGAAGTTCAAGATTCAGTGAACGTGCTTTGAAAGCAGAGTCCTGGGGCAAATGCACTTCTAGGCTAGGGTGCATGATTAGATGTGGCCAGTGAAAAAGCTGAGTACAAAATTTAGATAGTCTGGGAGAGAGTAGCTTGGAGAAGACCAAAAACCCAGTGGCTATGGTTAGAAGTATGGAATGCCAGAGGCTTTCCCAGAGATTGACTTATTTCAAAACACGTGCTAGCTGCTTAGGATAAAAAGACAGCCTCCTTGCTACAAAGGCCTTTTGGTCTTTTTTTTAAGATGTGAAGCACTGTGTGGGTAATGGACCATGAGAGGTGAAGAAATAAAGTGATTATTGTAATAGGATCATATGGAGACTTGGTTCTAGCATATATATTTTTATTGATGAGCAGTGGAACCTCAGCTCTTTGGTCTTTAAACATCCTTGTTCTTGTAGATCATTGGTTTGCAAGATTTTTTTCATTTGTGTGCTCCTAAAAATGGAGGTGTGGACCACTTTTGAGATCATAGACATAGTCTGTGGATCCTCAAAAGTCCATGGACCACAGGTTAAATACCATTGTTGTAAATAACCTTGCTTCTGAGTTATCGAGTGGATTTAAGTAAGTAGGGGGCGTGGCTTGGCAATCAGATTTTGGGAGGGCATGCCACATATAGGAGTGTCATGATGAAATGAGCAGACATGGAAGAGCAAGGACAGCACTTAGTGACTTTATGGAGGTGCGGGCAACATAGGTTTGGCTTGAGATGATGATCTCTTGGGCACAAATCTCAGTCTGCTTACCTGTATTATGTTTGGATCTTTGGGGAGTTACTTGCACTCAGAGAGAAAGCAGTAGAGAGACACAGAGTTGTAAACACACACAGCCTTTATTCAACTACAACTAAGACCAGCTGGAACTGGCTGAGCTGTCCCATAATATTATAACTCTGTTGCTACGGCAACAAGTTATGCTCTGCTTCTAGGGTAACCTAGGCCGGACACAAAATACACCACAACCTGCTGACTCTTAATCACCATTTGAACAAGTCTTTCAGAGCAGTGGTTCTCAACCAGGGGTACTTGTACCAAGGGGTTTTCCAGAGGTCTTCCAGGGGGTACATCAACTCATCTAGATATTTGCCTAGTTTTACAATAGGCTACATAAAAAGCACTGGCGAAGTCAGTATAAATTAAAAGTTCATACAATGACTTGTTTATACTTGCTCTGTATCCTATACACTGAAATCTAAGTACAATATTTTTATTCCAATTTATTTATTTTATAATTGCATGGTAAAAATGAGAAAGTAAACAATTTTTCAGTAATAGTGTGCTGTGATAAACTAATTCATAGTCTGGCCTTTGCAGCAGACTGCAGCAAGAGGGGGAGACAATAAAAGAAATCCTGCTCACTAAAAAATATCTAGCCTTGTTAAGGGCTGGATGGTGCTAGCACAATGTATCACAGTTCTGTGTTGGTCGTGTGGAACTGCACTTCCTATGGGAATTCTGAGAGGGATTATTCCTCTCCTGGCATGAGGGGGAATCCACACGTTCCATCGTTCCTTTTGGATGCTGCAGCTTTATCTGTCATGACCTGCAAGCCCTGTTAGAAACTGGGAGTTGATAGCGGGCTTATGCTATGTAGGTAACTGTTACCAGTAGCATCTTAGATTTTTAAACAGATGTTCCCCAGTAGGTGTTGGACAATGATGTAATGCCTGCAAAACTCTGAAGAAATAATGTATTAAATAAGATCAGCTGTGTGGGTCAAAAGTTCATCCCTTTTAAGACTTCCAATTGACCTTAATGGCTCCCCTGTTGGAATGTTTTTAATAAGTTCAAGAACATTTGAAAGAATTCAAGTCAAATGCTAGACTAATTTTGCACTGAGAAAAAGGCTGGCAATCTGCTCACAATGTTTAGGCTTGAAAGCATTAGTGTTAAATGTTAATATGTTAACACCAGGGTTTTTTTTTCCTTCCTCTAGCTTCCTCCTCAAATCTTTGATGAACCAATGATAGCTAAAGAAATGTATGATGTTGCAATCTCTCTGATTCAATTGTTTGATGAGTTGGAAATGAAGGAAAGTGGGTAAGTATACTCAAGGTCTGTTTGTGAAGAATTTGTGGCTCTTGGTTGAAATGAAAGTCGAATTAGGGAATAGGCTTCTTTGCAGTCCATATATTACATGGACTTAATTTTTTTTTACACTTCTCCTTTTGTCCTGAATGATAACTTATTGGCTTGATTTCTGTTCAGATTAATTGTATTTAGATTTCGTCTAGCTGTTGAATTTCTTGTATTTTTTAAAATACACTCCAGGGCACAATGTGTAAGTGACCATTAAAGCTATGTCAGTTGAAAACGTTGGACTCTTTGCTGCAGGCTGGAGTTGAATGTTCTTTATATGAAGTAAAGAAGCAGAACTCAGATTTGTTTTATTAACAAAAGAATAAAGGAAAGTGTTAGATATAAAAACCAATGAAGGCTAATGTCTTTTGTTTATATTTTTCAGACCTTCATGCCTAATGTACGTGCTATATTAGAATTTAGAACAGATTAAGGCGATTTTCATTTGTCTTGCTCTATAGCAGTTTGTAAATTGATATTCACTATCTGCAAGAATGTGGTAAAGAAAATCTAAAGCTACTAGAACTTGGCCTACTGCTGAATAACAAATTAAAGCTACACTTTTCTGTCATGCTTTGTTCTAGTTTCTGTTATTGAATTATACATTGAAAAAATAGCTTTATCTTTTACACTAATAGCTTTTCTTTAAAGCATGGTCATGTACATTTTTGATATTTTAGAAAAAACTCATTAAACTTAAACAGTACCAGATTGCACTGTAGAACATAAATGTTGATGGGGATATTAATGTGATAAGTATGCCACCCATTTATCACTTTCATTATGAGGAATTTTTTCTCTTTTTTCATGTTTTTCCGAGGAGCTGAATATTTCTTACAGTGCTGCTTTGTTGTACTGTTTTAGAACACTATCCAAAGTACTATATAAAATGTTCTCATTGCTAATATTAGTATATTTGTTGTAGCTTTTAATTTCAGAAAGGGGCATTGCTCATAATAAGAGACATTAGTATCTTCCAGTGAAAATGAATATTTCTGGTATTGATATCACTAAAATGTTTATCTGTACTGTATGAGAATAGGGATTTTCATGCTATATTTACAAAATATGTTATAACAATAGAAGTTACTACTACCAAGTGTAAGACTTGTATTACGTTAAACTGATTGTAGTTTCTGGACTCTGTCTCCCACATGCTTAGGCAGAGTAGTGTCTCTAGCAGTTCATGTCATGGCCTAGTTTATCAATACTTATGAAGTGAAAGGAATCTGTTTGTTTGCTATTGTAAAACTGACTCATTCAGTTGTAGCTCATCAAAATGAGCTTTGCAGTTTTCATTACTGTTACATGTCACTTATAATAGGAAAAGATTTTGTTAGCGCTATCTAACATCACGTTTTTTTAAAAGTAAGGATAGAGCTTGTGCTTCACAAATTTTAACTAAGTGAAGTTAATACTGTATTAATTCTCAAGTAGTGATACTCAGAGATTTTTATATAACATAATCTTGATGCAAGGGAAACAGGAGTACTTCTGCGTGTGACATAGTTCTAAGGGCCATATAGCAGATTTACTTTCAGTATTTATGTACATGTTTTATGGAAAATATAGCTTTAGGTAATGTTTTGTATCACATCTCTTCAGTGAACTTAAATAATACAGTTTATAGGAAAAGTGCACTTTTGTTACTCTTACACAATAAACTTTTTTAGGGATCTGAAACATAATAGGTTGAAGTTGGTAAAGTGTAAAATTAATTAAAATATATTTTTAATATTAGGGAGAACAAAAATTTGGGCTTTATGTCAGAACGTAGCAGCGTGTTGGTGTTTCTGCCAGGTGGGTACTGACACTTCTTTTCTTTGTGGTTTTGGTAAGGGGATGCAGCTTGTTAGCGTGTGTTGAAATGATAGCTCTGTTCTCTGACATCACTTTTCTTCTAATTGGGAACATGAACATCAGTATATATATATCAGTCTTCCATTTTACCCCGGACCTGTATGAATATGCCAGCAACAAACAAGAGACCTTCATCAGAGAAGACTGTATTCTAATCTTACACTTTTCAAATGAAGTTGCAGTATAGCAAAAGACATTAGAAACCCCAAAACTTTTCAGCTACTGGGTTAAATATTGACTCATACCATACTTGAAATTCTGCACTCAATTTTTTAAATTTTCTATGGATACACAGCTCCTTTGTGTGACTGTTCAGTGAACAGTGCCTCATATCCAGCCTTCATCAAAATCCTTGAAATAAGAGTTAAGCCTTTTTTTTCTGTATTTTGCTTAGCACAGTGTAGGCATTTAACAAATAATGCATAAGGGACCACACAGCGCTTAATGAATGAACAAGAAGCAGTATTGTATTTTTTTTGTTTTTAAAAAACCAATTTATGTTAGAAAAACTTTAACGTGTTGATTAATCTTTCCAAAGGTATGAATCTGGTTGTGTGACTGATACCAAACCAAGGCCAAATGTCAAGTAATTCATGTATAAAATATATTGAAGTTATGTATTCTTTTAGGCTTTTCAGGATTTCCCAGTATAGCTGACTTCCTACCTGTGGTACAAACCTAGGCATGCCTTTTGCCATCTCAGCAGTGCGGCCTTGATACTGTTCTTTGTTTAACTTTTATATTCTAATGAAATTGTTCCAGTAGCAAACATGACCCTGGGCAGAAATACATGAAAGACATAAATGTAAGAAATACATGAAGAAAAGTAACTCCTTTGGCTCCATAGCCCACTCTTCTGACAAAGTCTTGTTAGTCGAAAGATGTGATATTCCTTCATGCATGCATCTTACTAAGGGCCCAGATTAGATGGTTACCAAACATGACATAGCACAATACTCTAATCTCCTTAACTAATTTATGGGATAAAGTTCAAATGTTAGCTGTTTTTGTTTTGTTTTGTGTTGCATGCAATCATAGGCGCAGAAAATTGGGTGATGGAGACTAGTGGTTCCAGGAGTTGGGTTGCTTGCATGGACTTGAATATTCACCAGATATTCAACAACTAATATCACTGCAAGGTCATGGTGGGCACATCTTTATAGATAACTCATGAGTTATCCTCCCAACACCACTGATAGCTACAGTAATTTGTACTCTTCTTTGAGTTTGTGACCATGTTGCTCCTTTTTTTGATGTACATAAAGAGCAGAGTGGCCACCACTATCACTCAATTCCCTTTTATTTCCCATGGTAGCAAGACAGAACTAGTGGTATTTACCTGTTACTTCTTAGCATTTTCTTCCCTTTTTTTGACTGAGATAAAAATCAGTATTTTCTAGCCTTATTAATTCTAGTTGTTTGATTCCTTGGAGTTTGGAATAATTTTTAGACTACTGGGCCATCTAATCCTGGATCCTGTCTTCTGACAGTGGACAGTGCCAAATACTTCAGAGGGAATGAACAGAGCAGGGTAATTAGCGAGTGGTCTATCTGCTGCCAAATGGCTGATATACCTGTCCCATCCAATGTTAGTACTCATTACACTAGAGCACAGGGCTCTGCCTGCTTCAGAAATCTACCTGTGTCTGAAAACTTTAAGGCAGCCACGTATAGTAACCCTCTGATTTTTGTGAAATGCTGTGCTCTTGACCAAGATGCAAGGTCACATGCCAAGTTTGGGGGAGCACTATTACAATCTCTATGCAGTTAGGTCACTCAGAACTCCTGAATTTCAATTTCCAGATACAGTGCTGCTTGTCAGTCACCTAGAGTGGGATTCACAGTGAGAAGAGAGAACAGTTGCTTACCTTATAGGAGCTGTGGTTCTTAAAGATATTCTCAGTGTAAGTCCCACAACTCAGCCTGTATCTCCACTTTTTTGAAGTTCTCTGTGACTGAATTGGAAAGAGGATGGGGGAAGGGTGGTTAGAATCATAGAATATTAGAGTTGGAAGGGACCTCAGGAGGTCATCTAGTCCAACCCCCTGCTCAAAGCAGAACTAACCTCAGGTAAATCATCCCAGCCAGGGTTTTGTCAAGCTGCAGCTTAAAAACCTCTAAAGATGGAGATTCCACCACTTCCCTAGGTAACCCATTCCAGTGCCTCACCACCCTCCTTGTGAAAAACTTTTTCCTAATATCCAATCTAGACCTCCCCCACTGCAACTTGAGACCGTTGCTCCTTGTTCTGTCATCTACTACCATTGAGAACAGCCTAGCTCCATCCTCCCTGGAACCCCCTTTCAGGTAGTTAAAGGCTGCTATCAAATCCCCCCTCATTCTTCTCTTCTGCAGACTAAACAGGCCTAGTTCCCTCAGCCTCTCCTCATAAGTCTTGTGCTCCAGCCCCCTAATCATTTTTATTGCTCTCCGCTGGACACTCTCCAACTTTTCCACATCCTTTTTGTAGTGAGGGCCCCAAAACTGGACACAATACTCCAACTGCAACCTCACCAATGCTGAATAGAGGGAATAATCACTTCCCACTATCTGCTGGCAATGCTCTTACTAATGCAGCCCAATGTGCCATTAACCTTCTTGGCAACCAGGGCACACTGCTGACTCATATCCAGCTTCTTATCCACTGTAACTCCCAGGTCCTGTTCTGCGGAACTGCTGCTTAACTCGTCATTCTAGTGATTGTGGCCACTCTGCCCTTTACTCACTCAGATGAGGGGACATGAGGACACGCATGGCTCAAAAGACACTCTTGTTCAAAAGATTTCAATATTGAGGTCATGTAGTGCATGAGGCTGTTGTATGTTGGACTCAGCTCATTTGTTGCAGAGGTTGGAAGGTGCATTGTGCATGAGACCGGAGATCGCAGGTAGAGAGAAGGGTGTGTTTTGTAGTTATGGCAGTTGAATGTCACCCTAGATAACTGTACTCTTTCCCTGCCTCTGCCACAGAGTTCCTATTATAATACCTCATTTTCTGGGCATCCAAGTTGCAGGGATGGCAAATTCCCAGGAGTGACCAGTCCCCCAGGATGCCACCGGCAACCGCAGTACTGTTGTGTTCCCTTAACTCTCCAGCCTGGGTTGTCTCCCACCCTATTTGTTAGTGACAAATGGCAAACCCCTTCAGGTGCTCTTATCACTCAGCCCAAGAGGCCTACACCCAGCTAGATTGCATGAATGCTCTCAGAACCACTCACAGAGAGGGCCCAGCCAGTCTGCGCCAATTCCCTGCCCTACACTTCTAAGTTGTCCTCTCCTGCCCTGGTCAGAAATCTGGTTTGCCTTTCCCTCAGCATGGAGAAGACACATACCAGCTTTGTTAACTGAATGAGGTTTTTTCCCCAAAACACTTCACTGAAACATACTGTTTTAGTTAAGAATATAAAACAGGTTTATTAACTACAGAAAGGTGGACTTTATGTGAGTACAAGTGGTAAGCATAAGAGATTAGAGATTGGTACCAAAGAAAATTAAAAAAAACATGCATCCTGAATCTTAAACTTCCAACATTAGGCAGCATCTATATTAGGCAGTTTTTTCACCCCAATTGAATGTTTCAGATCTCAGTATAGAGTCTTCTCCCAAGCCTGGGTTTAATCTCTTAATGTTCCAGTGTTCCTGTTGCTTTCAGCATGGATGGGGGAGGAGAAAAGTCAAGGCATGCAGCCTCCAGTCTGTTCCTTCTTTTATATCTTTTTGACTGTGGCCAGCAGAAACTAGTCTGTCCAGGTGGGCCCTACTGAGCCAGAGGGTTGCCCAATCCCTCCCATGCCAGTGAGTCAGAGTTGAGGAATCTCTGTTGTCTTCTGCAACTGTTATTGTGTTGTAAATCCTTTGTTTGCAATGCCTTTGTTGCGTGATGGCTGCCGAGTCCCTCCTCTGCTGTTACTAGCAAGCTTATAATATATTGTAATAACAGCAAAATCTTATAGCTTGATTAAATACAGCAATATGTATATGTTGACAGCACAATGGGTTTTAGCAGATTATGACCTTTCACTGGATGTCTTGCATGCCATGCTTAATATGAATTATTACTATCATATACAAATGATGAATAAGGGGTTTACAGTATGTTGCTTTGGGGTACAGTGTGTCAGACCAGGAAAAACTAGCTTAGGACACGGTGCTGGTAAATACTTATTTAAATCTGGTTTAAACTGGGAAAATAATTGCATCAGTGTGCAGCAAGCCCATCAAGCATAGAACAAATATTTTCAAATTTGGAATACATCCATTCAAAATCAAGGAAGAGGCTCAGTGTATCCACTACATGAAAGTTAGTCTTCTGCTACAGAACGCTGCATGGCCAAATGGGCCTGGACTGGTGGTTTGCAACTTTGATTGCTTAAAACTTCAAACCAACAACTCTGCTTTATTGTTTTCATGTAATCAAATGTTCTTGACTTTTGCTTATATAATGTTGAAAACTGAAATGAATCAAGACATGTATTACTTCCTTGAGAGTATGCCAAACCAAAATGTATACAGACATTCTGATGTTCAGTATTATAATTTAAATATATTAGTATTAGGCCCACTGCAGTTTTACTTTTTATTTGTACAACTTTAAATTAATCTACAAATCTACTGTATTATGTAACTGCAATCTGAATATGTAACTAAAACTAAGTGTAATGTGGTATGCATTAACAAAATGGTTTTTTAAAATAGAAAATGCCTTAAATTGGGACTGACTAGTTTTTCATGGGGTGGTAAAAACCATGATTTTACCAAATAAAACCACCTCTGATAATTGCCATGCCATTCCTGCTGACTTGAGACACCGAGGGCTTGATTTGCTGAAGTGCTGAGAAGTCTCAACTGAAATGGGATCTGTGCTTGATATATAAGGTGGTATAAGTGCTAAGAACTTTGAAAAATCAGGCCTGGGCATTTCAGTGTGGGCACCCCAAATTAGTGGTTACTTGACAGTGATGGCCTTTATCTCTGTTCTTCCATTTCTCTTCTATAAAATGATACTTCCCTACTTCGCAGGGGCTATGACAATTAATTTATTTCTAATTTTGTGAAACACTCAGTCACTACAGATATGAGGGTCATAGAAAAGTCCATAAGGAAATTAATAATTCAGCATTCAGTGTAGTGTTTGGATGATGTCATGTGAATAAGGAATGGAGCTGAACATTGACTGATGAGGATAAAAAAAAATATTGAATAAGCTACCCATTCAGTGAGCATTGTTTCTCCTGTACATTACAGAAGGCAGAGTCCTGTGGAAAAAATATTGAGTGAGCATCCAATTAAAGATCCTAGCACTGCATGCAGGCACCCTTAATTCTGGCATTTCCTAGATTTTCAGTGATTGACTTAGCAACTTTAATTTTCTTCCATATACTTTTTTTGTGGGAAAAATATAATGGGCAACTTTAATTATGGGTGGTACTACCAGTCTCTCATAGTATGTGTAGGTGTTTGTAATGTATCATGTAATTTTATACTCACTTTTCATTGTATGTTTGCTGTTTAACTTCTCTGTTGTAATTGTATATGAAAAGGGAAAAATAAATAGAAACAGATTTAGGAATTAAACAGAAATGAGGAGAATTCATTTTAGAATAAAATCATTAATTTCTTTGGTTTTGAGTGAGCATCAAAATGTTTAGTTTAACTCAGCTGTTTATTCTCCTCCTCCCCGCCCCCTTCCAGGTTTGGCTGAAATGAATTACATGCATGAGCTTCTTACAAGCATGATTCACAAAAGGTAAGTTAAAACAAGTATTGTATGGTAAAATATTTTCATATGTACAGTTCTAGTTTAATTAAACTCCTATTGAGTATAACATTAATCCTTTTGCTATGTGAGTTGTAGTTGCAAAATACCCTTTGAGGGTAATTATGCCCCTGACTACTGTGAATCACTATATAGATATTGCCGTGATGCATTTCCTCTAGGTTGCAAGTATATCCACTCCATTCAAGTGTGACTTTAGAAGAACAGACTAATGTGTTTTTGACTCCAGTTCCTGGTTACAGAAAGGTAAGCAAATATTGAAACATGGCTTAATTTTTATAAAAGAAGGGGATAATTTTAGCCTTAGGCAACATTAGCTCTTCAGGCTAAGATCACTGTTATGGAATTAATATTTGAATTATTAATATTGTTATGGGAAGTCACCAAACACTAATTTAACCATAAATTCCTTTATTAAATCCAAAGGCCAAATGGAATTTATACGATTGCTGTTGACATATCAAAAAATCCTAACAAGCAATTTACTACATCCAAACAGTAACACAACATTTATAAGCATTTGATCAAGACACTTACAAATGGGCTAATCCTGCGGGTGCTTAGATCCATGTTGGTCAGCTCCAACATGGTCAGGCAAGTGTTAGCAGTGAATCCCTTTAAGAGTTTAGTTTTTATACTCTTTAACAAACAAGTGATGTCATTGCCAATTACTGACTTCAGCTAAAAGCCAACTTGGGAAATAAAGATAAATTGTCTCATCTTAAATCCAGAAAAGATGTACAGTCTCTTTTGTTCCCCAGGCCTTTCCTTGCTTATCTTCTCCCCCACTCCTTGTGAGAAAGTTTGGGCTTGTTTCTTTTAAGACAGTTTTATCTTTGTCTTGTTACTGCAGCTCTTTATGTTATTAGTTACTTTTGAAACCATACATCCTTCCCACGCTACAAATAATACTATATATTCTCATGGCTTTCTTTTACTTGCTGATGGGGTCTTCTTTACAACACACATATATCCTTAACCAAAAGTAAGATAACTTCAGTTCTTTAATTTCCTTTTTATCCTACAAATGTTTAAAGGCAATCCACCTTTCTTCAAGATATAAACTGATCACTTTCCTTGTGGGTCAGAAGAGCTTTCGTCAATTAATTTACAGCTGTGGTTGTAACCACTGGCCGCAGAATAAACAAAAGAAAGGTGCTATCATAGATTTTTATGGAGTTATAATTAAACAAATTATAGTAGGTTGCCCTGGTCCTTAAAAGGGAACTGTACATGCGGATTCCTGCTCCTAGGTGTCAGTAGTTCACCATGCTGGATCATGTGCTATGTTTGTTAGCTTCTTGATTTCTACTGCTAAAAGAGTATTGAAGTGTTAGTTAAAAACATAAAATATAGATGTACTATGAAGTTACTAGATCCATTTCCATTTTTTTTTAAGCACTAGAAAAATAAAAGTGAAGTGCTCTGACACAGTTTATCTAGACACAATATTGGTGAAAATCATGTTGGAAAATGGCAGAGAACATGAAACACAAATATTTCCATTTTATTCTTAATTTTTCCTTCCCCTAAGGAAAGTTATTAAAATGTATATATTAATATAGATGAGTGAACTTTTCTTTGCATATTTTTTTCTTTTTGGTGTTGAACTAGATTATTCTGTCTACAAACATAGCTGAAAGCTCTGTAACAGTTCCAGATGTAAAATATGGTGAGTATTCTATATTGTAATTAAGAATGTATATACTATATGTTTTTACTTGCACTTTCCTACTTCTGTCCATCCCATCACCAATTAAAAAAGGCCTTTATTATATGACTTGGACAGTGAGATTTCCACCTCTCTTCCATTCCCCCAGCAGCAGGGAATCACTTAAAGACTTCCTTTTAAGGTAACAAGGAAAGGCGAGAAGAAATTAAGATTGACCTACTCTGCTGAAAAGTGCTATATATGAGTTAGGTGGTAGTGATGGTAGTTCCTAAGGGTGTTTACACTTGGTACAGTTTTGCTGCTTGCAGCTGTTGTGGCAGAAGGAAAACAATTGTTTTGTCTTTGACATAATAACTTAAATAACTCTCTGTTAGAGGAATCCCTGTCATGTAGAAAAATGCTTACACGTGGTGGATAGCAGTATTAGACATGAACCATTTAAGCAGATATGTGAAGAGACATTTATGATTGAGGTTTTAAGGTCAAGGCAAGTGACTATCAGCAAAGAGGACTCCTTGTCCCCTATAGATTTGAAAGAAGCATATTTTCAGATTACATCATACCAGCTCACAGATGTTTTTTTTCACTGTGCTTATGAGTCCTACACTTTGGATTACTGCTCCTTACTCTTGGATTTACAGCCACTCCCAGAGTATCCAGACATGTGGTCGTGTTGGTAACAGTTCTGAGGTAGGAAATGGAAATGGAAATAGGAAATGAGGAAAGGAAATGTGCATTCTCATCAGAGCTTGTTCCATAGGTAAACCTTAGCAGCATATTGGGAGAATAACTACTTCTGGATTCACACAGGCTTGTTCTGAACAAAGATGAAAGCCATCTCCCACCATCCCAAGTTATCCTTCATCTGTGGGTGGGAGGTAAAGATTGACATAAGCTTCCACAAGGTGTTTCTTTGAATAGCTGAAACAAAGGAAAAGTATAATTCATTTAGGAGGTGGTTACAGTTCATTATCTGCATAGATATCCTTCAGTGGGCAAGAATGCATTGGAGGGCCCTACAATGCATCCTACTGTCCTTCCCTGTGCCATTCTACACAGGATGTAGAAGTTACTTGGGAAGTATTTTAGTCACCTAGTTGGTGGATGATTGAAATTGGATAATGAAAGAGGAAGGGCGCAGGGAGCCAGTGATATTGGGAAAATGTGTGGGAGGTGAGAGATGAGTGGAGGCCATGGTGTAGGATGCAGGAAGATGGATGGCATGAAGAGGTGGGAGAGAGAGAACTGAAACTGGCTGCCCAAGAAAGGGGATAAGGAGTCAGGGTGGGAAGTGACTGAGAGTGGTGGAGGAAGACTGGGACTTGGGCAGGGAGCCCCGAGGCACAGACGAGGACTGGCTGGGTAAGGAGACTGGGAGAAGAAGCCTGAGTGGATACTGGGACTGGATTGGCAAGTCAGTGGAGCTGGGACAAGGAACCAGGAGTTCAGGAAAAGGCAAGGTTGGGAAACGGACAGGTTTTAGGGCATGGGAAGGAAGGGGTCAAGCACCTGGGAGGATGTCTGAGGGGAACAGCCAGAAGGTTCTGTGCCAGCAAGACTGCCTTTCCATTCAAAGCCTCGAATGGAACCTAAGATTCCCGAATCTCACTATTCCTCTGCTGTCAGCAAAGGTTTGTGAAATCCACTGGCAGAATGTTTCATCTTCCTTTAGCGTGGGTCCACACACAGGATAGCAGCCTACTATTGCTATTAGTTACTCCATTACTCAAGTAACTGTGGTCTGTGCAGTGGATCTCAAGCTTCCAGTTCTGCTGGTGACCAATATGGGGTGTCAAAATTCACAATTCCATAGATTCCAAAGCCAGAAAGGACCATTGTGATGATCTAGTCAGACCTCATGTATAACTTAGGTCATAGAAATCTCCTCAAACTAATATGATACCACATGGTGGAATTTGTTTTTTTAGTTTGCTTTTCTAGGACCTGATTTTTTTTAAGATTACTTAAAATAATATAGAACTTTGATGTGAATTGCAGCTGTGAGTGCTCAGCATTTCTGCAAATCAGACTCCTGGGTCTCAAATCAGTCACTAGAAAATGAGGAATACATAGTTCAGTGACCTCTCTGGAAAGTTTAGGTGACTTGCCTTGCATCACGTAGGAACTCTGTGGCAGAGGCAGGAGTGGAATCTAGTTCTTCACCTTAACAATAAGGCTTCCTGCAATCACCAAACTTATTCATTGCACACTGTCCAGCTTCTGTAAGCTGTGAGGTAGAGGGCCTACTGACAACAACTTCCTTCTCTACACCACCCTAATTCATCCCCAGAGCAGGCCTGTCCTGTGCATTGAATGGAGAATTCATCAGGTATATGTGGACCAGATAAGCCCGTGCACTGAATGAGGTAGGGGCCATGTGGAAAAAATAGTATGTGATCATGTAAAGACTATATCATAATGCATATGCACAGAGGGGTCCAAATTAAGGTTGCCCAGGTAACCTTAGTTCTAGTATTTCCTAACGTCAGAGTGCTTAAGTTTGCATAGTTAATGTTCTGTTAATGTAGTGTGCCCAGGCTTTGGACATGAATTGTCCTCTGCGGGACCCCTGACTTGGGCTAAAAAGGCCATACACTACACAAGCAATAATCACGTGCAAACCACAGCACTTTTCTATCCTTGAAGTTAGGGAGTGGGGAAGAAGCAAACCACAGCAACTTTCTAGCCTTGAAGTTAGGGAAGGAGGGAGCATATCAGAGCAACTTTCTAGCAGTGTCCAGAACAGGGCAAACCTGCCCAATAGGCACCATGATGCAGGCTATTGCCCTCCTCCCTCCCCCAACCCCATCCTACCTTCACCACCTGGACGAAGAATGTGATAAAAGGGTGTTACCCCTTCTTTCCCAGGCAGCATGCTTGTTAGGGAAGGCTCAGGATCTCTCCCCCTCGTTCTTCCCTTGTTGCTGGTTTCTTAAGGGGCTTCGTGGTCATTTCTGCTGTTAAGATAAAAGTATATGCTATACAAGTTTCGTGGGAACGGACAAACAGTGTCGGATATAATTATATGCCTCCCCTAACCATTAATATTCATTTTATAATCTTTTGTATTACCAAATAGGGATTTTAGGGGGTGTTGTAGAAGTGTGTGTATTTACATATTATTTTAGATAAAAAGTTGTAAAGTGGTGAACTCGGGGCTCACTTTGTTGGACGTGTGTGACAAAGGGGAACGAGTGGACTAGAAGCTGTAACCAAATAAATGCTCCTTATCATGCCACCTGACTCAATTTCTCTCTCTTCAACCTACCCTGCAACACTGTGCACTTTAAATGCTGTGAAAAGCAGATTCAGGGCTTATATCTTTTAAGTGATTTATATATTTTGTTCACATTGTTAGTGCTTTATTTTTACAAGGAATTTAGCAGATAAAATGTAAGTATTAGGATATAACATTGGTTCTCAGTCTGGGGGTCGCGATGTGTTATCTGGGAGTTGTGAGCTGTGAGCGCCGACCCCGGCCAGATGTGGGGCTGAGAGCTCGGAGCGCCGCCAACTGCAGAGTTGTGAGCCCTGACCTAGGCCAGGTGCCCTGGTTCCTCCTGGCAGAAGAACATGCGGGGAGGAGGGTGAGCAGTGACACACAAATAGTGCTCACCCCCCCACGTTCCTCTATGCCCCCTGGGGGGACTCTGAAGAGGGGAGTGAGGAGCAGCACCAGGCTCCCTGCATCCAGGTCACTTTCCCCACCTGAGCAGTGCTGTGAGATGAGCATCGGAAGCTGCTGCTGACCTGCCCTGACCTTGCTCCGCACCCCACCCCCTCACAGTTGTAGGGGTGCACAGAGGACCAGCGTTTGAGGGGGGAGCGAGCAGCAATATCAGCCACTCTGTGCATGCAGGTCAGTTTCCCCAGCTGAGTGCAGGAGGTGGAGTGCAGGGGTTGGGGTGAAGGGGGAGTGTGGAGCCCCTGAGGGCCAGCCATGAAGGGGGACACCCCAGGGGGCCAGGGCAGTGGGGGGCACCCATGTGGGGGACAGGAGGTCACACTCAGGCTTGCTGAGTGAAAGGGGTCACCAATACAAAAAGTTTGAGAACCACTGGGGTACAATATCCAAATTCAGAAATGGCAGCCTTTGGATATATATCATCCAATGTGCACCAAGTTTCTGTTGCAATGCTAAGTAAACACTGGACTTCCAGTTTGGAATTCTACTGTAGACATTCAGAATACTCCAAGTGTTCTTGTGTATATGTAGAACTGTAGCTCATTTTCTTTCAATTCATTGTATTTTTTTCATTTAAGATTATCCTTTATGACTACACAAAATCATCCAGTATTTGTTTTAGTGCAAAATGTTTCTCCTCAGTGCAATACTTAAATTACTTTTTTTTTAAATTGCAGTCATCGATTTCTGTTTGACTAGAACTCTGATTTGTGATGAAGACACTAATTATCAGAGCCTGAGACTTTGTTGGGCTTCTAAGTCTAGTTGTAATCAGAGAAAAGGTAAGGCAGCAATAGTTTTATGCTAAGCGACTGACAAGTGATTAAAAAAATTAATAGTGTGATTAATTGTGCTGTTAAACAATAATAGAATACCATATATTTAAATATTTTGGATGTTTTCTACATTTTCAAAAATACTGATTTCAATTACTATACAATACAAAGTACAGTACTTACTTTATATTTTTATTACAAATATTTGCAATATAAAAAGAAACAAAAGAAATAGTATTTCAATTCACCTCATACAAGTACTATAGTGCAATCTGTTTATAATGAGAGTTGAACTTACAAATGTAGAATTATGTTAAAAAAAAAAATGCACTCGAACAGTGTAAAACATTAGAGTCTACAAGTCCACTCTACTTCTTGTTGAGCCAATTGCTAAGACAAATAAGTTTGTTTATGTTTATGGGAGATAATGCTGCCTGTTTCTTGTTTACAATGTCACCTGAAAGTGAGAACAGGAGTTCACATGGCAGTGTTGTAGCCAGCGTTGCAAGGTATTTGCGTGCCAGATATGCTAAACATTTGTATGCCCCTTCATGCTTCGACCAGCATTCTAGAGCAGTGGTTCTCAGCCAGAGGTACGTGTACCCCTGGGGGAATGCAAAGGTCTTTCAGGGGGTACATCAATTCGTCTAGATACTTGCCTAGTTTTACAACAGGCTACATAAAAATCACTAGCAAAGTCAGCACAAACTAAAATTTCATATAGACAACGACTTGTTTATACTGCTCCATTGAAATGTAAATAGAATGTTTATATTCCAATCAATTTATTTTATAATTATATGGTAAAAATGAGAAATTAAGTAATTTTTCAGTAATCGTTTCTTGTGACACTTTTGTATTTTTATATCTGATTTTATAAACAAGTGGTTTTTAAGTGAGGTGAAACTTGGGGTCGTAAGACAAATCAGATTCTGGAAGGGAGTACAGTAGTCTGGAAAGGTTGCGAACCACTGTTCTAGAGGAGATACTTCCATGCTGATGATGCAAAATAACGCATTAATTACATTTGTGACTGAACTACTTGGGCGAGAATTGTATGTCTCTTGCTCTGTGGTTTTACCTGCATTCTACCATATATGTCATGGCAGTCTTGAATGACGACCCAGCTGTAGACCGCCGAGATGGAGGGTTCGTGGTTTGAGACCTCAGTGGTGAGAAGGATACATACTGACAAGGCAGTGTCTGCCAAAGAGCTGTTTGTTCAGGTACAAGCATGCATTTGAGTCAGGCGCGTACCACAGTCAGGGAGGGGAAGCCCATTTCTCTCCCGATAAGCAGCTGCCCAGGACCTGACATGCAGCACCCCGTGCACAGGGTCTAGTGCAAGCTTCCAATTTCCTTATGCTATCCCTGCCGTGATATAGTTCACTTCGTTCTTCTCATTGGTCAGCTTTTGATCCGTTCCAGGATTGGCCATTGACCCTTGCCTTTCCTTATACTATTGGTGCATTTTTGGCACCCAGTTAACTACAAGTGATGGTTAGTTGTTTACAACTTGAGCTGCTTTCAAACTGCTTTATACCAATTTTGTGGTTAGCTTATTTCTGCTTTATCTCGCGTCCATGTCTAGGTCATTGGGCCCTGTCTTGCTACTGAGCCTGTATTCACGTTACAATTTCTTGCGGGCCCTTACACCAGCACGTTTTTGGTACACTTTTATGCAGATTTGACAAAATGCAAAGAAGATACCAAATGTAAGATTTCTAAAGATAGCTACAGCATTCAACCCAAGGTTTAAGAATCTGAAGTGCCTTCTAAAATCTGAGGGGGCTGAGGTATGGAACCTACTTTCAGAAGTCTTAAAAGAGCAACACTTAAATGCAGAAACTTCAGAATCCATGCCACCAAAAAAGAGAATCAACCTTCTGTTCGTGGCATCTGACTTAGATGATGGAAAATGAACGTGCATGAGTCCACACTATTTTGGATCGTTATTAAGCAGAACCCATCATCAGCATGGAAGCATGTCGTCTGGAATGGTGGTTGAAGCATGAAGGGGCATATGAATTTTTAGCATATCTGGCCTGTAAATATCTGCCCGCCCCCCTTCCTCTCAGTTCCTTCTTACTTCCTGTGATGGTGCTGGAACGTTCTTGCCTTTGGCAAGCAACTCCTCAGAGGGTTTTTTTGTCTTCTATGCTTACTTTATATAATTCTGTTGTTCAAATTAGTGTTAACAGCTTTAGCAGTGTATAATAGTTTTAGGTGTTATCTGTTCCCAGGGTTCAGGAGACCGGTACATGGCCCTTGATCCAAAGGACGCATATTTCCAAATTCCGGGGCCACAGGTGCTTCCTGCGATTTGTGGTGGGAGACTACCACTCCCAGTTTGCAGCCCTTCCCTTTGGCCTCTCAACCACGCCAAGAATATTTACAAAATGCATGGCGGTGTTGGCTGCTTACCTCAGAAATTGAGGGAACCAGATTGATCCTTACTTCGACAACAGGCTCATCAAAGGGCGGTTGGAGGTCCAGGTTTGAAGCGATATGGTGGTGCTGCGTGCGACCTGCCAAAACCTGGGCCTGCTGATAAACAAGCAGAAGGCCACTTTAGTGCCTGTACAAAGGCTAGAGTTCATCGGCGCTCTCCTTGACTCCACTCCAGCCAGAGTGTTTCTACCTTAAACCAGATGCCAAGCCTTATCGGCCTAATTTTCCAGGTCATTACCCACCCCCTCACCATGGCAAGGATTTGTCTGACTGTTGGGTCACATGTCAGCATGGATTTATGTGGCACAACATGCAAGTCTCTGTTTCAGGCCCGTTCAAATGTGGCTTGCATCAGTCTATTTCCCATATAGATACAGCATAAACATGGTTCTCACAATCCCGCCTCAGGTACTTACCTCCCTAGCCTGGTGGACGATCCCTGCAAAAATGTCTGAAGGTGTTCCCTTTGCAGCCCTGTGCCTTTCACTTACCTTGGTGTCGAACGCCTTGGACGTGGGCTGGGGAGCTATCATACAACACAGGGTCTCTGGTCCTCAGAGTAGCTGAGGCTGCACATAAACATCAGGGAACTCAGTGTGATCCACCTAGCTTGCGCGTTGTTCCTTCCACAAATGTCGGGAAGGATAGCGTGAGTGCAGACGGACAACACAGCAGCAATGTACTTCATCAACAAACGAGGAGCACGGTCTTCAGTACTAAGCCAGGAAGTGTTCAGGCTATGGGACTTCTGCATGAGGCAAGCAATCTCCCTAGAAGCCTCTCACTTCCCGAGGGTCACAAACTCTCTGGCAGATCGCCTCAGCAGGTCTTTCTTCTCTCACCATGAGTAGTCCCTGCAGTTGGAGGAGGTGAGAACGGTCTTCCAGAAGTGGGGACTCCCCGAGTGGACCTGTTTGCGACCAAGCAGAATGGTATATGCCAGCGGTTCTGCTCCTTGAGAGCACATGACAGCGACTCCCTGTCTGATGCCTTTCTCCTTTGGTGGTCAGGAGGCCTCATGTATGTGTAACCCTTCTGCCAGATGGAGTCGGCAGCAGCAAGGGCCGGGTTCTATATCTAGGGGTCCCTGTCAATGATACAACACCAAACTGGCTCGAGCCCCCACCCAAGTCACCTGGGAAATCAAACACTATCCCCTGGGCACCCCAAAGGGCAATACTTCCCCTCTCGCAAGCAGAGAGTCTGAGTGTAGAAAGTAAACCTTTTAATTACAGAAGGGAAGTAACACAGCACTGGTTTGGGAAATGGTGCAAACAGAATTCATGAACTCAATGAGTCAAACCCATCCCAGAGTATGAGGCGTGTCCTTCGCCTCTCCTTTCTTGCTTTCCCCTGTACTGACCATCGTAGTTGCAATGTCCACCTCTGAGTTGAGGCTCAGCCTGTCCCCCTCTGCAAGCTCCTGCCAGACGCAGGCTTGACCAAACTTCCTCCACTGCTGCTTCCCGCCACATCCAGGCCTCACCGAGTCCACGCTGCTGGCTCTCACTGTCTTCCGGCATCAACCACTCCTGATTCCTGCCGCCTGCCGGCCACCTCTGTCTACAGATGCTAACTGATCCTGGCATCTGCAGGCACTGATTGCTCCTGGCTCTCGCTGTCTGCTGGTGCCGACCGATCCCACCATCTGCTGGCATTGACCACTGTTGTTCCTGCCATCTATTGGTTATGACCGATCTTTCCATCTCAGGTGCTGCCCACTGCTGGCACCTCTCTAGTGGTTATCAGTCAAGGTTTCCCAGTCTCTCTAGTGATTAAGCTCATGGAAAAACCTTCTGCTGACACAGAAGCAATGTCCCTGCTTTTAACAAACAAAAGTCTCCAAGAGGAATCACTAGTTCTACCATTTAACAGTGTGAGGAGATGAACCCATGCCTGAGGGTAGCCCTTTGGCAGGGCTAGTGCAACCTTAATAGGAGACTCCTCACCCTTCCCTCTCCTTGCAATGCTGAAACATCTGTCTGCCACCCTTTTTGGGCTCTGTTTGGGTGAGAGTGAATTTTTTATCAGAACAGGCTAAACACAGATCTGATGCCATTTGTTACATACAATCGAAGAACAATATTTCATTACCCCTGCAGTTAACTCAAAAGTGGCTTGTAACACAATACCAGACACATTGACCATTTCCCATCATGCTCAGCACCTAGTGTGCTTATGCAATCTGCTGAGTACTTAATGGTACTCACGCAAATACAAAGTCCATGCAAATAACGTGCCCCCTTTTCAGCTGCTGAGCAGGGAGAGTGCCACTCGGACCTTGCTTACATCCGCCTTTCCCCTGATTCCTTTCATCCATCAGATCCTCATAAAGATCAAGAGGGACAGGGCAAAGGTTATAAAGATTGCACCGGCGTAGCCCCATCAGCACTGGTTTGACATGCTGCTAGACTTAGCAGTGACCGCCATTGGGATGCTCCCAGCCCATCTGGACTTGATCTCGCAAGATCGCGGTTGACTTCTGCACCTGAACTTGACCTCCCTGCACCTGATGGCATAGATGCTGCATGGTTGAACCAGGAGGAGTGGTCTTGTACAGCTCAGGTCCAGAGAGTCATGCTAGAGAGCAGGAAACCTTCCACTAGGATCACCTACCTGGCAAAATGGAAGAGTTTCTCCTGCTGGGCAAGGGAGTGTGAACTTTCCACATCCCAAGTATCTTTACCTTCTATCCTGGAATACTTACTCTTCCTGAAGCAACAAAGCCTAGCACTGTCATCAATCAAGGTACATCTAGCGGCCATCTTGGTGTTTCACCCATAGGTCCACGGTAGTTCTCTCTTCTCTCACGAAATGACAGTTAGATTCTTGAAGAGCCTACAGGTCAGGGCTCCAGTTCTTCCATGGGACCTTAACTCGGTCCTCTCTAAGCTTACTGGACCACCATTCAGGTCCATGGCGTCCTGCTCCCCTCCTTCATTTGTCCTAGAAGGTCGCCTTCCTGGTGCCAATTAGATCAGCGAGGAGTGTAATTTACACTGTAGATTACAAATATAAGGTCCAACTGAGGCCCCATCCTGTGATCCTGCCCAAGATTGTGTTGCAGTTTCACATTAACTGGGATGTCTTCCTACCAGCGTTCTTTCCCAAGCCGCATAGCTCTCAGGAAGATCAGTGCCTTCACACTCTAGACATCCCACAGGTATTGATTGGCCTTCTTTTGTAGAAAGGACTAAACTGTTAAGAAGGTCCACTGAGCTCTTCATGAAAGGCTGACGGGTTTCGTCTCAAAGACTTTCTTCTTGGATCAGCTCCTGCATACGTATCTGCCATGAGTAGGGAAAGGTGACGCTCCTGGCTACTCTGACAGCCCACTTGACAAGGGCGCAGGCCTCCTTTATGGCTTTCTCAGCCCAAGTTCTGATAAAAGATATTTGCAGAACCACGACTTGGTCCTCGGTGCCTACCTTCACGTCCCACTATGCCGTCATACAACGGTCGCAGGACGGTGCGGCCTTTGGCAGGACAGTTTTGCAAACAACACGTCCATGAACTCCGGGCCCACCTCCAGAGGTACTGTTTGTCAGTCACCTAATGTGGAATAGATGATGAGCAAGCACTTGAAGAAAAGACGGTCACTAACCTTCAGTAACTGTTGTTCTTCGAGATGTCACTCACGTTCATTCCACAACTCGCCCTCTTTCCCCTCTGTTAGAGTTCCAGCAAGAAGGCACTAAGGGTGGGGAGGGGAGTCGGTGGCACTCTATATATCAGCATGTACGGGCACCACTGCAGAAGGCACTAGAGCCAGCCCTTCGGATACCACTGAGGGAAAAAATCTCCAGCACTGGGGCATGTGGCGTGCACACACACCTTACGTGGAATGGACATGAGCAACACATCTCCAAGAACAACAGTTACAGAAGGTTAGTTACAGTCTTTTTTGGTTTTGAGTGCAGTTATGTAACAAAAATCTACATTTGTAAACTGCGGTTTCATGAAAAACACATTGCACAAGACTGCTTGTATGAAGTGAATGGAAAAATACTATTTCTTTTGTTTATCTTTTTTACAGTGCAAATATTTGTAATAAAAATAATATAAAGTGAGCACTGTACATTTTGTTATGATTGTGTTGTAATTGAAATCAATATATTTGAAAATGTAGCAATACATTCAAAAATTTTTATAATAAATTTAAATTGCTGTTCTGTTCTTGTTTAACAGTGCAAGACTGATTAATTGTGATTAATTAATCAAGTTTTAATCAAGTTAACTCAAAACAAATTAATCACATGAGTTAACTGCCCTAAATGAGAAACTTGTTAGGTTTGGCATAGGAGTTGTGCACTGGCTGTTAGCAGCATGAATATTACAGTGAAAATGCTGTTTCACATAATCTTTGCTTTGTGTATGTCTATTTGTAGCTTTGGGTTATTTGATTTGTCACTGTTCCAGAATGTTCATATGTGATTTCATAAATGTGTCTACACTTACTGCCTGCATGTTTTTCTGTTTATTTCAGAAGTATTTTTCATATGGAAACATTGCTTACCACCCTAAAATTGGGAGGATTGTTTATTTTTGTCTTAGAATAATATAGCTTTACTTACTGAAATGGTACTTGGTTTTAAATGCAGACTATCACTTTTTAAAGTAAGACCATCTCTAACTCATTCACTTTGTTCTCTGGATACATTTAAAATGAGTGGCTTCCTTTTTTAGCAAAGTTTATTTGCACCAAAAGTGTGATAGTGTCTATTATTAAAAGGGGACACAGAGTTCCTCAGATTATACAATGCCAAACTTATCTTAAATGTGTATTTCCATACTGATCTTGGAAAATGGTTACATTCTTGAAAATGAAGGCTACAGCATGGATAACATTCAAAATATTCTGCTGAGATGCTACAATAAAGCCCCGGGACCTTGGATGTGTGTGATATAGTTACATGCATATTGCACTGTTCCTCTGCTTTACACGTCAGTTCTGTTTCTGTACACAGGAATGGCAGTGAAATGTACTAGAACCTTGCTTCGCTTGCAAAACTAGCAGGCTTGCTGAATGGAAGGACAATACTATGTGTTCCAGCCAACCAAAACTAGGATAGTAGCATGTTATAACTTTCGACATAGCAATCTTGGTCCTTTCAGTTCCACTTATAATGGAAAAATCAGAAGTGTAGCCATTACGTGTCCTTTTTATTTTAAATCTTCCACTGTTGCTTTTAAGAAGCTTTAGATGGCATAGGGATTAAAAATGTCAAATCAGTTCCTAAACTAGCGCTCCCACCATTGAAGTTGTACTAGTGCTGGCGGTGCAGTGGTGGAAGAGTCCCTAAAAATATGCAAATATAAACAAGGCTTAAATGCTTAGTTGCAATCTGTAGAAATAAAATGTCAAGTAGTTTAGGCACTACATTTGGGTTTTAAGTCTTACAGTTTACAAAATCAGATATCAACAGGAATGCTAATAAAATAATAATTTAAAAGAGAACTTTGAAGCATTCTCCGTCGCTATAAGCTTGCAGCAGAAACCTATTGCATTACTCGGTGGTTCCCAGCCTTTTTGGCATGCACCTCATGCATGGTTGTTGGAAGGTTTCCCCCAGTAATATTCGTAGGGTCGGCTCTGGAGCCCCCTGGAGTCACACGTCCATATAACTCTATATAATGCCCTGCCGATTCTCCTCTCTCCAGTTCCTTTTTACTGCCTGTGATGGTCGGCTGAAATCTATTGTCTGTTGCTTGACAAGAATCTCACTTCCCCAGTGTTCCATTTAGTTTACATCTTTATATAGTGCTTGGTTAGCGTTAATCTTTTGTGGTTAGCAGTTAGGTGGATCCCCTTAAGGGACCAGCCTCCTCTCCAGGGGCTGGGGCATGCCTCGGTCCCCTAAATTCAAGCAGTGTGAGGAGTGCAGGAAACCTATGCCGAGGAGTGTCCCTCACTCCACTTGCCTCAAGTGCCTAGGAGAGGCGCATCAGAAAACTGGTGCAAAAGCTGCAGGGGATTCTGCCCTCCTACCCAAAAGGACAGGAGTAAGAGGCTGAAGTTGTTCCTGATGGAGGCAGCATTCGAGACAGTCGGAGCCGGCACTGAGTGCATCGATATTGGTAAGGAGCGCCCCGGGCTCCATGCAAGATCCGGTGCTAAGGAAGGACTCAAGTGTTTGAGAATGGTTCTACCCGGCACCGATCCCACTCATCGGTCCCGAGGAAAAAACCAGATGGACAAAGGCTGGTCACCCACCCCCAAACCATTAGGACAGAAGGAAGATGGTGTGATGCGACCCGTGTCAGGCCACCCTAACACCATGGCTAAACGGACACTGCCGTTGAGTCTGGCCCTGGAAAGGGGTACATCGAGTCTGGCGCCGATGGCTTCCCCCTCCAGGGAGCTGGAGGAAGAAATCCACTCACCCTCCACTCTGGAGATGTTTCAAAGCAGCCAGGGAGCTTATTGAGAGTACAGTACCACAACAGTCTCAGCCCCAGGGCCAGCCACCGGAGACAGTGTTACTAGCACCGTGTAGACCAGAATCCTTGAGGAGGAAGCCTGCTCTAATGGCACAACAACCGGCACTGTTCTACGGCACTGAGGACCTCCGCACCACGCTGGACCCCAAGAAGCGGCTCAGAATCGGAGTCCGAGGCTGAGTCGGTGTCCTTGCACCACAGTCGGCACCAGAATGGGAGTTGGCACCGTGCCCAAGAGATGCCTCAACCATTCTCAGTACTGTGGCTTCTGTAATGGCAGAACCCATCCCAATTGCCTTTCTGGACACTGTGGGCCTTCCACCAAGCCCAGGATATGCAATCCACCTGATCACTGTCCTTCACGTGGGCAGCAGGGACCAGCACGCGAGATCTGAGAATATCTGAGACCCCAACACCAATATTGATACTGATCAGGACATTGAACTGAGTTGCAGCACTGAGTACGGGCGCACCAACACCGGCACTGAGTCTAATGCCACTGGCACAGTAATGGAGGAAGATGGCTTGGCACCGCAGGACCCGTCAGGTGCCGACAGACATGAGACAGCCCTGTTGAGGGAGTCGTCATGATCGTCGCCTGATGAGGCTGTAGCAGGTGCCATTCCGGCCCCAGTGACGGGACATCAGGGTTCATCAGGAACTTCACTGTCATGTAGCCCAGAACCTGGGGATCCAGGTCGAGGAGGTCTCCTTTAGGGGGTACGGACCTGATCACTGGCATAATGTCCCCCTCAGGACCTTCTAGGGCAGCACTTCCTCTAATAAAGACAGCTGACAAGAACAAGAAGTTGATTTGGCAAACTCTAACCTCAATCCCTCCAACAGGAAAAAGGGTTGAGCGAAAGTATTTTGTGCCATCCATAGTACTTGTACACTCATTTCCCTCCCTCCTCCTCCCCCCAACTTCCCCCCGGGCTCTCTTGTAGTTGCGGCTGCAGAGACGAGGGAAAGACAGGGTAATCAAGGCCCTACGCCTAAAGCCAAAGAGGCCAAGAAAATGGACCTTTTTTGCAGACAGGTGTATTCCACGGGGGACCTCCAGCTTGGAGTGGCAAACCAGCATGCCGTCCTGAGCAGATACTCTTATAATACTTGGGGTTCCATCCAAAAATTCATGGACTCTGTTCCTCCAGACTCCAAGAAGGAGTTTGTGGCCTTGGTGGAGGAGGGCAAGACAATGGCAAAGGCGTTGCTGCAAGGGACACTGGATGCGATGGCCCGGACCATGGCATCAGGAGTGGCTACGCATCACAGCTCCTGGTTATAAGCATCAGGCCTCCCCCACGAGGTCCAACAGACTGTGCAAGACCTGCCCTTTGAAGGTCAATCTCTGGTCTCTGAACAGACGGACACAGAATTACACAGCTTGAAGGACTCTAGGGCCACGCTCAAGTCCTTGGGCCTACACACACCTGCGACCTGGAGGAAACAGTTTAGACTGCAGCCCTTCCCTCGTTTTTACCAGCCCCACCAGAGGCAGGCCCTAGACAGGGTAGAAATAATAACAATAGGAGGAGGCCATACCAGTTCTCATCTGAGTGAAACGAGGGCCCCACAAAGCAGCACCTGGGCCTGAAGAAAACTTTTGAGGGTGCACTCAAGGATGGCATAGCAATGCCAACATTGGATTCTCCATCTTGGTTGTTTTCCAACTGCTTGTCTCACTTCTTCTGTGCGTGGACCCAAATCACATCAGACAGGTGGGTCCTACACATGGTGGAATTGGGATATTGTATCCAATTCCAATCCTTACCGCCCTCTTGCCCCCCACCCATTCGCTGTCCCTTTTCAGGGATCCCTCTCATGAGCAACTTCTAATTCAGGAAGTTCAGCAGCTCCTAGAGGTGGGAGCAGTGGAAGAGATTCCTACAGAACTGACGGGAAAGGGGTTTTACTCCCGGTATTTCCTAATGCCAAAAGCCAAGGGTGGGCTCAGACCCATTCTGGACCTGAAGTCTCAACAGATTCATAAGAAAGCTGAGGATTTGTATGGTCTCCCTGGCATCAATTATTCTCTCTCTGGATCCAGGAGATTAGTATGTTGCCCTCAATCTCAAAGATGTGTATTTCCACGTATCTATCATTCTGAAGCACAGGAGATTTCTCAGATTTGTAGTCAACAGCCGCCACTTTCAGTTTACAGTCCTTGTGTTCAGACTCTCGACCATGCCCAGAGTTTTTACAAAATGCATGGCAGTGGTAGCAGCCTTCCTCAGGCGGCAGGATATTCAAGTCTTCCTGTATCTGGACATCTGGCTAATCAAAGGGAAATCCAAGTAACAAGTAGAGTTGGACATAAGATTCATATGGCTAACATCTACCAGTGTGCAACTATGGGTCAACACTCAGAAGTCAGTCCTCACCCCATCACAGAAGATCAAGTTCATAGGGTAGTCTTGGACTCAGGCAAATCCAGGGCTTTCCTGCCATAGGCTCGTTTTCACAACATCATAACCATCATAGAGGAATGGAATCGGCATCTAGTGGTCATGGTCAGAAGCTGCCTAAGACTGTTAGGCCATCTGGTACCCAAGTTGTCCAGTATGCCAGACTACACCTCAGACCATTAAAAACATGACTGGCCTCAGTCTATCACCCTGCCAGGGATTGTATAGACAAGGTAGAAACTATTTCGTTACTGGTATTAATATCACTCAGCTGGTGGTTGGACTGGGAGATAGTATGTGCAGAGGTCCCTTTCTTGAGCCCGCAGCCTACTATGATGTTGGTAACTGATGCCTCCGACCTCGACTGGGGGGCCCAGCTGAACCAAATGAGAAACCAGGGACAGTGGTCGCAAGAGGACCTATCTACTCACATCAACGTCAGAGAATTAAGAGCAGTGTGTTTGGCATGCCAAGCCTTCAAAGAGCACCTGATGGACAAACACATTTCAGTAAAAACAGACAACACAGCAGCCATGTTCTATAGAAACAAATGGGTGCTCGCTCTTCTCCCCTTTGCCAAGAAGCCCTAGAGCTCTGGCACTTCTGCATAAAGCACAAAATTCACATAGAAGCATCATACTCCCAGGCTCTCAGAAAGTACTGGTGGACTTCCTCATCAGGTCAGTAGCCACCCACAAGTGGTCCATGCACAGGAATGTGACGGAGGACATCTTCCGCAGATGGGGGTTTCCCCAACTAGATCTCTTCATGATGAGATCCACCAAGAAATGCGCGAGATTTTGTTCCTTCCAGAGCCACAGCCGGGTATGTATAGTGGATGCCTTTATGATCCTATGGACAGATTGCCTATTCTACACCTTCCCGCCGATCCCTCTGATACACAAGGTCGTTTTGAAAAGAGACAAATCCAAAATAATCCTGGTTGCTCTGGCGTGGCCATGCCAACATTGGTTAACCACGCTATTCAAGCTCTTCGTAGAGACCACTATCCGCCTTCCACTGCTTCCAGACCTGATCATGCAGGACCAAGGTCGCCTCCACCACCTGAACGTACAGTCTCTCCATCTCGTGGCATGGAAGCTTCATGGCTGAACCAGCAGGAGCTTTGTTGCTTGGAGTGGGTCAGGAAAATCTTAATGGAAAGCAAAAAATCGTCAACAAGGGCTACCTAAACGGTAAAGTGGAAGAGGTTCTCTCTCTGGTCGCAGCAGAACGGGGTTCCACCGGAGACCTCGTCTATACCATTTATTTTGGACTATTTGTTATGCTTAAGCATCAGGGGCTATCAGTGTTCTCTCTGAAGGTCCACTTGATGGCAGTCTCAGCTTTTCATCCTCTAGCAGAAGGCTGCTCAGTTTTTTCAAACAGTATAGTGAACCATTTTCTAAAGGGCCTTGACAGAATGTTCCCTTATATCTATCACCCGTTTCGTCAATGAGACCTCAGTTCGGTCTTGTCTGCATTGATGAGACCACCTTTTGAGCCATTGGCAACATGCTCTACCTTGTACTTGTGGAAGATAACATTCCTGGTAGCCATTATATTGGCCAGGAGAGTATCTGAGCTGAGAGCTTTGACATCAGAACCGCCATACATGGTATTTTTCAAAGCGTTCCTTCCAAAGGTAGTATCGCAGTTCCACTCCAACCAGGATATCTTTCTCCTGATCTTCTACCCTAAGCCACATGCTAACAACTGTGAGTGGTGCCTCCATTCGCTGGATGTCAGAAGAGCCTTAGCTTTCTATATTGAGAGAAAAAAGCCCTCCCCCCTCTCTCCCCAACTTTTCGTGGCAGTGGCTAATAGAATGAAAGGATTGCTTGTTTTCTGCCCCTGTCCCTGACTCTGATAGCCCGTTCAACAGAGCACAGGCAATGTTAACAGCCTTCATAGCCTGGGTTCATTTTCAGGACATCTACAGGGCAGCGATGTGGACCTCCATCCATACTTTCGCAGCACATTACACTATTACCCAGCAGGCCAGGTTGCAGCAGTGGGTAGAGCAGTCCTGCAGTCTGTGCTTAACTGAGTTCTGACCCCATCACCTAAGGGAAGCTTGCAAATCACCTAATTGGAATGGACATGAGCAAGCACTTGAAGAAAAGATGGTTACTTACCTTCCTTAACTGTTGTTCTTTGAGATGTGTTGCTCATGTCCATTCCAAACCCGCCCACCTACCTCTCTGTCAGGTTATTCCTGCTAGAGCAGCGGGTTGGCAGGGCATTATATGGAGCAATATGGATGCGTGAGTCCAGGGGGCTCCAGAACCGACCCTACGAGTCTCACTGGGGGGGAAACCTTTCGGTGACCATGCACGAGGCGCGCACACACCTAATTGGAATGGACATGAACAGCACATCTCAAAGAACAACAGTTATGGAAGGTAACAGTCTTTTTTACAACCCTGAAGGGCTACCAGTCTATCAACTCATAAAAAATGTATTGGCATATACACTATTAAGGGCTACAAATCACTACATATTTAAAGTAAACACTTTGATGCTACTGTGCTTATTTTTACATTCACTATTTTACACCTACAAATTACTCACACTATGTCACACACTCACAGATAAAGCAGTAGTGTAGAGAGTGACTACTACCACAAACTGAAGGATATGGCCTGGCAGCTAAGTCATGGTGGGTGGCCTGCTAAGCCCCCTTCTACCTCCAAAGCCAAATGGAAGGAGTTCAGCGAGGAGGCTGCCTCCTTACTGAACTCCTGTCCCCCTGCCTGGAGCAGGGAAACCACACGTCCTGTAGCTTCATGTGCTCCACCTGAGTACCTAGGCAGTGGCTCCCTTCTGCAGCCAGGTGGATGGGAGATCAGTGCTCCTCTCCATCTGGTTCCAGCAGGCATCCCAGCACCTAGAGAAGGGGCTTTGCCATGCTCTCTTCTGGAGCCAGGGGACAGGATCCCCATCCCTTGGGTGCTGCAAGAAGTCTGTACCAGTCTTGTAACCCCGTGGCAGTGCACTCAGCCTGGGTCCTTAGGCAGCAGCTCCCTTCTGCAGTCAGCAGGAGGGGAGCAGCGGGCTGCTTTGAAAGACCCTGCGGGCCACTTTTGGCCGCAGGTTGGGAACCACTGGCATAACTGGTAATATACTGGTCAGGAAAGGATAGGAAACTAGTGGTTAGTCTTATATGCTCCTTTCTGAATCTTGAAGGTTTCCAATAGAAAAGCCCGAATGGGAATTAAAGCTGCTGCAAGTACAGCTAATTTATCCTTTATACTCTAATAAGTGGAGACTGAGTGGTAGCAAGGCTCATGAGAACCATGTTGCCAGGAGTAGGTTAGGGTACATGAGAGAGGAGGCCAGCTCCTTGCATGATAGCCTCTGATCCATGAGAATGTACTTTTATTTCTCAAATGAGCCATAGACTCCATTGGGCATTTGTAGACCATCTCCTCTTTCCCAGTGCAAGGTCAGAACCAACCCTTTTTTCATTCAAAATTAGATGAAATCCTTGGTTTCTAGTGGAATTTGTTCTTCTTCTTGTAGATATTTTTTGGAGGGAGGGGGGATGGGAAGATGATTGATTAAATTTTAAGGTGGAATTTTCAAAAGTGCTGAGGAGACTAAGCAGCCCGAGTCCCATTTTCAGAAGTGATTTAGAAGCCTAAATCTCACTGAAAGGCCTCATCATTTCCTGGTGTGTGTGTGTGTGTGTGTGTGTGTGTGTGTGTGTGTGTGTGTGTG
>ML675611.1:19143934-19211417 GCA_007922155.1 Mesoclemmys tuberculata | reverse complement strand
TGTGTGTGTGTGTGTGTGTGTGTGTGTGTGTGTGTGTGTGTGTGTGTAAATGTGGAAACTTAATATGCTGCATAGTGGTTTTTCCCCAAATGGTGTTCTCTCTGTTCGCATTATATAAAATCCATTAATTATCAATGTATTAGGTGCTGTAAAGTGGAGGAAGTGTGCTTAAGAAGTCCAGGCTCCAAAGAGCTTAGACCAAGTGCTGATCCTGCAGTGATCTTTGCAGGGAGCTCACAGAAGGATCAGCACCTGTGCACATTTTGACACAAGGTGATACAATATGAAGCCAGGATTAAAATTTTTTTGATTAAAGCTAATGTTACAGTTATCTAATACTCAGGTTGAACAAAGAGTTTCTGTGCATCTGGGTATAATGCTTAAGTTATCCAAAAATACAGAGGTTTTGGTTTAAAAGTCATAAAATACATATTGTACATATTCTGCAATATCCCAAATTAAGGTTAATAAATTTAACAGTTGAAATATTAGTATGCAAATATTCAGGTACATCACTCCTAAGGAATTATACTAAGAAATATAGCAATGAGTGTAGATGATCCCTCATTGACTGAGAATTTTAGGGTAGATTGTCCCTCAGTAAATACAATCCATCAGAAATGTATTTCAGTTACTTTCCTGGCTTCGCTTCTTAATGGCAGTCTGGCTCATTTCTCCTGGAATTGCCAGTGTCTGGCGATATGTTCTAAATGGTTATCTTTTGACCACCTGATGGTGTCCAACAGCATGAGTAGCCATATCAGCCAAGTGTAGTGCTGACTAATTCAGCATTTCCACAACACTTGCTTGTTACTGGGATCCCATCTGTCCGGGATTCCAACAATCAGCGCGTGTGTTTAAACCTTGTGACCCCTAGCTCTCAAGGCTTTAGCCAGAGGGGTGTATTTCTCCACCTTTTGAGCTCGGGCCAGGGTCCTGTTCTCAAAAGGAACTGTGACATCCACCATGAGGATCCTCTTCTGTTCCTCATTAGTGATGACAATGTCTGGTTGCAGTTGGCTGCCTGTTCCAGGGATAGCAGAGTTCATGGCATCTTCTCCACAGGTGGTGGTATGGCTTTGCTTTACTAATACTATACAAAACAAAACAAACATGTCTCAGTACAGCTTGTTCGCTTCAGGGATTAGGTGGGTTCTTGGACAATCCCAGCTATGTATGGTATTTATAGCAACCATAGTAAACTAAGTGATTTGCCTAAAGTCCACATGAGTCTGTGGCAGCAAGAAATTCAGTCCAAATTTCCCAGGTTCCAGGCTAGCATCCTAACCACTAGTTATCCTTACTCCCATCTTCCAGATGCTGAGGTTGCATTTCTTAGGGTTCGTTCTGCAGTTGCTACATAGAATGGGGCATTAAACGTTAGACAGGATTGTCAGCTTGAATTTCTTCCTTTGAGTTTTAGTGTTAGCTTTGCTGTGTTGTCTTGTAGTGAAATATTTTGAGGGAATGTGCACAAATCTCTTGTTTAGTGGAACATATTCGTCTGCAATTTAGTCAGTTTACAAATCACTGCTAACACATACCTAAATCTGCTGTTTTATTGAAAGGCCGGGCTGGACGTGTTTCCAAAGGGTACTGTTATCGGCTTGTATGCAAGGACTTCTGGACAAACAGTATACCTGACAATGCAGTACCTGAGATGCTGGTAAGAATTATTTTCAAATGTAATTTTTCTAATACAATTTATTTATATTTAGTGATACTAGTGACAAGTGTGGCTACATTGTTGTTAAAGGTAATGCATACTTGTTAAAGATATTCACATTGTTTAAAGTGTAAAATTGTTGACTTTTTGGAGTAGTAGCTAGTAATTTGACTAATGTTTAGTAATATAGAACTAAGCTGGTAAAATAATACTTTCAGTATACTTTTGGGAAAATAGACATATTAAAACAATGTTCTCTTTGTAGAGGAAGGCATATCAGGTCATTAAAACTTAAATGGTTTGCTAACCTGGTAAAGGTAGAATTATCATTAATTTTAGGAAATACTGTTCAGTTAGCTAATAGATTTGGGAGGGGGTACTGTCTCTATCTAAAAATGTGGCTTTTTAAAAAGGAAACATTTTATACAGTGAGTTAAATGAGTTAATGTCTGCCATTTGTGGAAAGATAACATTTCCCAATTTATTTTTCTGTTCAGCGATGTCCATTAGGAAGTACAGTCTTAAAGGTTAAATTGCTTGATATGGGGGAGCCAAGAGCCTTATTGGCAACAGCTTTGTCTCCACCCAGAATAGGTGATATTGAGCGCACCATCCTTCAACTTAAAGAGGTAGGCACTTCTCCTAATTGTTTTGCTCAAGCCAAGATAATCTAAATATACTGTAGATAGATAAATAGCTGTGTCTAATAAGATATTTAAAGAGGTACTGGCTTCTCATTGAAAACTGGGGGCGGGGAACACAATACGCAGCCCTCTATTCCTTTAGAAACACTTGATCTTTTTTCCTCATTGAGGGGCATCACTCCCTGCTTTGTTGTCCTCTTTAACACGATGATTTCTGCAACCATCAATTTTAATGTCACTACAACAGGTTTATGACTTCATTTAGGAGCAGGAACAGATGACTTTTTGGGGAAATAATCTTGTTGGTAGACAAGTGTCCTTAATAAGAAAGAATGAAAGAAATAGAAATCATGCCCTTTAAGAATTGTAAATAAAAGCCAAAATTCTGTCCCCTTCTTCCCTGCTCAAAGGACAGGGGGTGGGGAGGATACTTCTGATATTGCACACCTCTCTATAGGGCTTGTGCTTCCTGATCATAAACATTGGGGGAGTACTAATGACATTAAACATATCCTCTTTTTCCCAAATATATGAATAACAGTTTAGAAGTAGTGTAGTTCAATTGCATCTTCAATCTCTACCACATAATTTTCAGCTGCAAAGAACAGGGCTTATAAAATTGGCTCCCCTGCCCCCATGGTTTCTGCTACTTATTTCAATTATTGTTCTAGGACAAAATTTTTTTTTTTAATGCAGAGGTCTTAGATGTTGGCAAAGCTGAGTCATGTACTATTAACCATATAATTTAATTTCATAAAGATGGGAGCACTTGCAATTAGTACACATCCTGAAGAAGAAAATCCTTATGATGGTGAGCTAACCTTCTTAGGAAGAGTGTTGGCACAATTACCAGTGGATCAGAAACTTGGAAAGCTAATAGTTCTTGGCCATGTCTTTGGATGTTTAGAAGAATGCCTTATTATAGGTAGGTGAGAGAAGAAAAAGCATTTAAGAACAGTCTTTCATAAAACTACATTCGGATGTGTTTCAGCTCTTAATTTCCTTCTGTTTTTGTTACAGCTGCAGCACTTTCTTTGAAGAACTTTTTTGCAGTGCCTTTCAGGCAGCATCTTGATGGATACAGGTATTTTACCTTCAACATATTTAACGTCTTGTTTTTAAAACACTCTGCCAGCCATGCTTCTTTTCCAGGGAGTCTTGGGGTTTTGTCTTCAAAATTGTAAGCTCTTTGAGGGGTGGGTTGATCTCTTCTTGACAATAACAGTGCTGAGAATTTTGCCTTTTTACTCTAAGAATAAAGATCACAAATCTCACCACCTTCTGCTTTAAGTGCAAGCCGCTCTTTCATCCTTGCTTTCTCTAACATAAATACGTAGCAGTGTGCACATTAAAAATGGTGAGAATATGAGAGAAAACAAGCCACACATGACCAGTATTGGCCAAATTGCTTAATGCATTGCTGGAGAGCTCTGAGATACTACAGTGATAAGGGTGATAAAAGGTTCTTGCAGAATAGCCTTAAACATATTCATTGTTTATTTTGTGATACCTTTCTGTTTGCATTCCCAGGAACAAAATGATTTTTTTTGGGAATAGTAAGAGTGACTGCATTGCACTAGTGGAGGCATTTAAGGTAACCATGTTTTCTGGCATTCTAATGATCTTCCAGCAAAATTTAACAAAGATTTATTTACTTAGCCTCGTAGAACCTTTGCAGTATTAATAGGATTAATAATGCATGTTTAAAATATAATCTCTGCAGTGTTAGTTTGAGCTACTTATTTCATTATTAATATCTTCTGTAGATGGTTTCCAGAAGAAATTTCTATCATAAGCCTTGTTTCTTCTTCAGGTATGTGTCTGTGTGGAATCCATTGTAGGTGCACATTTGGCTCATGCCTGTGTCAGAGTCTTTTGAATAGCAGTTTCTGGTGGAGATGAGTACACACCCTGTGCCGCATCACACTGCTGTGTGAGGGCACAAAAGGACAAATGACTCTTTCCCTTCTTACTGCCTGCAGCAGTGAGATGGAACCCAGCAAGTATCCGATCCACTACTCTTTTCAGAGCTTCAAAATTCTGGGTTTTTTTCACAGATCTTCTGAGAAGAACTTCTTTTTCTCTTTGCAAATCTCAGAATTGGACATTTTAAAAAAATAAAAAAGCTATTTGGCACACCTCATACAACACGGTGAAGTGCTTGATGTGTGGCACATTTTTATGTGGCAGACTCTAAACCATCAGGATTCAAATACTGCTTGCCCTCTGACTGCCTCATTTCCCCCCCCCACTGACTGAGCTAGTTGATGCCTGTTTTGCTTGTTGGAAAGCAACATCCTGGATAGATGCTTAGCATGCTGGTCCTGTTCATCAAGGACTCAGAAATTTAGGGATGTTTGAGTCAAACTATGTCTCTTGGAGCAGTCCATGTGAGACTCTTCTGTCCCCAATGAAACATCTGGTACATGAGAGCTGAAGAAATCATGATTGGCCAGCACTCCTTCAATCTGACATGATTCTCCAGGATCCAGCAGCAAAAAGAAGGTTCTAACGAGGAGACTGACAACACTGGCACAGACCACCTCAGCTTTTACAGATCTGGCACCTATGCTCCCAATACTGAAAGGCAGAACTGGGGCTGGACAGAGCATATGCACAGTTCAAAACATAATGAGGGAACATTCCACAAGGAGGACCCCAACACCAGTCCTTTAAAGATAGAATTTCCAAGTTTTCATTTGCTTCCAAGGCAAACCAGTAGCACAGCACAGTGGAAAGGCCACCTGCAACCAACTAAGGCACAGATATTTGTACTGCTGACTGAGCCCATCAAGGACGAGAGAGGAATCTGGATCTTCTCCTGAGATGATGATGATATCTTCCACATCAAGACTACAGCTGGTGCTGGCTCCAGGGTCACTTCAATCTGTGGCATCACCATTTGAGAAAGTGTTCTTATCACACTTGCTGAACTACTTGTTTTCATTGATTTCAACTAGAAACTCTTATTATTGGGAAGTGCCCCTAAGTAGGATATCAGCCATAGGTATCCTATTAACCTTAGGCCATAGGTCAGAGTGCACGTACGTGATGCTGCTTGCAAGAGTTCACCTGCATCCCCTACAACTTTGGCTTAGAGCAGTCTGTTCTCCAGCGAGACACCAAATGAACAGAGGTCTTACTGCCACCTCATGTCATAGTGGAACTGAGGTGGTGACACTAGCCAAAAGAGCTAATACCCATTTATGCATCCCAGAATTGTATCTCGAGTAGGGGGTAGAGAGTTTATTTTATCATTGGATTTGGCACTGGTGCAACCATTGCTGGAATCCTGTGTCCAGTTCTAATGCCCACAAATCAAGAAGGATGTTGATAAATTGGACAGGTTTTGTAGAAGAGAACAAGAATTATTAAAGGATTAGAAATATGCCTTAGTAACAGATTCAAGGAGCACAATCTGTTTAGTTTAACAAATATAAAGTTATGGGATGATTTGATTATAGTCTCTAAGTACCTACATGGGAAACAAATATTTAATAATGGGTTCTTCAATCTAGCAGAGAAAGGTATAACATGATCCAAATGGCTGGAAGTTGAAGATAGACAAATTCAGAATGGAAATAAAGTATAAATTTTTAACAATGAGAGTAATTAATAATTGAAACAATTTACCTAGAGTTGGTGGATTCTTCACCACTACAATTCTTAATCATGATTGGATGTTTTCCTAGAAGATACACTCAATCCTCTGGGGATTATTTGGGGGAAATTCTATCACCTGTGCAATACAGGAGGTCATACTAGATAATCACAGTGGTTACTTCTGGCCTTAAAATTGATGATTCTGTGTAGTGGATGGAACCCATGAACTTAACAAGGAATAATACTGTTCTTACTCCTTCCCCAACAAATACATTAATCCTGGATGCATCAGGGACAGCCTAAGGAGCCCACCTGTACTACCTGCAGATGCAAGGGACCTCATCCTCAGAGTGGACTTCACATAAATGTTTCAGAACAGAAAGTTACCAGGCTAGCATTGGTGGCATTCTAACTTTTCTATAGAATTCCACAGTGCAGATCCAGAAGGACTGTGAATCCAGTATGCACTATGTAAATAAACAAAAAGGCACCCACTGATCACCCCTCTCTGTCAAGCTCTGGATATGGTGCCAACAATGCAAGATAACTCTTCTGGCTCTTCACCTTCTGGGAGGCAGCAACAACCTGCCAGACTTCCTGAGCAGACAATCCATTATCAGTCATGAGTGGTTGCTGCAGAGGTCAGTCATAGAACCAATATTCCATCATTTTGTGGTCTGAGGTCCCCGTGATAGACCTGTTCACTACCGCGGATAACCTGAAGTGTCAGAACTTTTGCTCCAGAGCGGGTGTGAGCACATGATCATTACCAGGACCCTTGTACTGCAGTGGAATTCAGGCCTGCTACATGGCTTTCCACCAGTTCCCCCATTCTCCATGGTGGTGTCCAAAATCACAGAGCCACAAGTACCCAGAAGTCACCTACTACAGGACAGACCCAACGAAGAAAACAACAGAACACCATTAGCCATAACCTACAGCCTCTCCAACACATCATTAAGGATCTACAACCTATCCTAGCAGATGATCCCTCACTTGCTCAAGCCGTGGGAGGCAGACCTATCCTTGCTTACAGACAGCCCCCCCAACCTGAAGCAAATACTCACCGGCAACCGTATATCATACAACAAGAGCAGTAAGCCAGGAACCTATCCCTGCAACAAGCCTTGTTGCCAGTTCTGCCCACACATCGACTCTAGTGAGACACCATCACAGGTCCTAACCATATCAACCACACCATAAGGAGCTCATTCACCTGCACATCTACTAATGTAATATATGGAATCATGTGCCAGCAATACCCCTCTGCCACGTACATTGGCCAGACTGGACTGTCACTACGCAAAAGAATAAATGGACACAAGTCAGACATAAAAAAATGGGAACACCCATAAACCACTGTGAGGGCACTTCAATCTCCCAGGACACTCTGTAGCTGACTTGAAAGTTGCCATACTTCTACAAAAAAAGTTCAAAAACAGACTTCAGAGAGAAACTGCAGAGCTAGAACTGATTGGCAAACTTGACACAATCAGACTGGGTCTGAATAGGGACTTGGAATGGTTCTCTCATTACAAGAAGTAATTGTCACTGTTCACACATTCTCACCTTCTAATCAGTGGCTGGGAATAGGCCTCAGCTACTCTAACTGTATGGACTTTGATATTACCTACCCCCCTCGTTGTACCTTCCCCTTGACTGTATATATATACACCTATCTGATTTCCATTCCTTGCATCTGACGAAGTGGGTTACAGCCCACGAAAGATTATGCCTGCAAAAAATAAATTTGTTAGTCTTTAAAGTGCTACAGGACTCTCATTGTTTGAGTTCTATGAGAATCAATCAGACTACCTGTCGTCTTTCCTTGAATCCCCACTCTGTACCAGGAGAGAAGAAATTGCCTTCTGCATGTTTCCAGAACCTTTCTTTATTAGATTGACTGACAGAACAAAACCATTCAGACTTTCCTGATGGACACTACTAACCAAAATATTTCAGTCTTGTTTGAGGCCATGCATCTCTACAGCAGGATCCATACTGACAACTTCTTGAAAAACTAGTTACTGTGGAGTAAATAACTGTTCTTTTCATTAGCTCAAACTTCCTCATATTCTTTTGAGTTAATTTTTTCTTAGCTGTCCCCCTAAATGATTATTTTAAGAACATAAGAATGGCCATACTGGGTCAGACCAGTGGTCCATCTACCCCAATATCCTGTCTTCCAACAGTGGCCATTTCCAAGTGCTTCAGAGAGAATGAACAGAATAGGGCAGTTGTTGAGTGACCCATTCCCTGTCATCCAGTCCCAACATCTGGCAGTCAAATTTAGGGACACCCAGACCATGTTTTGAGGACACAGCATCTCTGTCGGATAAGTGATTAACACAAGCAATTCAAACACACAACGCCTCTTATTGACACAAAATTCCCTAGTGCAGTAAGCATCTCACATTGCAGTTGCTCACAATCCAAGGTGAGGCTGAATGAGCAGCCCCCCGCTTGAGGGCCAGTCATCTACGGGTCATTTGGGCATCTTCTCTCTTGTCTTGTCTCTTTCCTATTATGCTTTTTGCTTACTTTATAGTCTGAATTTTGGTTGCGCGCCAACACTGTGGTTAAGCACTTGCTGCTGCAGTTTGTCACAGTGTCATGATCTGCTGCCTTACCACTTTCCAAGAACTTGCTGTTTTTCTGCCCCAGTTTGATGTCTATGTGATCTGCCCACTTTCAGCTAATGTTGGTAAGGATTTCAAAATGGAGTAACTCTTGTTTTCCAGTATCACATGAGGTGGCATCACTGACCATCTTGGCTAATAGTCAATGATTTACTTTAATTTCAACCAGTTTGCCTGGTACTGAAGTTAGGCTTAATGGCCTGTAATTGCCAGGATCGCCGCTCAAACCTTTTTAAAAAGTTGGTGTTACATTTGCTATCCTCCAGTCATCTGGTACAGAAGCTGATTTAAATGATAGGTTACGTATCACAGTTACTAATTCTGCAGTTTTGTGTTTGAGTTCCTTCAATAGTCTTGGGTGAATACCAGCTGGTTCTGGTGGTTTCTTATTCTCTAATTTATCAATTGGTTCTAAAACCTCCTCTATCAACACCACAATCTGAGATAGTTCATCAGATTTGTCCCTAAAAAGGATAGTTCAGGTATGGGAATCTCTCACATCCCCTGTAGTGAAGAATGATGCAAAAAATTCATTTAGTGTTTCCACGATGGCCTTGTCTTCCTTGAGTGCTCCTTTAGCACTTCAGTTGGCTAGTGGATGCACTGATTTTTTGCCAGGCTTCCTGCTTCTGATATAATTAAAGAATTTTCTGCTGTTAATATTTTAGTCATTTGCTAGTTGCTCTTCAGATTATTTTTTATCCTGTCTAATTATACTTTTACACTTTATTTGCCAGTTTGTTTCTTACTATTGGCCTCAGTAGGATTTGACTTCCAGTTTTTAAAGGATAGCTTTTTTTGCCTTTAGCTGCCTCTTTTACTTTCTTTTTAGCTGTGGTGGCATTCTTTGGTCCTCCTACTGTTTTCATTTATTGTAGTATACATTTAATGTGAGCCTCTATTATATTTTTTAAAACTTTCCATGTAGCTTGTATGAACTCTTGACTGTTCTTTTTAATTTCTGTTTAACTAGCTTCCTCATTTTTGTGTAGTTCCCCTTTTTGAAGTTAAATGCTGTTGTGGTGGGCTTTTTTGATATTCCCTCCCCCCACAGGGTTTTTAAATATTAGTTACATTATGGTCACTGTTACTGAGTAGTTCAGTTATAGTCACCTCTCAGGCCATGTCCTGTGTGCCGCTTAGGACTAAATTAAGAATTGCTTCTGCCCTTTTGGGTTCCAGGACTAGGTGCTCCGAGAAAGTCATTAATGGTGTGTAGAAATTTTAGCTCTGCATCCCATCCTGAGGTGACATGTGCCTAATCAATATGGGGGTAGTTGAAATTCTGCATTATTACTGAGTTTTCTATTGTTACAGTCTCTCTAATCTCCCTAAGAAAATCATAATCACCATCCTGGTTGTGTTTGAGAATTTCACCATCCTGGTGTTTTTGAATTAGTGTAGAAAAAATAAACTCGCTTATTGCTTCTACAGTTTTCCATGCAAGATTTGGGGAAAAAAATTTTTTTTTTTTACTTTTAAATGTGCTAAATTAATTTGTTGTAATAGCCAGTGCAATAAGTTCTTGAATACTAAAAGCTATTGGTTATTTTAGGCATGGCAGATCCGCAGACAAAGAGGCGAATTGAGGCATCCCAAGGTTAGTTAATGTTTTTTCATCTATGGTAAGAAACTCTCTTTGAACTGTCATATTTCCAGCACAGAAAGCAGACTTCCGCGTAATCTCTACATTAATCTTCAGCTTTATATACTTGTAAATGGGAAGTATAGGCTGAGTAATTTGTAACTAGTTACATGCTACAGCGTTCATTCGGGAACATGAATGGTGAATTACGTTATATTTCACTATAGACTTTGTGTTGCAAATGCTTTGTGGCTTTGTAAAGAATCATTTACGGCTGTTAAACAGTCTTGCTGGATCCTGAACTCTCTCCCAATCCAATATTAACGGGCCTTTCTTGATTGGTATCAGAAATGGTCCTCATTCATGACAAGGGCTCGAGGGCTAGGTCATGCTCTGTCTGGTGGTGTAAATGCAGTGTCTGTCCACAGTGTATCAGTAGGTTTTGCATCCATCAAAGCTGTAATAAATAGCCCACTTTTTTTTACTCCTGTCCTGAACTCTTTTTATTTTTCCTGGTCCAATTTGGTTACCCTTTTCAGTTGTGCTCCTCTCGCCACCACAATGAAAGTACAGAGTAAAATGCACCTTCCAAGTGGAAGAAATGCTCCATGTTCAAGAAACCTTTCTTCAGCAGTGCTGGTGAGCTCTGCCAAAACTGCTCCCAGCCAATGGACACCCATGTTGGCATTGAAAGCAGCCTCAAGTTCATCAGACATACATGGCCTCTCCCACACTGCAGATAAGTCTCAGTTCTACCATCAGGGCACTAAAGTAAGACACCTAGAATCATCTCTAGGAGCTTCACAGGGGTATGTTGTGAACTTCCAAACTCTGAATGGGACAGGGTCCCTAAAGACAAGAAATCCAGGACACCCCCAACCCCCAATCTTCTTTAAATAAATTAAATAAATAAAATTAAAAAAAAAGAGCAAGCCCTGGGGAATCCTCTTATCCTGTCCACCTTCTGAGTTCACTTCCCAGGGAACGACCACTTATCTCCCAAAGGGATGGAATTGCCGGTTTTATCCCATAAGTAGCTTATAAAGTTTAAACAATAAAAATCAAGGAATCACCAAAAAAAAAATGTCCAAAAGATGCTGTGCACTTTATTCATTCTTCACCTCTGGAAAAAGGAAAACTTTCAGAGTCAGATCTTGGAGGAAAAGAGACCAAGAAACAAAATGCTTTCCTCTGCATGTGTTGAAACAATAGCCAGGAGAGGAGTAGAAACAACAGAGATTCATCTTGATAAAAGTGAATCAAACCAAAGTTAAAGGTAATTTCCTCCTTTCTAAAGGCAAAGCTAGCTCCATCATTCCACTGCACACTTCCTTCAAGGAAATCATGAGGGAAGAATGATGGATATCAGATAAAGGCAAAGAGACTTGAGCCAAGTTCCTGAAGTCGTTCTGATCCCAGGAACCTAAAGATATCTTACTTTACCTGTTGAAAAACAGCTCCTTATTACCCCCAGGACAAGAGTCAGTGATACTCACAAAGGTAACTTTTTTCCACATTAATGATTTCACCAAAAAAAACTGAGCACTATGTGTACAGATTGGTGCTGTTTTGGCTTCTCTTAATACTCTTCTGATTGCAACATACATCATGAGCGCCATTGTATATTTACAGTGTATATCTACACTACAAAGTTAAGTCAACTTAATTAAGTCAACATCCAGTCACCACAGTATTAAATCAGTTGGGTGGGTCCACATCACCATGCTCATTCTGTCCCTGGAGTGCATCTTCACCAGCAGGGCTTACATTGATGCAGAGAGCAGTGCACTGTGGGTAGCTATCCCACAGTGCAATTAGCCGTGGGGGGCTTGGGAAGGGCTTGTAATGCCTCATGGGACCAAAACATTGTCATAAGAGGGAATAGCAACATGGCTTTTGCATCTCATGATGCAATTTCCTCCCCTGATTTCAAGAACAAACCACCCATACGTTTTTCATGCCTTTTTTTCAGAGGGTTGGCTTAGCTGTGCGCATGCCATAGCCTAATAAGCATGGACCCTGCTCAGCTGTGCACTCTTGATGTGAGCATTACAAATACTTTGTGCTTTATCCTGCAGTGTTTCCAGAGCTGAGGTAGAAGCCACTGTGTGGACTATTGAGATATCCTTCAAGCAGCCCTGCTGCAAGACACAGAACAAAACCATTTCTGGTTGCTGCTAGCAATCACACAGCAGCTGAACATGGTGGAGCTGGTATTGGGAAACAAGCAGTGACTAATGGGATTGTGTCGTTATGCAGTTATGGGATGACGAGCAGTGGCTGCAAAACTTTCAAATGTGGAAGGCCACTTTCCAAGAACTGAGTTTAGAGCTTTCCCCAGTCCTGAAGCGCAGCAACACTGAAATGATATCTGCTGTGGCGGTGGAAAAGTGAGTGGTGATTGCGGTGTGGAAGCTTGTAATGCCAGACTGCTATCAGTCAGTGGGGAATCAATTTTGGGGTTGGTAAATCCACTGTGGGAGCTGTTGTGATCCAACAGTGCAGGGCCATTAATTGACTTCTTCTAAGAAGGGTAGCGACTGTGGTCAATGTGCAGAACATAGTGAATGGTTTTGCTATGATGGTGTTCTCTAACTGGTGGGGCGATAGATGGCACACACATTCCTGTGTTGGCAGAAGACCACCTTGCCAAAGAGTACATAAATAGAAAGGGATACTTTTCAATGGTGCTGCAAGTGCTGGTAGATCACAGGGCGTTTCACCAACATCAACATGGGATGGTCAGGAAAAGTGCATGACGTACACCTTTAAGAACACAGGTCTGTTCAGCAAGCAGGGACTTACTTTCCGGATCGCAAAATAACCGTTTTTTAAGTTGAAATGCCAATAGTGATCTTGGGAGACCCAGTCTACCCTTGCTCCCGTAGCTCATGAAACCATACAGTGGACACCTGACCAGCAGTAAGGAGTGGTTCAGCAATAGGCTGAGCAAGTGCAAAATGGTGCAGGATGTGCCTTTGGACATTCAAAGGGTCGCTGGTGCAGTTTGCTTACTACATTAGACCTAAGTGAAAGCAATATCCCCATTGTTACCACTGCCTGCTGTGTGCTCCATAATATCTGTGAGCCATAGGGAGAGAAATTTCTGCAGGGATGGGGTGTGGTGGCAAGTAGGCTGTCTGCTAATTTTGAGCAGCCATTTACCCAGGCAATCAAGAGCCCAACGAGGAGCACTGCATCTCTGGGAGTCTTTGAAAACCCATTTCAGTCATGATCCACAGAAATGTGTGCTACTTACCTGCATTGTGCCTTCACATGCTATCTCCTATATCATTGCATCAGTTTCCCTGCACCTTCCTTTCTTCCCCAGCCACCTCGTGCTTGGAATAAATAGAGTATTTAATTCTCAGAACGTTGACTTTTATTGCACAAATATAAAGAAACTGAAAGACCAGAAAAATAATTTAATCTTGGACAAACTATGTGATACAATTGGGAGGGGAGAAACCAAGTCAGCTTGTCTGTAGAAGCACAGTAGTCTTGCTTATCAAAGGTTGTCAAATGGCTGCCTTTTGTTCTTAATACCCTCTTCTGGTGTGGAGTGGAAGGGAATACTGCATGTCCCTTTCCTCTCCCGTATCTCCCGGCCTCCTGGAACTTTTGGGGAAGGAGGAGGGAGAATGTTTGCAGGCCCTTCTGCAGGGGCTGCAGAGAGAGTCTAGCTTCAAGTTATTTCTCCTGAAGCTCAGCCAGATGCCTCAACATGTCTGATTACTCCTTCATTATCCACGGCTTCTCATTCTGCGTGCCACGCTCATGCTTCTGGGCTGCTCTCCTGCTTTCCATGTCCATGTACAGTTTTTCACATAGTGAAATCCTCCAAGCTGTTTGCTCTGTGTCCGCTGTCCCAGAGGCACTCATTATCTCGTTGAACATGTGATCACACATTCCTTTTTTCTGTCTTCTGATCGGGGAGAGCTTCTCCCTGGTGTGGAGGATGAGCTGAAGGCCAAGCTTTCCACTCTAAGGCAATCACTGTCAGTGCATAGCAACTGTGTTCTGGACCCAGGGTATTTAAAAGTCACTCCACTTACTCCACGGAAGTGCAAGCCAGAACATAATCAGTATCCCTAGGTATTCAGTGAACCAGTTTGCTGCTCCAGCCATGGTGAGTCTGACTTAGGGGCCTGGGCAACGGGCTTGTGCAGCAACTCGTCAGCAACTCACATTGGGAGCACAGGTGGACAGTGCTCCCCTTAGCAACATGGACGGTGACGGGAGACCATATTGAGCATCTCAAAGTGCGGTCTTTGTCCAAGGCAGGGGAGCGTTGTGGCTGTGGGAGAACAAAGGAATCTCCCACCCCCTTCCCTTAACGCTACTGGTCGCACTGGGCTTGCAGATTTTTAGGTCAACGCCAATCCCTGCCACCCAAACCATTGGTATATTAGGGAAACCATGGTTCAAGGACCCGGAAATCAGCATGGGTGTGGGATCACATGCTCTGTTGTTTGCAGTATGAGCATTTGTAAGGAAAACTATCATTTTCTCCCCTAGATGACCATACGTGATATCAGTCTCCTGAGGGTAACAGAGGCGGCAAGGGAGCAGATGCTGTATGTGACTGGGTGCAGACCTGGTCCTTGTGCTGCTAAGCTTTGTACCACAATGATGCTAGAAGAATTAATATTGGAGTAGCTTAGGAAAATATCCTACTGTGCTGGAAGAAATAAGGTAGCCCTCCCCAGAAACAGTCTGCAGTGGATTGCAGAGTACTTCCATGAAAATTTCCTGGTGATCTCCATGGAAGATTCTTGGGTCATTCCTGTGCACATAAACAGTCTTTTCTGGGGAGCACCCTCTGCGCAGCTGGAATGGACACATGGCATCAGATACCCAGCTGTCCTGTGACTGGCTGGGCTGCTCGGGGGTTAAAAATAGCTCCTGACTTTTGAGAAGAATGGATGCCTTGCTCACCTGTCTCCCATTCACCTCCTCCTTGTTGCCTGAGAGGACCCATGATTGCGACTCCTGTGCGGTATCCACACTGCTTTTGGGGATAGTGGTAGGGTCACTGCTGAGAATCGCATGCAGCTCATTGTAGAAGCAGCATGTCTGTGGTGCAGAACCAGAATAATTCTTGGCCTCCATTGCCTTCTGGTGCACCTACTGAAGTTTCTTGATTTTTCACGTAGCGCTGCCGTGTGTCTCAGGTATAGCTCTTTTTCCCTGTGCCCTATGTGATCTCATAGATGTCAGTGTTTCTGTGGCTGGCTTGGAGGTGTGCCTGCACAGACTGTCTTCCTCACAGACCAATAAGATGCACCACCTACTGCTCCAGGCTGGAATGCGTGTGGGGCGTTGATTCACTATGATCAGCTGGGCTGGGAAGCGCTCCACGTGATCAAACAGAAAATTGAAATTCAAAAGTTCCTGGGCCTGTAATGGGGCCCGGGGGGGGGGGGGAGGGAGGAGAGCTGTTTCCTGTGTACCTGACTGCTGTGCAGTGGAGTTGAAAATGATCACTGGAGTGGTCACAATGGAGCATTGTGGGACCCCTCCTGGAGGCCAATTCAGTCGACTTAATGCGGACTCCTGCCTCTCTGTTGACACAACATCAAATTAAGTGCTATGTCTCTCTTGGAGGTGGAGTAATTAAGTCAATGTAACAGGCAAGTTATGTCGCAGAAGGGACCTGCTTATGTAGACGCATACGTTATTAGGTTGACGTACATTGGCTTTCAACAACCAAAGTTTGTAGTATAGACCAGGCCTTAAATTCCAGTGAGTAATCAGGACAAATTATGCACAAGACCGATCTGTTTGATATCTGTTAAAACTGTGCATCCAGAAAAAGTGAAGTTCTATTTTCCCAGGGTGATCTGTGTCATGAAGCAGGTCACGTAGAAGGTTTGGACTGGTAAATTTATCTATTTAAGGTACTTGTATGTCCCCAATTGCTGTGGTATATAAGTGCCATAATTATTAGTTATGGTTCTAATTGAAATCTAGCATCACTACACCTTTGGAAATACTTGAATGATGAGCAAATGGTGTGGCATTATGGCATAGCTTCCTGTCATGAATCTGGACTTCTTCCAATAACTATACAGAGAGTGCCAGAGCCCATTAGTGATGGATTAATGGAGAGGTTCGGAACCAGTAAGGAAATAAACAGGTAACAAATCTTCCATGTTTGCATTTCACTTTGTCCTTCAGGAAGAACTTGACTGGGGTCGATCAAATTATATTCAGATCAAGAGAATCAGGGAGGTGAGTTGAAATGAGCAACTGTGTTTGTAATATTTATCAAGTATGTTACTTTCCTAATTTTCTAAATATATTAGAACCCAGGTGAATCTGCTGCTCTTTAAAAACTTTAAGAATTAAGACGTTACAGTTTTACCAAAAAAAACTATATCTTTACAAGAAGCCTCTGCATTTAAAGTGAAGTAAAACTGATAGGTGTTTAAAGGTCCTCAAATATATCTGTCTTAACCTCTTTCTCCATGGTAATTTGTAACTAAAGTTCCTACAGTTGGATAATGGAAACTGCTCATCACAGAAGTGCTTCAAGCTTAATGTGGCATGCTGAGTGAAAAAGTAATTAGAACTCCTGAATAACCTAGATTGGCCAGACATGCCTTTGCCCACTTACACTTGCTAATAGCAAAGTTCCTAATTAGGCAATTGCTTTGTTCTCTCTCTCTCTCTCTCTCTCTCTCCCTCCCTCTCCCCCCCATCATAGCATTTGAGTGCAGCATGCAAAATGCACTTGGGAATTAACATGGAGTTCAAAAAGCACATAAAAAGGAAAAGCTCCCATAGTAAATGATCCAGTGAGGAGTGGTGGGGGATGCTAAATGAAAGTACACTTATTTAGTTCACATATCTGTCACACGGTTATAAACTACAGCATCTTCCTAAACTGAGTTTCAAAAAAGAAAGCTTGCCGACAAAAATACTTGCAGATTAATCTACAAAAAGGTAAGAGATTTTTACATAGAGGAGGAGGAAGTTTAGGAAGAACAAACTATGCAATATATATGTAATGTGTAATATGTTCGAAGATTAAGATTACGAAGTTAAGTACACAATAGTTAGGAAATGGTTGCCTGTGCAACCTTTAATTTAGTTTTATTGTGCATATATTGTATGATAGTGTTATTTGATGATCAAATACTATTTTTCCACAGAACTCCTGTCTCATTCAGCATATAGGATAGATGGTACTCTGAATGAAATCAATATTTTTTTATTCTCTTTCAATGAGTGGCACCTGGCCTTATTTCACATACTATCCAAATCCTGCTGTGAATGCAGAATTAACTTCCTCATAGGCTTTTCCAGGGCACTCATCACTACAATAACCTAGTGCTTCAAACTCATTATTATCTTTACAACATTGCTGTGAAATGAGGTGATGTCATCCATCCCCATTTAGCAGCTTGGGAACTGAAGCACAGAGATTAAGGCCAAAATTGTCAAGCGTGCTTTAAATTTGGGTGCTGAAATTGAGGTGTCTAGAGTCTGATTTTTCAGAGTACTTAGCATTTTTCTGGCATTTCATATGTTGAAATCACAGCACCCATTGACTTCAGTTGCAGTTGTGAGTACTGAACGCTTCTACAGATTTGGGCTCAGATGTATGAGGTTAAGCACCCAGAAAGTAAGAAATACGCAGTTAGTGGCTTCCTGTGGACGAAATTGGGTTTAGAGGATTGCCCAGCATGGAAAATTTGTGACAGCGGCAGGCATACACCTGATGATAAGACGCACCTAGGTTTTAGAGGAGGAAAACAGGAACCAAAAGGTGGGCTCTGGGCTGTCACTCACCCAGGGACTTTAGGTGACAGTGCAGGGCGACGGAGGGCCACTATAACTCCTTTCCTTTCTCTCTTCCACAGCAGGAGCGGCGGAGCTCTGTAACAGAATGGGAGGAAGGGAGTAAGCTGATTGGTGGAGGCGGGGGAGCAGCAGCAGCAGTTCCCGCTGGCGCTCACCACCAATCAGCTGTACCTACGGAGGGCAGTGCAGAGGAGAAGGAGAACTGCTCTCCTCTCTCCTCCTCCCCCTTCCCTGCTATGGAGCGGACCTGGCCGGCAGCTGTGTGGTAAGGATCGCTCCTGCGATCCTGCAGTAGTGCCGGCCAGCTTGATTTTCGGCACGTTCGCTTTATAAGACGCACTGACTTTCCCCCCCACTTTGGGTGGGAAAAAAGTGCATCTTATAAAGCGAAAAATACGGTAAATCAATTGCGTATCTCCCGTCGACTTTGCTGCATCTGCTCCATGCGCCATTCACACTGCACTGCGCCACTTACCCGGGTGGTTTTCCTGGGCGTCGATTGCTGGATCGACTGAGCGAGTATACACAGACCACTCAGTCGATCCAGAGCAATCGATCTGACAGCAGCGAATTTGCCACCATCAGTGTAGACCCAGCCTGAGTAAATGGTCGTATTAAGACTATTATCTTCTCTACGGATCAGCAACTAGAGGTTGTTGAACAGAGAATTTGCCAATAGGTTTTACAGCTATTTTTAGATACCAGAGAGATTTGAGACTCTGGAATTCAGGATTAATTTCCAGGTTCTGGAAGGGAGTTTTCTCTGGTCATTATTGACGCTTCTGTTCCTATTCCTCTTTGCTTCTGTTTTCTCCCTGGCACCCGCCCTATTCTGCACCCGCCCTATCTTCCCAGTTCTTGTCCCTATCCCTCTCTATATGAATCAGAATGCTTCCTCTGTGTCCTCTCTGCTGCCTGGGTGCCAGCATAAGGAGCATTGAGAGCACGGAAGAGTCTTCTTGCTTTCAGTTCCAGTGCCTGGTGCTGCAGCAGCCCCCAGCAACTTGGAGGAGTAATTGCAGTGAAAGTCCTGCTCAGCTGCTGCAATATAAGTTCTGATGGAATCGTCACAGAATTTTACTAGCTTGTGCAAGAGATTTTCAAAAGCTTATAATTCAGCCCTATGAGAGTGGATTTTCAACCTACCAATATTCAAGTTCCTGGTCCAAAACATGGAGGCACTATAGTGTGTCATTGAAATTAATAATGAAAAATATTTTCCCCATAACTTTGTTCCTGACAGTGGTTGAAACATTTTGTTGAAACTTCGTAGAAAAAATTTTCAGCCCAAGACACACACAACCAGCCTGGAAAGTTTCAGCTTGAATACTTCTAAATTTGCCAGAGTAAGTAACTGAAACCAGGGCCTTAGAGTGCAAAGTGTTAGGCAACCTTAACTGTAGGCAGTGCTGCCAGCTCTACTTATAATGGAAGTGACATCTGAGTGACTCTGTATTTAATGGTAGAAACCGAAGAGAGATTGAACAAGTAAGGAAATATAAAATAAGGATCCCCTGGATAAAACTGTGGGAAAGGGGCAGAGTGTGTTTAAAGAACTAACAGGATGGGAAACGTTACTAAACACTTTAGAAAACTGTAATTGTATAATGAACACAGTACCAAGAGTAAGATATTACAATAGGTGATGAGATGACGCAGATTATTTTAAATTGAAGAGCAGGAAGAGTTTGCATCTTGCACAGGAATGCCTGCTAGGAAAGCTAGTTTATTGTGTAGAAGTCCTTCTTTTGGTCAGACTTCATATGAGCCCTAGAGAAGTTGGCGTTGACATAGTGGTTATTGAATCCGATCTGCCCAGCCACCTCAGCATCCTCCCATCAGGTGTTACCATACATCCAAAAAGTAAACTGGCTAACTTTTAGGTCCCAGCTGTAACTGTTCTATCCAGGAATTTGAGGGTTTTGGTTTGAGGCAGCCATCTTGAACAGGATTGTTGTCCAAGAAAAAACAAACAGGAGTATCAGTTTCCTGGAACTTCATGCTGTGTGATGAGCGCTGTTGGTTCGGAAGGAATGCCTGAGTGCTGCTCTATTATAGTCCTATTGTACAGCATTTCCACAGTTGCTTGCCTCAAAAAGCAATTGGGTTGAGGTGGCATTAAGTGTTCATTGTAACACAAGTAGGTCATGCCTCTTGTCTGGTGGATCCAAGCCCACTTAGAGTTGCAGGGGGTATAAGAAAGTGATGAACACTCTTCTAACTTCACAGACAACAGAACATACTCCACTAAATGTTGAAATTTTACCAATTGTTATAGCTAGAGAGCCAGACTGTATCTTAGGGCAAAGCTAGATTAGGTTTGTGTCTGAGTTCAGGATGCTGTGTGTTTGATCATTGCCACAGCTCCCTGGAGGTGCACACCTTTTGTGCTGGCAAGTGTCCTGAGTAACGAGGAAATTCAGGCTGACCTTTCACCATTGCATAAAACATTTATTCAGAGAGCCCCAAAATCTTCATGTCAAAGGTTATTTCAACTCTTCTTCCTCTATTTCTGTGCTTAATGCATGTGTCTTGTTCAGGTAGGGAATTTTGCATTATAGAGAGCTGTCTTGGAGGATGGGTCTTGGGGATACGTGTCCTTTATTAATTCATGCTTTTGCCTCTGGCAGAAAGTCAAACCTCTTACTAGGAGTTGGTTGGACAACCTTTTTAGGAGTAGCGATGTAAAGCAGGTGTGAAGAAATGTTTCTTTTATAGAATAGTGTTGATAAATTCTGTAGTCAATTGCTTGACCATAATTTGGTTCGTCATGAAATATACTCAAAAGATCAAATAACCAAGGTCAGTCAGGTTCATTAACATGAAACAAAGAAAACTTATAGACGATTCCAGTCTCTGAATAGCAGTCCCATGGAATGATGTTACATTCACCTTATGTAGAAGGTGTGCTCACCAATATACATCTTTCAGCTGGTATCATTTGTATGATTTTATAGATTATACCTCTCCTTACATGTCACTAAAATCCAACCCTCCACTATGTCCCAGTTCTCTAACTTGTTCTGTTCCTTCCTTATCTTTGTTTTGGATACTAGCATTCCAGTTACGAGTCCAGGAAGGTACTTCCATAGCTGGTACAAAGGAATAGAATGAATGTGTCTGGATTTTGACAAGTTTCCTATCTGCTTGTGCCAAATGGTTACTTCAGCAAATGCAAGCTGTTCTAGGATACTTAGCATAAGTGAACAGAATTATGATATAGGCCAGGTTAGGCTATATCACTGTTACAATATTGGTACTTAATGTTGTTGTTTAATGCATACTCATAAAAATATGGTGCAGATAAAGCATATGATATATAATGTGCTAGACAGCATATATTAGTCAACAATAGTATATTGTACGAAACTAATGCCTGTGGTTCCTACAAAAATATATAGGAGCTTCCCCATTTTGACTGACAATTTCTGTTATAGCTTTATTTATTTCTTATTTTTGTTGTAAATAGTATTAATCTGTATACCCTTACTTAGAATTAAAATTTCAGGTGGCTGAATTGTTTGAAGAGCTGAAGAATCGAATCAGATCATTCAACATGTATATCAATACTCAACCACCTGCTATGGATCGGGAGTATATATACAAACAGCGTTTCATTTTGCAGGTAAGGAGATTAAATACACATAGCGGATGTTCTTGGTTTTTTGGTTGAAGTGGCAGTAAATTAATCTACAGTACAGTAGCTTCTGATTATTAGCAATGCCTTGGTTGCCAGCACAATGTTGCTAATATCTGGCTGTTGCTAATAAGTAGAAGGCAGGTTTGTGAGGCTGGGAGGTGCCTTCCCGGGCTGCAGCCCTGCCAACCTGTTTGCAGGGACTGTAGCAGGGGGGAAGGCGGCGCTTGAGGTGTGGGGTGGGACTGCAGCACAGATGCTGACGCTTTCGATCTGGAACGGGGGTAATGGGGCCCATGGGTCTGCATACCTGTACCTCTGCACCTCTTCCCTGGCTTGCGGTCCTACCACAGGGCACAGCCTGCCAGGTGTTAGGAAAGATTTGGTGCAGCCTCTGAATCTGGGCTGCAGCCTCCCCCCGCCATTGCTTTGCCCACCATCCCAGCCCACAGCCCCTTATCTCCTGTGTGGACCCTGTGTGCAGCAGGTTTGCTGGGCTGCAGCTCCAGAAGGAAGGGCTGGGCAAGGTGATCACTGACTGCAGGCGAGTTTGCAGGGCTGTAGCCAGAGAAGGCATGTTCCAGCCCTTCTTTCCCTGGCTGCATACCTCCCTGCAGGAGATCTCTGCATATCCCTGTGCTTCCTTCTGGGGCTGCAGCCTCACAAACTGGCCTGCAGGAGTGCCTTTCTTCCAAAAAAGTTGCTAATTATCATCATGCCATCGCTAATATCCTAAACCCATTAACACTGACGTTAATGGGATGGGATTGGTTCTCAGCGATGTATTGCCATTAATTGCAAGTTGCTAATATCAGGATTACTATTCAGCAGAATCTACTGTACTTGTTTTTAAACCGTTTGGTGCAAACTTTTTACACCCAAGTACAAACAAGTGCCCATCGTGTGTTTCAAATTAACTTTTCACCCTTTCGTTTTATATCCCAGTTCATATGATTGAAAACTTTTTTTGGTTTGTGAGGTTCTATGTTTATGCGTTGAAGGAAAGTTCGTTAGCATAGTTCATAGTAGAAAATAGAGATACAATCCGTGTTGCTGTTGCTCATGGAACAGTGGTTATATGGATAGTGGCTATCTCTTCACTTCTAACAACATATTAAAATAAAGCCAAACCATGATGAGATGTCATTTTGCTGTGGCTATCCAAAGGAATCTTTTTGTTTAAAGCATAAAAATAAACTAGCTTGGAAGGAGGACACTCGGGGGTGGAGAATGAAAATTAAAATTGCAACAAACTAAAAGGTCCAAGAGTGAACTGCATTACTGCTGTGTGGGAAGCCACATGTGGACTTTGATTGGCTCTGTAGTTACTGAAAAATGTTGATCACTTCCAAATATTGTGGAAATAACCTCTTCAGTTCTCTGTCAAGTGAAATTACTGTCCCATGTCAGCTCATAGGTAGTGAGCTTATTTTCAGGTAGATATTGATTATGTGAATAACAACCCATTATTGAGTCTTCAGTAAAATTTATTTCAGGACTGTGCCATCAAACACTCTGAGTTCTAATGTGAATATTGTTGGTGGCAAAGTGAGTGGATTTTATGTAGTTATTTCATGACAAGTTTTTGAAAATTAAGAATATTTTATGTGATGAGTTAGACACAGGGTATTGCCAGCAATGTCAGTGGATTTTTATAATAATTTGAACAGATCATACCTACATATATAAATACTAAAATATTTAAATTGTTCTAGAAAGTAATCCCTTTTCTTGAAATCATTCTTTAGGATTCTGTGACTTGTAATTTTAAACTGAAATGTATATTTTACAATTGTTCCCATAAAGAGGGACTGTCTACATACAGAGCTTTCCTTAATGTCATTGTTCTACACCTGTGTTGAAGGGTAAATATGTCCCATTGAGAGGAGCTACATGTAATATGTTGTATTTTAGCAAAACATTGGCTTTATTTCAGGTTGTACTGGCTGGTGCTTTCTATCCAAACTACTTTACTTTTGGACAGTGTGATGAAGAAATTGCTGTGAGGGAACTGGCTGGCAAAGATTCTAAGGCCACTGTAATGGTATGTTAAGGCAGTGAGTAATCAGCTGTGTATTTTAATTACGTGAGATTTCAGTGTTGTGGCTGATGTTTTGAAGTTTTGTTCTCTCTCGCCACAGTAGAGGGATAATTGTTTGTGCTTTAATCCTTATAAAAAAGGCCTCTTCCCTCTTCCAGCCTCCCAGTTTTAATACTTGTTCTGTGGGTGGACTGTTCTGAAAGAATTCCTGTTAAGCATTTGAATATTCTGAGCATTTGAATATTGTTCTCCTGTGACCAATTAATACTCAATCTGATACAGGTTCAAATCATGTAATAGGACTATTCAGGGTACTTGTTGGTAGGTATTTATAAAATACTTACTTATAAAATAAACCCTTGGCGCTTGTAATTTAAATGTTATTCATAATCTCTTCTCATTGCGCACACACCACACACCTACCTTTTACTTTAGGATTACTCATAAATGCTGCACTCCAAGCATTTTTCTTTTCATTGTTGGGTTGAACAAATGCAAATAGGAAATGGCTGCAGTAAATTTTAAAAATGGTACATAAATACATAGATACCAAGATAGATATATAGATAGGAAGTTTTATGTGCTTGTCACCATGCACTATTATCGTAATAAAAAGGTGAAACTGTGAAATTGTGTGCTTATTTGTGCTTTAAAAAGGACATATACACAGCCTGATGTACCCCAAAGAATACCAACTGCTGTAACTTTCACAAGCATGGGAAAAATAGCTAAACGCAAACCAGACTAGATTTTGAGGGGGAAAAAAGATGTGCAACATTGTACACACTACTGAATTTCAACATGTAGATGGATTCTAAGGGAGAGCCTTTAGACAAAGATGCCTCCCTGTTTTAACAAGTTTCCTTGACCCCCTGGGGTCAGGTGATCGGCCATGTCCGGCAATGGGCATGATCTCTTCCACTTGAGCCAAAGTGCTCAAAGGTGCTCAGGCCAGTCCATTGTTCCTGTATGCATGCCTCTGCGAGGCGTGGACCCTGAGCCTTATGTTTGTCTGCATCCATTCAAGCCATGTGAGAGACACATTTGGGGATATGACATATCAGAGTTTCAGACCTGTACATATGTATGACATTGCAGGAAACATGCTACCATAACAATAATGGTCAGTATGTCATGAGAATGCCAAAAACATCTTACATGACATACCTTGCATTAGACAGTGCACAGTTATATTATAATGGTGAACATGAATGATACACAAATCACACTATAAGGGTGTACATGGGGTACAGCATGTCACATCTATTTAGAATAATTATGTTGTGCTCTTGAATATGCTGAGCATTACTTTGAAGGAAGCAGGGCAGCGTTAATCTCACATTCTTGGAACTTTGGGGTACTTTTTAAAAATGAATTGTTAGATACAAAATCTACATTTATCCAAAATAATGTTGTAATTTTGATGGCCTTACTCAGATATAAATATTGCATCTCTCTTGAGTATTAGAGAAGGCAAACACATCGAAGCTAAATGTATAATTCAATAAAATGTTTAAAACTGCAAATATTAACTTTATTTTTCATAACAGTTGAAGAACATTCCTGCCTATGGTTTCCTGTACTATAAACATCTGCAGTCACTATTTAGACAGTGTGGTCAAGTAAAATCCATTGCATATGATGGAACAAAGTAAGTAAAAATGTATTATTTTATATAAGTCATAATTATAAATAAATGAGTGGAGATTGATTTAAAAATCATGTCACTGCCTTTGTTACCCTGTGATCTATCTGCGATGTTTGGTGATCAAAATTTGATCTGTGTAACTAGTTGAGGAGATATGTACATTGAAAATGGGCAAAGTGTGAGAACCAGGCTTGAGGCTGAGTATACGTTTATTAGCTAGCGGTAGAGAAACCACCCTTTTTTTACACATTGTTGTCTTCTGTTTCTAACAGCAGCTCCTGTTTTCTTTTTCTTCTATGTAACAGTAGCCCTCTAAAAAACCTGCAGTATTGCTTTTCTCTGCCTTGTTCAGGTTTCATCACCTTCATGATTAATTCTGTGGTATCTTCCCAATACTCTTTCTATTTATATTGCAATGTCTGCATTTACATAATGATTTTAGTATGTTCTTGAGCATGCTGGAATAATTTCATTTTATCTCCAATTGTATGTAAAAATGTTCTAAAGGTACATAGGACAAATTGAACAGTGGTGGTGAGACTACAAACATTTTTGCATTCCTTTGACCAGCTCTGAAACGGGCCTGGAGAGAAACTGACCCAATCTTTTTTCAAATAAAGTACCTACTGCAGGGGTTTTGGTTTGTGTTTTAAATAGAGCCTTTGTGGAGTTCTCTCGTAATCCAGCAGAGCGGTTTAAAACTCTTCCTGCAGTGTATATGGCACTTAAAATGTCGCAGCTGAGAATTCCACTTGAACTCAGTGTTCATCTTCCCGAAGAGATTGAAGGAAAAATGGAAGGAGTGACATTTACAGGATTGAGACACACAAGGTACTGCATTATGGAGAGACTAGTCTCTTCATAATCTTAGGTTGAAGCAAGGCCTCTATTTTATTTTAAGATCAAGTGTGAACTACCTCTGTAATCACCAAAATTAAACCAACCCACTTCAGGTATCAAAGGTATAATCTTATGCCAGGGCAGAATTATTGTGGAGGGTTTAGATGACTTTGAACAGTGTTAAATAGAGAAATTTGTGGTGAAATCACTAACAGAACATTTGGGGGGGGGGCACTTGTAACTTAAAAATGGCTTGACCTAGAAACCTCAAATTTATATTTCTTGATAGTAGGGACATGTTAATGTGTGTGACTAGTTTTGGGGCTATTTTGAGGGTATTTTGTTGATTAAAAGCAGTTTGAATGCATATTCAAAACCTGCAGAGTTCTTACCCATCTGCCTTGGGGCTATATGGAGTTATGTTGTGAGCAAGAGGTGTGTACGTGTGTAGTGATAGCGGAGGGGGGTACCTGAAGACCAAAAGGGTGGAGTAGCAGCAGCACATTGGGGACATTATGGGAAGGAACCTTTTGGTGGCAGGGGATGCAGTCTGGGGAGAAGTGGTGTCCATCCCCATGTTGCTTGCAAGCTCTGTCGGTATCCTTATATATCTTGATGCCTCCACAGGGACTCATGGCACTAGGCAATGCTTAACCAGTCTTAAGAACAAATGAACAAACCTTCATAAAATTTCCAGGCAAACACTTTTTATTCTCCTATGGAGAATCCATCAGGCTGAAAGTGTAGACCACTTGGGTAAGCCATGTCCAGTGGTCCCAAAGAAAAGGTTTTCTTGCCCTGTGTAAAATAGCTGGGTTGTGTACCAGCCCTAGTACTTTGCCCCTGTTCTTAAACACAGCTTGCTGAACAGCTCTCTGCCACATGGTCCTGTTCGGCTGCATCTCTGAAATTAGTCCATAAAGTCTGGATTTAATATTTTAAAATATTAAAATGGCTGAAGGCAGAATTATGGCCTTAATAAATTCAGAGTGCTTACACATGCAGCTCCCGTTGATTATACTGACTTTTAAACAAAGCTTATGTAGTCCATAAAATTATTGGTTAGAGCCTTATGAATATTAATTATTAAAGCACCTGAAGAGGCCTAGGCAAGCCATCTAGGTCTGAGGGTTAATGTTGAATTTCTTAAGTCTTGTCATTTTTTGGCAACTTTAATGTTCTAAAAAGAGAATATTTTGGAATTTATCCTTAGTGTAATTAACCTAAATATTTTTTTTATCCCTTAACCTCAAAAGTGATGCCATAATGGAAAACTTAATAGTTAAATCTAGGCTTTTGTGACTTTTATAAGAATTTGTAGGACAGCTGCTACTTCACATGTATAATTTTGTGTTATGCCATAGCAGGTACATAACACATAATTTCTTAATGGTCTGTTAGATTTTCATAGCCCTTCCCCCATTCTACCTTCTTTCATTTTAAGCACAGACCATACTGTATATGTGCATTTTAAGACCATATCTTTCTCAACTTTGATTTAGGGCCTGGTACAAAATTACTCAGGTTCATTTTTATTAAACCAAACTTTAAATTCTCACTTCAGAAAAATTGCAGAACTTAGTGCTCAAAAGGATTATATTTGTATTCAATTATGTTTTTTAGAGTAAATGTGGACTTTCAGAAGCAGACAGTAAATCCTATGCAAAGCTCATTTGGTGCTCAGGAACAGACCCAGACAATTTCAGGCCTTCCCTTGTCCATCCATGTCACAGAGGTAGGAAAATTCTATAACTAAATTGCTGACCATACCTTATAAATCTTTTAAATATTCCTCTCTACAAACACAGATAAATACTGGAAATAGTGGAGGAGGGGTTTGAAACTTTTTTTTCATGGAGAAGGATCATTTGGGCAAATAAGCATCTTCTTTCAAATTTAAAACATTTGTACATAAACAATAGACTCAATATTGTAAGGCATGAGCTGTGCCTTCCTGTGTGTGTAAAACCACTAACACATTTTGGGAGCTACAACAAACAGTATGTGGAAGTGAAATTAAAAAAGAAAATACATTTTAACTAGATATAACTTTTCAATCATTTTTTACTTAACCTTAAGTCCTCATTTGTGTGATTGCCCATGTGCCTATTCTACTCATGGGGCACATGCACCTCATGTAAGAGATCAGTATCTTTTGGCCATCAGTACCAGTAGGGTATGCATATACTCTCCAGTCCTCATGCTATGCTGTGAGGGCATATAAAACAGGGCATGCCGGCTACCATTCAGCTCTTCTAACCACCTCATGGCTTAGAGACGGAGTCTAAGAGACTGGCAGCCTTCTTGATAGCCGTAGCTACCTAGTTACAAATAAGGTGTTAGTAATTAACAGTTGAGTAGTTACTAGTTGGTTTGCCTGTTGCAACCTATATTAGTTATTCGCTCTGATGTCATCTAGCTCACCCAGGTTTAAACCCTGTCCCGCATGTTCCAGCTTCAGAGGGACACTCAAAGTGCCTCTATTGTCTGAGAGAGATGCACATTTCTAGTAAATGTGTGAATTGTAAGTCCTTCAGCTCCACAACTAGGAAGGACAGGGAGGCCTGATGTCATGTCTTCCTAGCGACAAAGTGAATGAGACCAGCAAGTCCTCTAGTACACCCTGTACAAGGGCCTTCAGAATCCCGGGCTTGTTGACCTTGAGAGCTCTGACTTGAGCAGTTGCTCCTGACTACAACAGAGGCGTCGCCCTCAGACTGCAGGGAACTCCCTACGGGAACTTGGCAGCTCTCAATGGCTCCTGCTGAGCCGGTTCCAGCCCCGTGACACCGAAGCATTCAGTGCTGCAGCCCAGTGTGTCTCACTATTCTGCTGCATAAGGGCTATTTCCATCCTATCTGCGGCTTCTGGAGGCAGTTCAAAGCTGTAGCACAGCTTGTGCTAGCCATCCCCCCTTTTCCGGCCTGCTCCCGGAACTTCTGCCTTTGCGGTGCCAGTCAGTGATGGTTCTCTTTGCTCCTGGCCTTTCCTTTGCTTTCTCAATTGTTTGTTTTGTTTTGGGCAGTAGTGAGCGGTTTTCTTTGTTCTGTCCATCACCTGGACTGGGTATTTAGCACTCTGTGGCTGAAGCCACACACAGTCTTCGCTGCAGTGCCTCTCTGCTGTGCTACTCTGCCCCCTCTTAGGGAGGCAGAGCAGCTACCCAAGCACTGGGCTGAGCCTAAAAGGTGCTGTCTGTGAAGCAGCTTTAACAGGCTCTACAGCGGGCAAGTCATTCTCTGCCTATTCTCAGCCAACTGACCCTAGCATTGCTGGGGAACTGTGCTTTGAGTTGGACAGGTATTTTGGGACCCATATTCTCCCCATCCACCCGCCAAGAAGCAGATACTCCACCAAAAAAACCTGAGCAGAGGACCCAGAGCAAGACAGGAAGAGACCCTATGGATAAGGAGAACTTCATTCAGCTGGCCCAGGTGGTAAGTTCTGGGGCCATTCAGAACTACAAGGACACAATCCTAGCAGGGATCTCAGTCCTACCCTAAGCCCTGACATGAGTTTTAAGTCTCTGAGAAGAGAAGTAGGGCTTAAAGTCAGCTCCCCATCCTCTGTTTGAGTCAGGAAACTCTGGCAGTGAGTCCCCATCCCCTGACCTTGGGGAGTGGGAACCTATAGGTGGAGGACTCGAGAAAGGAATTTCTAGTGGGCTCAAGGCCCTGCACAAGGCTAACTATAGGACACTCCTCAGGGTGTAGCTGGCCATCATGCCTGTATGCAAAACATTCAAAAAAGAACAAAAAGGGTGTTTTAGGTTTTTTGTAAAGATATTCATCAACTGACTCAGACACCACCTTCTTTTACAAAGGAAGATCAGTTTATCAGATTGATTCTGAGCAGAATCAAAGGTATTTTCCCCCCTGAGAAGTTTGAAATCATTTGCAAAAAGTATTTATCTGTGATTTTAGATCCAACCAAAATAGGCCCTCGAGGACAAGCCTCAGAGCAAATATCTCCCTTCCAAATCCTCTCCTGAGGCAGGATTTTCCTCATACCCATCCTTTTGAGCTGGTAATCAGAAAGAAGTGGGAATCTCCTGAAAAGGGCAAACTCATTAACAATCATGTTATCAGATTCTGCAATCTGCAAGAGCCAAAGAATGCTCTCTCAGATGTTCCTAAGGTCAATGCTGCTGTAACATGTCTAGCAAAGGATATGGTTATTCCATCCGAAGGGGATTTCTTCCTCAGTGTTACAACCAATAAGAAGTTAGAAGCCATCCTTAGAAGGGGTTTTGATGCTTCCTCAGCCACCCTTGCAGCCTGACAGCCATATTCTTTGTTGGAGCCTCAGTGTCATGGCTAGAGGACCTTAAAGCCCTTACAATCAGAGACCAACCAGACTTTTAAGTCTATATCTAAGAAAATCTTCCCAGCCACAGTGTTGATGGCAGAAGCTTTAATGGATGCTATCAGGTTTTCTGCCAAAACCATGGAGTCCAGCTCAGTGGCCAAAAGACATGTATGGCTTTGTTCCTGGAATGTACACTTTTTTTAACAAGTCCCGTGTGCCTCTAAATTCATAGGCGCTCTCCTCTTTGGAGAAAAATAGCTGAAAAGGCTGCCAAATCTGAACAGTCTCTCCACTCTCCACTTAGTTCTGTAAGAAGGGAATCCAAACCCATAATCAGATAGAGATGCTCCTTTCATCTCTTTTCCTCACACATTCCAGAGGAAAGGTAACAGGCATACCAAGGGAAAACTTTGCAGTGGAGCATGCGGAAAAACTTGAGATTCTCCCACAACCTTCAAGGGCTCATTATGACTGAGTGAATGTGCCTCTGCCTAGACCTGAGCTTGGGAGACAGAATTTCTCAATTTTCAGATGAATGGTTTGCTTCTGCCGTAGACAAGGAAGTGTGAGAGACAGTGCACCACAGATACTCCTCAAGCTAAGTGCTCCACTCCATCCCTTCATTCAGTCTCCTGTCACCAGCGACCCCACCAAGTGTGAGCTCATCCAGAATGAGATTTCCCATCTCCTAGAGCAATAGGTGTTTCCCCAGAATGCTTCTCAGGGTTTGACTTCATTTTCTTCTTTGTTCAGAAGTGCACTGGTGGAGTCAGGGCCATCCTCGGTCTGAAAAGACTCAACAAATGGATGAAAAAAATGAAGTTCCAGATGGAGGCCCTTTAGCTTCCATAGTGTTTTCCTTTTATCAAGGGATTTCCTAACTTTGGTGGATTTGGCAGATGCATACCTTTGTGTTCCAGTGTGTCCCTGCCACAACAGGCGCCTAAGCTTTGCTTACAGCATGCATCATGGCCAGTACCAATCTCTGCTATTTGGTTTCTTCTCAGCCTCCAGGGTATTTATGAAGATGCTAGAAGTGATTCGTAGCCAGACTTGGATCCCAAAGTATTCATCTGTATCCCTTCCTGGATGACATTGTAATCGGAGTCCCATGTCAGACCCAGTATTACAATCTAGACTCTAATCTCCTATATCTCCTCTTCCTCATGGATTCATGATAAATACCAAGAGAAATTCTTGTTTGCCTTGACAAGGATTATTCACCTGGGTGTGGAGCTAGACCCTTCAGTGGTGTAGATCTACCTATCACTTGACAGATTCTGCAAGATTTAGGATCTGATATCCATGCTGTTTAAGTACAGGAACCCAGCCAAAACTCAGTGTCTTCAGCCTCCTGGTCTTGTGCACAAGGATTACCCCTTGGGCAAAATCACACATCAAATGCCTCCAATCCTTTCTTTTGAAGTACGGGTCCACTCCCTGGGATGCATGCAGGATCAGGTACTGGTCCCAAACCAGGTCATCAACTCCAGAACGGTGGTGGACAGTCTCAGGCAACATGTGCATGGGTCTTTCCATATGCTTTCCAGACCTGTAGCTTCTTGCCTACATCACCAATCTGAAGAGTTGGGGAGCACATCTGGGATGTGCAGAATGGTGCAGAGTAGCTGGAACCCTGGGGAAAGGAACCACAGCATCAATCTCTTGGAGCTCAGAGAGATCAGTCTAACTTTTCTGAGATTCCTAAGCCACCTGGTAGGTAACCACTTTCTGGTCCAGTCAGACAACATTGGTTGCATACATAACAATCAAGGAGGGAGAGGGAACATAGCTTTACCTGCAGAAACAACGGAGATAATGTAGTGGGCAGAAAACAGACTTTCTTCTCTAAAAGCAATCCACGTAAAAGGGAACTGAACCAAAAGACAGACTGACTCCACCACTGTAATGTCAGTGACTCAGAATGGTGCCTAAGCCAGGAAGTCTTCGACCTGATTGCACAGATATTCAGTTTCCCCTCAGTCGACCTGTTTGCTGATTGCAGGAATGCAAAGTGGCCAAAATATTACACCAGGGAAGCAGACCTCAAGTCTATGGGGACAGATGCTCTGTCATACAGATAACCTCAAGGCCTGCTATACATGTTCCTGTCCTTCCCTCTCATAGGGATTTTGACTGTGCCCACATTTTGGCTGGGACCTGTGCTCAGCTCTAGTTCCCCAAATTGCTGATGTCTGGTTCCATGGAACAATGCGGGGAATATACACTGTAGTCCATTAATTCCCCTTTGTCTGGAGAGCAAGAGGCAGGTCCCAGCAAGGCAAGAAGATGGGGAAAAGAATGTTGGGTAGTTGGCTTGTAGAAGAAACTCGAACTGGGGATCACTATGGTCTCAACAATGGTCCATGAAGATGGATCGTAACCACAGCATTTTTAATAGACCTGGTTGAGGTAAGGTGTGTCGGGAAGACCTGAGAGGAGGAACTTGAAGTAGTCAAGATGGGAAATAAGGCTCTGGACTAGTATGTGTGGGTTTTTTTAATTGTGTCCACGGAGGTTTTATGGAAGAAAATACTGCAAGATTTGGACATGGCCTGCATACACATTTTAAAAGAGAACATTTTATTATCTTTTCAGAAAGAAATTGCCTGCAGCAATGCAACTAACATAGATTTCCCTGTTGTTTTGGGAGTGGAACATTTCATTATTTTTAAATACCAAAAATGTTTAATTTTTAAAATTTTTTTTTGGTAATTGAACAGTACAAGCACCAGAATCATGCTGCTTTTTTAGGTTTTTTTAGGGTTGCTAGAGATTGATGAATTATTTAAATAAAAAGTGGATTTTTTACATTTTAAATTGAATACATTTTTCTTTTTAAAAATAAACCTATTTAAAATTAAATGTGAAAATATGACAAACCCGTGTTGACACCTAGCATTACTATAATTTGTTGAAATCATTTACATTAAATAATCAGTACATTTGCTGCTCAATTTTTTGGAAAACCAAATTACTGAACTACTGGATGTCACTGGCTAAACTCCGAAACAGGTGTATATTGAGGTACTAAACTAGCTATTGACAACAGCAGCCTCTTCTGTAGGTGCTGAGAATTTATTCTATTACTTCAGTGCAATAATTAGCCAATTCAAAGTTGAGAAACCAGTTGGGAGTTGTAAAAGCAGGAAAGCTTGTTTTTTCTCTTCCAATCTATGAATAAAAGGAAGGTGTGAGATTATGAGATTCACTAGTTCTAAAATATTGGAGGACATGGTGACCAGAAACAATCATTCAGTTTATTTTACTACTGATAGATAATTCCTTTGTTTAATAAATCAGTTTTAAATACAAAACAAAAGATTACACACACAATTTGTCATCTAATAAAGAAGAAATGCATCATCCACCACATTCTAATGTAACAATGTAAAAATTAAGAATCTGGATAAATGTATGCAAAGCTATATAATTGCTTAAATGTGTATGGATATAGTGTATTCTCCTGGTTAACAAAAGTAAGTACCAAATTTGGTGTCAAGGCTATATTACATTGTAAACCAAGATGTCTTAAGGGCTCCCAGCAATGAGAGTTAACCTCGCTTTAGGAAAATAACTAAGAGTACAAATACAAAATAAGATTAAAATTGAAGATTTAAATCAATCTACTTTGCCATCATGCTTGATCGTCACCTCATGGAATGTCAGATATTACAACAATGCTCATAGGTTGACAGATAGATCTCTTATTTACAGTATCTAGTGTAAATATAGGTGTGACAGTTATGCTTCATCGCTTAAGAAATACACCAGTAGTTTAAAAAAAAACCCCACAACTATAACTATAAATGCTTTTCAGGATTAGGAATGCCTCAATGTATTTTTCCTGGGATGTTGTGTAACTACAAAAAAGTTTGATATTTTCAAGTGTAAGAAAATCTGATTTCATATTACTTTTATTAATATAAAAAGATTATTTAAAACATTCAAACTATTGTAGCAAGTTATATCCTGGTGTTTTTAGGTGGTGGAAGTTGGACACTTCTGGGGTTACCGAATAGATGAAAAAAGCATGATTGAACTTGAAAGTCTTACTGCTGAGATTAACCAGCTGGACCTGATGCCTCTGCCAGTGCGTCCATATCCAGATTTAGTTTGTCTGGCACAGTTTACTGATTTGAAAAACAAAAGATACTATAGAGCCCAGATCTTGTATGTTTCTGGAGATTCTGCTGAGGTATGTTATGTCATTGAATGGTAAGAAGTAATTGGATTAATCTTGTATCTTCATATTTTTACTGAAAACCTTTGTGACAAATACAGACATCTTTATAAAGTAAACAAATGTATAAAACCACAGTTAAAACCAAACCTTAGCATAAGTACCACAGGCTGAAATGAATGATCAGTCAGAACACAACAGGGAAATTGTCACTTTGTGACACTGAAAGAGATAAGAGAGAAAAGTAGGTGGTGTAGTAATGGGTGCTGAAGTAGAAGGTAACAAATGAAAAGTTGAAAACAGCTGCAAGTACAAGAGCTATAGTTTGGAAGAATATGCCGAATAATGAAATAAGTATGATGGGGTCCCCTGGGATGCAATCTGAAAACTGTGGGAACTCTGCCCTCTTCACTCTCCCTCATAATGTCTTGCTAGTGACAAGCAGCAAGCTGTTCCAGGCACTGCCGTCACCTAGCTCAACGACCTTCAGAGCACAAAACCCAGCTAGATTGCATGGATGTTAACCGGGGTTGCCTCTCTGATGATGCTGTCAGCAAGCTACACTTATACAGCCATCGGCAGGCAGAGACGTACCCAACTAAGTTCTATAAGTGCTTTGCCAGCCACTCATGAATCCACCAAAAAGTAAACTGACAGCGTTACCCCCCCTGCGGTTTCCAAGAACTGCACCAAAAGGATTCTGTCCCCAAAATTACATTAATAAGTCCACTCCCCCTCATTGTGGGGAAGACATGCAACATCTTTTGTTACTGAGCTAAGATTTCTAGACACTCCAAGACCACCCTGGTTGAGAGAAAACATTAAGCAAGTTTATTAACTACAGGAAAATAGATTTTAAGTGATTATAAGTGACACGTGTAAAGAGATTAAAAGTAGTTACCAAATGAAATAAACATAAAATCACAGTCTAAGTTTACACACTAACAAAACTTTGACTCTAAAAACTCTCTCACTCTGAGATGGTACAAGTAGGCTATCAATCCTCAGTTCGCAGGCAGTCTGCTTTCCCCTCCTGGGACAACCTCTCCTAGTCCAAAGCTCTTTGTCTTCCAGAGGCTTCTTCACGTGTTGAGTTGCAGGGAGAGAGAAGTCCTGTAATGATGTCACATTCCCCCTTTTATAATCTGTCTCAGCGGTTCTCACACTTCATTGCTCCACGACCCCCGTCTGACAACACAAATTACAATGTGACCCCGGGCGGGGGAGGGGAACAGAGCCCAAGACCCACTGCTCCAGGTGGGGGGGAAGGGGTACAGAGCGTGAGCCTTGCTGCCCTTGGCTGAAGCCCTCAGGCTTTGGCTGCAGCTGTGGGTGGTGGGGCTCAGGCTTCAGCCACAGGCCCGTGAGTCTAATGCTGGCCCTGGCGATCTTATTAAAATGGGGTCAGGACCTACCTTGGGATCCTGACCCACAGGTTGAGAAATGCTGTGCTAGAACAATCGGGCTTGTGACTTGTGGGGTCGTCCTCCATGGTCAGTCCAGCCCCATTGCAAACGAGATTCCTACAGTGAAGCCTTCACTGTAAACAATTCTTGGTAGTGGAATCTATTCGTGAATGGCTGAGAGAGAGTCATTAATGCTGTCTGGCCACTCCATCGTTATGTTTGAAAGGCTGTTAGTGGGAATTTCCCACCTTGCAACACGTTCTAGTAGCATTTACAACAATATTTTATAACTTCACATACTGTGAGTAGCACACACAATCCAACAGGATATTAATGTTTAACAGCCCAAGATTTTTAAAATAATATCAAACAAGGCATACTTTGTACAGAACATATCATCATTATATGATCTTGGTGAATATGGAGTTCCTGGGGTGGTGTTCTCAGACACAAGGTGTCCCCGTAAGTCATCTTGATGAATCAGTGTCAGTAAGGCATGTAACTACTGAGAAGATAAACGTGTTCATCAGAGTGATCAAAAAACACAACTTTATTGAATCACGTGTTCTCAGCTGTATGTAAAAGGATGATCAATGTGTAGTCCTTGTCAGTGGTTTCTGAGCACAGTTGCATGCTACCTCTCTCTGGTGCCTAAAGGCTCCTCTTCCCAGAGCCTTGACTATCTGGCAAGAGCCTTGATTGCACTGTGGCAATGACACCTCACCACTGTTCCCCTGAAAGCTATCTGCCCAGCTACAGCTAACCACTCCTCCTCATGGTAAAGCTTGTTTGAGGTCTGAATCAGGCCAGCAGGGAGGTCAGGGTAGTCAATTTTTTTTTGTCAAGGTCCAAATTTCTTGATTAAGATCCAGACTCCAGAGAAAATAATTACAAAATCCCAATAATAAGTAAATAAAGATATTTTGGTGTCCATTCAAAAGCATCTGGTTGTCCGCATTTGGCCTGCAATCCGCCTATTGGCTATCCCTGGTGTAGGTATAGCCTCAGCTATAGGGTGTCTGGGCTTTGCTGTAATCCTAGGTGTGGTGCCCTTTAAGTGCAGAGACAATTTCCGACTCCGCTGTTCCATTCTTGGCCAGGTCCACCTGACAGTCCTGAGGTGTCTGAATGTATGAGTATGACTTTATTAGCTTCATGTGGGCACTGCTTGTAATAGCATAATCAGTTGGTGAAATCTGATCTGATTTTTTATGAACATGCCTTTTATAGGAGTCCCATTAAATTTCCAAATCCTTGGAATCTTTGTGCCCTCCCTGTCAGCAAGTGGGCAGGCAAAACAGCTGATCAGGGAGCTGAGACAGGCCTGTCTGTTCCACTAACTTTTTTTTTTTTTTGCTCTGCATGGGGGGTGTAATCCCTGACTATCACCCATCCCTACAGGCCAGTCTGTGCAGTAGCCACCTGCCCATCTAGAGACCACAAGTAGGTGACTTCATCCACTGCTGATTTGAGGCAAGATTATGCAAATTTCATTCTAAACCACCAGCCCTAGTCCATAATTAGTGTGGGCCAACGACTGGTGCCTTGGACAGAAGTTTGCCTAATCCTGTCTCTAGTTAGCAGTTGTTTTTGATTGATGGGTACGTAACCTAAGAGAAGATGTAGTAATAGGTAAGACAAAATTGACTGGTTGTTTCTGACACATTCTACCTCTAGTAACACATTATTCAAGCCTTCGTACTTCTGTAAATGTTTGTTTTTCAGTTGGTTATATAGTGTATTGTGCTGATGAACTGACTGTCTCAGTGTAGCTGATGATGTGTAATTATTAAAGTTATTTTATATACTGCAGTAGGTCCACTGTGTGCTTTCTACCTTACATCTGCTAAACTAGCACTGTGTTTATTACTTTAAAATGTCCACTAATGTTATATTTTCATTACTTTCTTTGTTGTCAAGGTTTTCTTTGTAGATTACGGCAATAGAGCAAGAGTGTTTTTAAATCTTTTAAAGGAAATTCCTAATTATCTTCGAGAGCTTCCTTTTCAGGTAATGATAGTTGGTGTTTAGCTTCTTTTTAATGAATGTATTTAATATTCTAGGGCAACAAGCTTAAGGTTTTTTTAAGTCTCAACAAAACCTTCCCAAGAAATGACCCACGACTGGTTACCGTATTTTGCTGATCTAATGTATATGAAAGCCTTCATCACCAGTCAGACATAAAGTATGTTTGGAAGCCTAAATCTTTTCCACCAAGAGAAGACCTATTTAATAACTCACTTTATTTCATGTAGCAGCATTATATCGCATGTGACTGTAGAGCAGTGGTGCTCAGGCTGTGGTCTGGGGCCGTGTGTTGTCCTCATGGGTTATCATGTGAACAATATTTGTATCTGATTATTAAATGAAAATACTTTTAGCCATGCCTTACGGTTTTTTAAACTGAAGTGTTTTAATCAGCCCCATCCTTATGGGGATGCTGTAGTGAACAGCTGCTTTCCGTTCAGCTTTCCGTCTTCCTTGCAGCCCCAGTGCGGCTTTGAATTGCGACAGGGTTGGATTGCCATAGTAGCTTAACTCTTGCAGGTGCTCTGCAGCTTCCCCACTGGCCGCATGGTGTATCATAGCTCTGGTTGCTCTGTTATCTGCTTACCTGCTGGGCTCAGAGAAAGTTAGGCAGTTGGGGAGCTTTATCTGACCTTACGGGAACTCCAAGCAAAGAATGGTTCCTGTTACGCAGCCACCCAAGGGATCTCCTGAGAGGGGAAAAATTAGGAGAAGCTGAGAACTAATAACCAGTTACTCCCTGATTCCCTAATCTAGATCAGGGAGCAGCATGGAACATGATCTAACTTTCATCTGCCAACAACAGTACCTATGGACCATATACTTGCTGGGTGTAGTTAGAATGCAGAGCACCCTAGCTAAAATCCTGACACCCGCCCCCTGTACCAGCACCTGTAGAAAGGATTGTATATGAACTAGGTTTGCCAGCCCTGTGCCTGGTGGAGACACTCGATGCTCATGGAATCATAATTCAGATAACGACTGTTTTCTGCTCTTTCTTCAACTTAAACTCAGGTACTGCTTAAGAGGTTTCATCTAACTATTTCAGCTATACCTGATTTTAATATTAAGTGGTGAACTTTGAACCAGCTCTAAAATAGACTTTCCATGCCTTAGATCTATCTTTGCAAATAAAATAACAACTTAATTTTTTCAAATTGAAATTCAGCTGTCCAGCCCTCACTTAATGATTTGTGTATAAGTCTGTGAAAGCACATATGCCATTCTGGTGTTAGTATGTGCAGTGTTGATTTTTGAACCAGCTGGGGTTTTTTGTCCTGTACATTAGATCTTAACAGGGTGAATCTGGTCTTTCTTTTTTTAATTATGAAATGTTAATATTACAGATACTTTTTTAGGATGTCACAATTCAGGAATCCTGTAATCAATTCCCTTCAAACTTGGTAGAGAAAAATTTGTGTCTGCCTCAGACCTAACCTTCCAGTATTAATCCCAGTATTCATGTGGAGTGTGAGTGGAGGAGAATGAGTCTTATAATAGAAACTCATCTGCAATCTTAATTATGGAAAGGTTGCAGTGGAAATATATCATTAGAGTACCCTGTTTACACTTCACTTTCAAGGGTAAAACAGCTGCTATAAGGATCTGTAACTGAAACCTTCTGGGATTACACTATACTTTTGCTATTTTGATTAAAATAGCTGCAAAATTTTCATGGAGAAAATCCTCATAGGATTAATTTGGGTGGATGGTAAATCAATATTGCATGCATCTATATGAATTATAAACATACATTCTTGTTAATTAAGTCCTGCCTGCCATGCACCATTGGAAACTGTCCTGTTGTTTGAAGTGATACGTAGAATGGGCAATAATTTATAGACCAAGGGCTCTGGAACCTTTTGTAGAAATCAGGGAACCGATGGTGCCAGAACTGGGGGGAGTAGGGAGCTATGCCCCTCACTTTTTAACATGGGCATAGTTTGTTGATCAGAAAGGTGACCGTGCCTCCCCCCCAAACTACAACCCTCAGATAGGTGCAGAGAAGTGCTGACATGGGCTGCACTTTGCGACAGAACTGATAATGGTGATCAGGTTCCCCGCTGCAAAGTGCAGCCCCTGCCTGCAGTACTCTGCGACTGCCCACAGCTTGCAGTTTGGTGCGGGGGAGGACAATGCTGCTCCCTGCCCTCCCCCAAACTAACCCATGTTAAATAGTGGGGGGTCATGGTCCTCCCACTTTTAAAAGCGAGGGTGCCACCCCGTGGCACCCCTCAGTTCCAGCATCGTTGGTGTAGAAGTATGTGCAGTGACAACTGGTAAAATGCCATAAAACTACTGGTACAAATCTCAGCCTTAGGTGCTCCCTGTGTAAAATAACAAATTCAGTATTGTTAATGGAGGAAGTGTTATGCGTGTGGTGGTTTATCATTTTGATTGTTACTGACTTGAATTGTTTTGGTAAGAAAATCAAAATGTATGTGTCACTTCTGGAGCCCGTCATGCATTCTTCAATGTTATGTTTTAGGCTTTAGAATTCAAGATATGCAAGATGCGCCCCTCTGCAAAATCTCTTGTATGCGGAGAGCAGTGGAGTTACAGTGCTAGCCAAAGATTTGCTTCATTAGTAAATGGCCGTGCTGTCATAGTGAAGGTGTATTCAGTTGTGCACAGTGTTCTGCATGTGGATGTTCACCGTTACTCAGGAATTAAAGAAGTGAACATTCGAGATGTGCTCATTGAAGAGGGCTATGCTGAACTGGCAGAAGAATCATATGAATCAAAAGTATGTATTAAATAAAAAGCAATGTTTTGCCATGTCTGTTTAGTTTCTTAGGTTAATTTATTTCATCTTCTCTTATGGCCTGATATATTGAGCTGAGATTCTGACAACTAAGCAGGGTTAACTCTGGTTAGTACTTAAATGGGGGTATGTATTACAAAACGTACATATTTATATGTAAGACTGTTAATATAATTGGTCTTTGAGATAATTTACATATACTAAAGTAATCATTGTATGGCCAGAACTAAACTGTTTTTGAGACTCTTCCAAACCGATGTCCCCCAGTGAAGAGTTTAATGCTTCAATTAGATGAGTGTTTTGTATAAAGTCTGCGAAGTGCTTTATGAATCAGTGGAAAGTGTTACGGCAAATTACTGGTTTTTGTACTCAAACTTACTTGTCTACACAAATACATGTGCAGTTTCTTCTAGTTTTAAGAAATTTGAACATTTCACAATTTGTTCTAACATTTTCATTTTTTATTTAGCAAAGCAATGAACTCAAAGAATTATATTCAAAACAAATAAAAAATAAGGAGAATGCATTTGTAACGCCAAAAAACCCAAGAGAGGAAGAAAAACGCCTCATTGAAATGTTGTTAAATCGCTTTTCTGCCAATGAATTTGGTACATCAAATTGTAAGGTAACTTCCAAAATGGTTTTATTTCTTTATGAAATTATCAGAACATAATCTGGTGTTTTAGGCCAATGTCCAAGACAGAAAGCCTTTTTCTGACAAGATTTGATATTCTGCCTTAATATTGTTTCAACTTCAGGTTCAGCTCTAATACATCATAAATTTGTGGGGTTCTTGGATATAGATTTGTGAACCAATGAAAGAACTTGATTAAATATTGCCTAGGTAATTAAGGCTGAATTAACAATTTTTGAGGTTTTAAGATTTCTGTGTTAGGTACTGAGTGACTTCAACTTGTGGTACAGCATGTGAAAAGCAACATTTTAATGGAAATAAATGCTTCTCTCTTTTCTCCCCTATTTATATCCGTTTTAATTCCAAAAAATAAATGATGAAGGAATTCAAAATTTACTCCAGGTTTGTGTGTGTTAAGCTGTGGGATGCAGGCAGTACAGATGCTTTTAAAATTTTGTGCATCTCCTGGCACGTCTGTGTTAATCAGAGAGACTCCAGATGGGCAATATACTGGGGGTGCATGTGGGGTCACATGCCCTCCCTCACCCCCCGACAGATTTACTGCTTGGCTTGTACTGCACGTGCTCACATTGACTGAGCATGCTCAATAACACTGCTGAAGCTGGCTGCCCTCACTCTACCCCATCCCTTACACTATTGGCAGGCTCGGGTCATCTCAGACGCCAGAGCTAATCATTCTGGGGAACCATACAACTCTGAGTGATGTCCAAATTAACTATTAATTCGTCTTCGAGTATATGTCCTTATGGATATGCCTCCATAGGATGCATGTGTACCCATTCACTCTCAGCTGAAGAATGAAAAGCAGTGTGTGCCTGCCTGGGCCTCCAAGAGCAACCTCTCCTGTCCGCAAATGAGGGCATATAAGGAGGCATGGACCTGCTGCCACTCAGTTCTTTCTCAGCCACCTGTGACTCGAGATGTAGCAATTGTGTGTCTGTTGAGTCTCAGATTCCCACTTTTCTTGTTTGCCATTTATTCTTTTTTTTCCGTTTTCTTAGTTATTTTATTTCTTTAGTTTTAGACACTTACTTACATTTAAAAGGGGGGTTACCCTCCCCCCGTTTCTCCTTCAGTCCACTACCACGCTGGAGTTTAAGCCCTGTCAGACCTGCTACAGGTTTTTTTCCCCATAGTGGCAGGCATTTGAGCTCTCTCTCCTGCCTTGGAGACACCCATGTTCCATCTAGGTATAAGATCTGTACAGGATTTAAAGGCAGGTCCCAGTGAGGCAAGATTGAAGCTTCTACAGGAATGTTCACTAGTCCCAGTGGGGCCTGCTTCCCTGCTGTACATCAGTCTCAACTTTCTAGACTGCTCTGATGGTAGCTGTACCTTCAGAGACTAGGACTTCTAAGAAGAATCCTCTTTCTCCTTCCAGAGAACCTGAGAGGAGGGATAGATCACTCCATAAATTCCACGTGTAAGGAGATCTCATATCCCTTAAGGGGTACAACTGAGGCGACATCTGAGCATGGTACTGAACCACAGGTGCAGCGTAAGAAGTGTGTGGACAAGTCTTCTGAGAGACAGCACAGGAAGCGGTTTACCTCCGTATCGACTGACACTTCAAGGCACTGAGATACGCACAGGCTTTCTGTGCATGCCCCGGTACCATCATTTTCCTTACACCAGGGCTCCACCGTAAGAAAAGCTCCTCTGTGAGCCTCACCAGTACTGCATTCACTATTTCAGCAACACCAGGTCCTGGCTTCAGTCTTCTGGATACCAAAGCCCTCCAGATTTCTTTTGCTAGAGGACTTGATTATACTGGAGGTAGCAGTCTCTCCTCTACTACAGTCCTTTACCAGGGCCACTTTCTTTGTACTGCTCAGATAGATTTTTGGTTAGATCCAGCCCTCGGTACTAGCACTTATGTCTGAGGCTCCCGCCAACAGCCCATGGGCTGATTTTTCTTCAGACCCTGAGGTCTCAATACAGAGCTCTTTTTCAGCATCTTACCCCCACACCCTTTGAGCCAGTATTCTGAAGCTTTTTCAGACCCCACAAGACATCCTAAAGCTATAGCCTAGGGCTTATGACTATCTGTGTGGGGACCCTTTCTTTATCCCCTCAGTGAGCAATTTTATAGGGTTTCAACCAGAAAGAGACCCCAATACATGCCAGTATGGCATCGTTTACAGGCATCGATTGAACAACCTTCAGTTCCACAGGATTGCCATTCAACACCACACAATCACGGTTCAGTACCTTATGCCCTCTCAGCATTGAGAGACCCTGAGGAGAAGGATGACCCCCAGATGGAGGGAGATTTGACCCCATCAGCTAAATCTTCATCCTCAGATGAGATGGTAATGCTGACCACTTTCAGGCCTGGCAGGACCCTGAGAAATGCCTTGTTGAATTCCTTGTGATCCCTTTAGAGAAGGTCCAGGAGTCTCAACACTCCTTGGTTGACATTTTAAAATATCATCTCTCAAGGAAAAATCACCTCCCCATAAATGTTGCTTAATTATCAGCTGCTGCTCACTGTTTGGCAAACACCTGTCATTATTCAGCCCGCCTGTAAGTGGGAAGCTTAAAAGTACTATATTCCAACCAAGAGCATGGAGAATTTCTTTTCTCCCGCCACCTCAACTCCCTCATGGTGGACAGGATAATAAAGGCATAGACAGGGCCATTCCAGACAGCCCTCTTATGATAGGGAGTTCAAATGTTTATATCTTGTGGGTAGGGAAGGCTACTCCCTAGCAGCTCTCCAATTTCATGTGACAAATATGTTGGCAAAATAAGACTTCAATACATATTTCAAGTTCACTCATTTTATAAAACATCTGCCACAGGACCCGAGAATAATTTCATTTCAGAGGGTCATTTGATACCCAAAACCTTCCTCCAGTCTGCCCTAGATGCCACGGACCCAGCTTCTAAATCCCTAGCTGCGGTTATCTGAGAACATCTTGGCTCCAGTCTTCCAGTTTTCCAAGAGAAATGCAGAATACAGATGAAGACCTTCTCTTTAATGGGCCTTGGGTTTTCAGCTCTGACATGGACTCCTACCTCCACACTCTGAAGAACTCGAGAGCTACCTTACAGTCACTGGGAATTTACGTTCCTACAACCAAGAGACAATTTAGTAAGTCTGAAATGTCACAGCAGTCTAGGCCATTCCAGTACAATCTGCAACAGGCTTTTCCCAGATTTTGGGGCTTTCAGAAGAGGAGATCTAGATGTCAGAAAAGGGGACCACTCTCTTCTACAGCAACATCATCTACACTTTAAGAAACAGTTTTGATATCTTGGTCGAGGCCTTGAGCAACCTAATCCTGTGCTAAATGATTAGATCCAATTCCCCTTTGGAGATCATCTATCCCACTTTCTGCCTGTCTGGGCACAAATTACCTCAGGCAGATGGATTTTTGGAGGTGATTAGCATGGGAAACGCCATCCACTTCCACACTATCTCCTCTCCTCCCCTACCCCCACCTCCATCCCCTTCAGGAATGCCCCTCACAAAAGATTTCTTGAAACAAAAGGTTAAATCTCTTCTACTCTTGGAAGAGAGTGAGCCATTCCCCCAGAATTTGTTGGAAGAGGGTCGTATTCCAACAGTTACATAGTTCCCAAAGGGGGTGGAGGATGGAGATCAGTCCTTGACCTAAGAAATCTGAAAACCTACGTCATTTCCCAGCACTTCAAGATGGTGATGCTAGGCCCTATAATCCCATCCTTAGATGCAAGAGACTGTTTTGTTGATCTCAAACTTCAGGACATCTGTTTTCATTTAGCTATCCTCCTATCCCATAAATGTTTCCTAAACTTCAAATTCGGCTCAGAACACCGCCATGGCCATGGCTCTCCATGGCCCAGAGAGTCTTCACAAAGCTTCTCTCTGCAGTGCAGTCTATCTGTCAATGGGTATAACAGTATTCCCTTACCTGGACAATTGGCTTCTCATGGGTAAGTCAGCTCTAAAGATCCAATCTGCAACCTCCAGGGCTCTAGCCATCAGAATCTCTGGCAGTAGGAAAGTCTAGAGTGACTATGTCCCCAAAGAGAGAGATTCTCCACTTTATCTTGTCTAATTTGACAATACAGTACGATACAGCCCACAGGCAACTGCAAGATACTGTCCACGTGGACCATGTCAGCCTCCACATTCATCATGCCTCGTATGAGACTACACCACAGATGCCTTCAGACCTGGCTAAACTTGATGTATACCCCAAATAGACCATCTCTCCAAATGCATCACAGTACCTCAATATTCTGAACTCTCTCAGGTGATGGAAGGTCTGCTTGGGAATCCCATTCTCACATCCCCCACCCTTGAAGATCCTCAAAACAGATGCTTCTCTTCTGGGAGTGGGGCTCACCCACAGGGCCACAACCCCAGGGCAAGTGGTCTGCACAAGAGGTCACGCTGTTGGTCAGCATTCTGGATCTGAATAATTAGTTACATTTGCCAACACTTCCTTTACATCATACAGGTTCACTCCATCAGAGTAATATTAGACAACAGAGCTATGTATTATGTCTACTGACAGGACAGAGCAAAATCTCAGTCCTTATGCACAAAATCACTAAGGCTGTGGAACTGGTGATTTTCTGTCATATAGGAATCTCCACAATCTGTTTTCTTGGCCAACTGAATACTATTGCAGACTCCCTGAGCAAACACTTCCTTCAGGACCATGAATAAGAGTTCAGTGATTGTCTCCCACAACATCTGCCAGGCTTGGGGATCCCCAGAAGCAGACCTTCTTGCCACCCCAAACAATGTAAATTGCTGTCTTTTTAGCTTCAAGGGAAGCTGTGGTTGTAACTCATTGGGAAGTGCCCTCAGAACACTGAGGCCCCATATGCTACTGTATGCTTACCCACCTGTACTTCTGATCCACAAGAGTTTACTTAAGATGCATCAGAAAAGAGAACGGGTTATCTTCATATTGCTGTCCTGACAAAGACAAGTGTGGCAATAGAGAACTGGTTTAATTTCTCCCTGGCAACACCTCTTCAACTTCCTCTCAGGAAGGATCTCCTGCCACAGAATTTGGGGACCTTGACCCATCTCAATCCTTCATCTTTAAACCTTTGAGCATGGTTCCTAGATGATATTGATCATGGAACTAACCTGTTTAGGTGAGATCTAGTCAGTTCTCCTATCTAGCAGGAAACCTTGTACTCACAAAACTTACTTTCAGAAGTGGAAACACTTCCACTCCTGGTGTTCCATTCACTCTTCCCAATCCTCAGAGGTTCCACTCTCCAGAATCTTTGACTGTCTGTTGGATTTAGACACAAGGCCAATCAGTGAGCTCAGTCAGAGTATATCTGGCTATCGAAGGCTTCTTGATCTTTACCCCCCTACTACAGCTGGAGTCCTCGAGGGCTTATACATCTTGTTTCCCCCTAGACGGAACCAGGCCCTCCAGTGGGACCTCAGTTTGGTTCTCAGTACTCTGAGAATACCTCCATTTGAAACAATGGCTACCTGTTCTCTCTTCCACCTCTCTCTCAAAACTATGAGGAACAAAATGGAAGATCTTGTTTCCTCCCAAAGGTCCTTGGGAATAACATGTAAATCAAGAGATTCACCTGCCAGGGTTCCACCCAAAACTTCATACCTCCAGGGAGATCAGCCTTCCTCCACGAGACTTCAGAAGGGCCCTCGCCTTCTACCTTGACAGGACTAGGACCTTATGGTTCTCTCCTAGGCTATTGATATCATTTGTAGAGAGGATGAAGGGTCAGCCTATTTCCACTCAGACTGTCCAAGTGGGTTTCTGGTTGTGTCTTAAGCGGCTATGAATCTGCAGGGATGCAGCCCCTCAGGGTGTTGACATGTTTCACTAGAGCTCAGGCCACATCTGTAGCTCTACTGAAGGATGTTCTCATAACATAAATTTGTAGGATTGCAATTTGATCTTCCATTCACACCTTTTATCGAGCATTACATCTTCCAAGGTTGATACTACCTTTGTGATGCAGGCCTCCAACCCATTTTGGACATGCCGCCTCCTCACTGAGTTACTTCTTGGGAGTCACCTCTGGTGGAACACCAACAGGGACACATACTTGAAGGACAGGTTACTAACTTTACAGTAATTTGACTTCAAGACGTTTTGTTCCTATGGCTGCGTCACCTCCCATTCTTCACAGCAGTGAGAAGGAACTGAGGGGTGGTAGGTCTGATGTCCTTTCTGGATGCACGCTTTGCCTCCAGTCAAGAGTGCATGAGCTCACACATATCCTAACACATAGCACCCATAGGGACAAAACATCTTGAAGTACTCAAATTACTGCAAAGTAAGTAATCTCTGGTGAATCTAGAAGATCTACTGTATCTTATATAAAAAAAACTACACTTTTTTTTTCAATATTCATTGAATATATTTAATTACCACATTCAGCACATAAACATAAAAGTAATTCACTACTGAGTTCACCTTTAATCTCGGATCCATATCAATATTCTTTTTAGTTAGGCTTGGAAAGATTAAATTTTTTAGATTAGATTAGATATCAGTAAACACTGATTTCACTGTACACACACAAACTAATGGAAGGAAATTTCCATCAAAATAGAAATTTACAGATGGGCAAAGCTTTTTAAAAAAGCAGCTGCTTGAGAACTTTTTAGAATCAAAATCCTGTGAATAAGGGTTCTTACAAATGAACTAGTGAGTGAATAATAAATACAGGTATGATTTGTTGAATTTAGAATATTTACTTTGTATATCTTGAGGTGATGTTGACAGTTTGAGTTTTAATGGTTTAGAAAGCTTTAACATTTTGATTCTGAACATCCACAGTGTTTGAATAATTGTCTCCCCCCTATGGTTTCATTCAACTGTGAAAATTTAAATCCATAAAAATCTTTTTTTTTTTTAAAGGCTTAAAATAAACATCGATGTCCATCAAAATTATATTTAAAAAAATCAAATTCTACCAAGCCTGTTCTTAGTGCATGTAGGAGCACACTCTGGTAGTGGTACATCTATGCTATGACCTCCAAAGCAGAGTCCGATACAGCAAACCTTTCCTCATCACTATTTTAATTAACTTACTTTTTCTGGGTATTTGCTCTCCCATGCAACTGCCTGAAAAGCCAACTCAATCTCAGAATCTTACAGTGCATCCCATAGTCTCTCTTTTCTATAACTGTAGGGTGAGGACAAAATTGATAAATTGCAAATCTCTATTGCTAGTGCACATCATCAGTTAAGCTGTAGTCACCATCAGGATCTACAGCGACAAGCAAATGGTATGGTTGTGTGCATTTATTTATGATAACTTGAATGTAAAAACATATGGAAAATAAGTGCTGCCTTTGGTTTCCTGTCAAGTAGACCAATATAGATGTGGTAATAGAAAGTTATTGCAGCACATTAAGTATTATTGGTGATACAGCAGATGGCCCAGGCAAACTCAAAATTGTTAATTTGATTGAATCTCATAAGGAAACATAGCCATAACTAAACAGTGAATATTGATCACTATGTAAAAATGTGTCCTATACTGTACTCGGATTATGTGTTAACCACCTTCTGTGTTTTTTATATTTCAAATCTGGTGTCTGAAATTAGGCTCCTGATTTAGGTTTCAGTCTTCCAAATACCCCCATGCACACTTAATTCACACAAGTGGCCCCATAGAACTCAATGGGACTACTCTCATGCAAAAAGTTAAGCATGTGCATAGGTGTTCACAAGAGTAGATACGTAGATACTTGAATAAAAATGGCCTGATTTTCAGAGGTGGTGTGGAACCCCTGCTCCTTTTGATGCTGAATGCTCTGCTTCTGTGACAAGAGGCAGTTTTTATTTAGGTGCCTAGATATAAATTTAGGAGCGTAACTTTAGGCACCCAGGTTTGAAAATGTTGGATGTTAGTATATATGCCCAATAAAGTATTAATATATATTAATTTTTGTTGTTTTTTATTTTCATCTGAAAACTGACTTTTCATTTATTAAAGGATGATTGTGAAAGGGAGAGGTCCAAATATTAGCTAACGTGAATGTCACTTGACCTATCTTGTTTTCAAAGGCAGTGCTTCATGGCCCCTTCAATCCTTATGAGATGAAGTGTCACAGTATGACCCGAATTTCCAGGTTCAGGTATGATAAAGCTGTCATTGTGAATTGCAGGCAAGCCATTATATTGGTAGATAATAAGTTACTGGAATATACATTTTCACATCTTCAATTTTTTTATTAGTTTATTAATTTACCATTATGTTTAAATACTATTACTTCCGTAACACTGTTGAAGTAAAAAATAAACCAACAAAAAACCCCTGTAATGTTAAAATTTCTGAGAAGAATGGGAGAATTTATTGAAGCAGTTCTAATGGCTGCAGAAATTGTATTTATCTAGAGTACAAGACTGGGAGCCTGGATTCATATCAAAACTTGACTCACTAAATAGAGTGAGTTTTATTGGCTTTGCACACTTATGGCTGATTCATAATTTTAAAAGGATTTTTTAGATACACATTTGTATTTTCTTTCTTACTGACAGTAAATATATTTTGTCATTTTTCCTAGATGTGTCTGCGTAGAAAAGGAGAGTATAAACTCTGTAATTGTCAATAATACCCCTGAAGATCCATTTCAGAAAATATTGGTTGCTGCTTCTGTATCAGTAAATGCAACTGGTAATTCTAAATACATATGTATGTGTTTCTTATTTTTCTCACTTTCTTTTCTTTAACGTCTTAACGTTGTCTATATGAATAGCCGCGGAACTAAATATATCTGTCACTGAAATTCTACCTACCAACTGCTTAGAACTTGGTTATACTGTTCAGGCTTTCTGTTAATTACCAGTTTTTATGCTTTTTTGTAATAGGATCTACAATGTTGTTAAGAGAAACGTCTCTGATGCCGCCGGTTCCTGGGCTACCAGCACTCCTCAGTATGTTATTTGCTCCTGCTATAGAACTCAGGTATATATGCATTTTTTAAGAATGATAGAATTATACTTAGCAACTTGAAAGATTGATGATTGGAGCAGGTTGATTCTGTACACCTTCAATAATGATGTGTTTTTTATCACCTTCTCCTACACTTCTCTTGTTTCTTCCATCCTCTACCAGCAGTGGTATATTATATTACTAAATGATCAATGTTGGATGTATATGTGAATTTGGTATTCTAGAGTTTGCCTTCATGAAAACTTTATTAAGTTCTTGAGATGTTGCTGTACGTCTAAGAGGAGGAGGAACTGTACCAGTCCTAGATCTGCATGGTGGAGCAGGGTTTTGTGTATTTTAGGGACTGCTGGCTGTTGAGAGGGTAAATTGCTGTTGAATTTCTTATTCTTTTCACATGTGTCAGGGATATCTGGAGCCATGTATAGGCATCCTTTTTAAAATATATATATATAAATCAAATAAAATTAGGAACCATTAGGAAAAGGGTAGATAATAAAACAGAAAATATCACAATTTCACTATATAGATCTATGGTACACCCACTCCTTGAATACTGTGTGCCATTCTGGTTGCCCCATATAAAAAAAGATATATTAGAATTGGAAAAGGTACAGAGGAAGGCAGTGGAAATGATTAGAGGTATGGAACAGCTTCTGTATGAGGACAGATTAAAAAGACTAGGACTGTTCAGTTTAGAAAGAGAGGTCTATAAAATCATGAATGGTGTGGAGAAAGCAAACGGGGAAATGTTATTTACCTCTTCACATAACAAAAAAACTAGGGGTCACCTGATGAAATTAGAAGGCAGCAGGTTTAAAACAGACATGAAGAAGTACTTCTTCACACAACACCCAGTCAACCTGTGGAACTTGTTGCCATGGCCAAACGTATACCTGGGTTTAAAAAAAAAATTAGATAAGTTCATGGAGTTTAGGGCTCAATTAGTCAAAATGGTCAGGGATGCAAACCCAGGCTCTAGGTGTCTCTAAACCTCCAATTGCCCAAAGCTTGGACTAGATGATGGGGATGAATCACTTGAAATTGTTTTGTTCTGTTCATTCCTTCTGAAATACGTGGCACAGTCAGAAGATAGGATACTGGGCTAGATGGACGGTTAGTTTGTTCCTATATAGCTGTGCCTACTGTGACGGAGTCAGGCCAGACGGCTATGCAAGAGTACTAAAAGGCATGTATATTAGCCCCAGGCTCAGCAAAGCCCTATTCCCTGGGTGATTCAGCTGGGGCTGCTTAGCTAATTAGGCCACCTGGGGCTGTTTAGCTAATTAGGCCACCTGGGGCCAATCAAGGAGCCCCGCCCCAAACACGTAAAAGCCTGCAGTTCAGGCAGGCAGCTGTGGAGTGAGGAGTTTGGAGTAAGGAGGTGTGGAGTTTGGAGAGTAGAGGTTGAAGTTTACAGATTGGAGTTTGCAGTTCGAAAACCTGCAGATTGGAGTTGGCAGTTTGGAGCTGGCGGTCTGCAGTTTGCAGCCTACAATCTGCAGAAGCTTGGAGTTTCCACAGTTGCTGCCACAACACCGGAGGCAGATGACCCAACTGGAGAAGCAGGGAGCGGGCCATGGACTGACCCAAGGGAAGGTAGTAGGACTCAGGGGCAGAGCAGGCCCGTCTCCTCCCTACCCCTCCGGCTCACCTTCCCCCAGCTGCACCACCGGCCGGGCCGGAAGAGCGCAGGACCCACGGGGGTGGAGTATATCTACCCCCCCCTTACCCTGTTACACTACATTCTTGCATTCTCACGTTCTTAAATAAAACAAGATCAGATCCTAGGCAGACAAAGGGTTTGTGTTGTGATAGCACTTTCAGATCCTATCGAAACCCATCATGGAAGGAGTTTGAGAAACTTGGAAACCTTTAAAGAGATACAATTAATGAATTAGAAACTGAAGTAAATAAAACATCGTTTGAATCTATATGTTGGTATGAATTGATATGTATAATGGAAATGCAATGATTTATAGCATGGGTTATAACCTTTAAAACACAAACTGGGGTCACTGCAGGTCACTAAACACAAAGGATGCTAAGTTTCCTTAAACTAAACTCTGGTCTGTATATGTTCAGTACTCTTAAGTATTGAACAGCTGCTAGTCACAGCTTCACTGCTTTTAAACTAGTTAGGCAAAGAAAATGTGAATGCTATTTTGTTGTGATGCTGCATCAGCATGATAATACAGTATCCCAGCATCATGATGTAGTGTCATTACAAGGTGTTGCATGAACCTAAAAATTGTTCTGGGATCCTTACCTATCCCATAGGCTAGGCTGTATCAGTAACTTGGCTTTTGTTTGGCAATCCAAATGTTTGTTCATATGAGGATATCACTATATGCAATCACAGGGTGTGATTGCTGCTTGTGTAGACACACCTTAGCTAGCTTTAATTGAGCTAGCTCAGTATTCAAGCAATGAAGCCCAGGGTTCCAGGCATGCTTGTACAGCTAACTTGCATATGTCTGCTTGAACTGCACTCAAACCCAGCAGTTGCAGAATAGATCTATTCTGAGCATTGATATTCATGTTAATGTGGGATATAAATTAGATTCTGGGTGTCTCAGATATGAGATTGCTTTGTTTTCTTTAATTTCATCTTTCCAAAATTTCAGTTCAAGTTTTCATTTTATTTAGGGTTGATGAAAGTGGAAAGACTTTTATTGGTGTTCTTTGTGGTTTGGGGTGGAATCAGACTCTTGGAACTTCAGTGCTTCCAGAACATGACATGGAACTGGCATTTGATGTGCAACTTGGTATGGATGACATAGTAGAGGTAAAACATGCATAAGAATTGTTCTCATTGTAGTAGTGCATGTCTGGAATCTAGCAGATGTCAGAAATTGTTAGCTGTTGCAGTTTTATTTCCTGATATCTAGCAACCTTTGGCAGAATTTTAAAGTTGTCTAATTTTTAGTGAAATTGCCCGTTTATAACCCTGAACTGATCTTGTGTGTCAGAAACTAAGTTTAAAAACTCTGCAGTAGTTTCATTAAACTTTATTGAACAAAGTTGAAAATTGAATGCAATACATTATCATCTTTTTAGACAGTTGTATATAATTAAGCAGTAACTAAATATCAATGCTGTGCTAATCAAACTCCTATAGAAGATGGGTTTTTTGTTTTTCTATGTAATATTAAAACCTTTTAATTATATTTTTGCTATAAAAGATTAATGCTATTTAAAAATACACTTAGTCATAGAAGATTAGACATTTTTATATAAAATTATATACATAAATGGTTTTTCCTCAGATGTCTTTGCTAATGTTGATATAAAAATGAACTGTCCGTGTTCATTGAACCATACTAGAAAAACAGACACAGGCATGCATGCGCACATACATCCCTAAGTATAATCTGAAATTAAACAGAAGCTGTTGTTTGAGCTGTTTATCATCATGTATCACTGCAATGTTTACAGATAAACATCCTAAGAACAGCCATTAACAAACTGGCTTGTGATGGCCCAAATTGCCCAAGGTATCTTGGACAAGAGAAAATTGCACAGCTGCAAGAGAATGCTCGTGAGAAACTTTTAGGGTAAGACTACTTTTCTTGATGATATTGTTTGTTGTCATAGTTGATAGCAAACAGAATTCACATTTGTTTTCATGCTTCTGACTGGTTTATTGATTTATCTTGATTTATTTTGGCTGTTTATAAAGCAATAAATCCAATAGTTTCTGCTTTGTGGATAAAATTGCTTTCAAAATATTTCTCGTTTTCAGTATTTTAATATAGGCTTCAGTCTTATTGTTTCCATTGTTTATAATTTTACTGGTACTGTAACACTAGGTCAACAGGAAAGCCTAACAGTTATTAGCATCGTGAAAACTAAAGACAGCAAAACCTGGTGCTAAATTTATTCTGCCTTCACTAGCATAAAGAATAAATAGAATATACTTGAATCTTTACCAGTCCCCTTCCTCCTTAAGGGTTGATTTCAATACGAAAAAATGACTGCAAATGGCACCTTCTTCCTCAGCAGATCTCCCAGTATTCAGAGTCCTATCTAATAGTTTTAATGACTTTATTACTTTAAAAAATATGGAGTACCTCACAATGAAATCAAAAGCTGCTCTGAAAATGTCTGTAAATTTCTGTTGGATATTACTTCTGTTAATACTTCAAAGCTGAATACAGCTAAGAGAAACTAAACTGGATTCCATTCCTTCTCATGCATCATAAAAATAATTCTTTGTAAAGTTATAAATAACTGTAAGACCCAATCATTTGAAAATAGTCCAGTTGTACAGAAGTAGAGGGCAGAACTTGGCCAGCAAAGGGACAGATCCAGCTGGACTGTTGGGTTTGCAAGACAAGCGTTTACAAAAACATTGTCTTTTTAAACAGAGCATATTTTATCTGGTATTTGAGACTATAACATTTAAACCCACAATCCCTTTTTAGAGCAGAACTGCACTTAAATTTATTGCTCATCCCCAAATCTCCTCTTTGTTAGCTCTAAACTTTTCCTACAGACCTGTCTCCATCTCCATTCACAGATGCCTTGTCTATACTGAGTGGCTCTGTCCAGGAGCGCTGTTTCAGATTTTGGTAGGGTGGGGCAACTTTAACCATGATTCCAGGGACTATTTAGGCACCTGAAAACTCGAGGGTTTTCTTGCTAGTAATAAGTTAGAAATTTAGTTGACAGAAGCACTGTACCTAATTCCTATATAAAGAAAAAAATAAACCCCAATTAAGCCATATTTTAAGTTTATTTTTAAATGTACATCAGGAGATAATACAACAAAAAATTCCCAATCCCAAATCTGACTAGGCAGATGATAATGACAAAACTGATTTAGGCCACTACAAATGAAAGAATTTTAAAAAGTTTAATGTAGTTGGTAACTACTTATGTGTTTTACTTTCTGCATTTCTTGAAGTGTAGAAAATGGGGGGGGAGAGGAATCAGTTCTTTTACTTGTAATTCATTTCACTTTCAATGTTCTGATAAGTGCCCCAATGGTTGGGTTGCAAACACTGCACAGGAATCTTGGTCTAAGAACTATTTTCAGTCAGATACATAGCCTTTTAAAAAAGGCTTTGGAATCTTTTTTTGTAGTCTCTGGTTTTATAACTGTGTGTTTTTGGTTTTTTTAAAAAAATAAGTCATAGGTGCTGGAACTAAGGGTACTGGGGGTGCAGCATCTCCTGGCGTGAAGTGGTTTCCATTATATACAGGGCCAGCACAATGGCTGCATGATCTTTGGATTATTCTTGGGCATGATATTTTCGGAGATCTTTCTATCATGAAAGAAATTTTCAGATTGTGTTGTAACTTGATCATCTTTCACCACTGACATAAATAAGATTGTACTAAACTACAGGGTTAAGATGAACATTTAAAAGTTTGTCAAGGTGGAAAGTGCCATTAGAGAGAAAGTATGTGTATTAATTAACAAATGGAGGAGGTGAAATTAATGATGGCTCAAAAATAACTGAGATACCAAACTTTACAAAAATCTCTTTAAAAAATCACTATCTAGAATGTAATTAAGTGATGGCTGTTAGCAGCATGGATCTACAATGAACAAATTTTGGCAGCCCCACCTTACTAATTTTTTATATAGGCTTGGGTTTATGTTCACTGAAGGTTTTATACAATTAATGATAAATAAAAAGGATTAAGTTGGAAGGAGGTTTCTAGTGTGTAGCTGTAGGGATTTGAAAGCGTAAACATCAAACTTCAATGAAATTCACTGAGGTAGTCAAGTTTGAGACTCTGGCTGCCTCAGAAATATTAGAGAGTAAGTACAAGGCAAGAGGAGCTAAGATTACTTACCAGGACAAGAAGGACATAGAGCACATCACACACAGCTACAATGGCTGCTTGAGGGCAGCAGTATCTGCATATACAAAGGACCAACAACTCCTCAAAATGTATTCTGGGAAAAAAGCCTTAGAAAAGTGCAACCTTGGGGAGATATGGTAAGATTAAGACATTCACAGCATTTGTATGTAACAGCCTATGTGGACCTACCTGGTAACCTGAGCCAGCAGAAGCCCAATGTAGGAAAAGGAAAGATTCTCACAATGCGTTAAAATGGCAGAAAAAATGGCCACACTGACCATTCAGTGAAAAATTAGAGCATTGGAAAAAATGAGAGAGCTTTAAATGTAATTTAAGCAATATTTGTGGTGTGACAGCATTTACTTATTCCTTTACGGTAGGGAACGAGTCTAGGTGGTCATTCTTCAGCGCTGCTCTTGCAGCCTGAAACTTCAAAAGCTGGGCTGTCTGCGGATAATTACCTCCTGAATGTGCCTGGGCTCCTGCTGTTGTGCTGTGTCTGTTGGTGTCACAAGGTCAAGGCGCTTGCTCCTTCCTTTTTAACATATCAGTGTGAAGCGGGGGGCAGATCATGGTGAAATTTGCAACATCTTCAAACTAAGCACAAATCCTGCTGAGAGTTTGCTGTGCTCCCACCAGCTGAGCCTGTTTGTTTTTTCAAGATTGAAAAGTGCTGCGAGGCTCCCAGCCCTGATATTGTCTCTGCCACACACTGCATTCCTATTGGCTTTGCAAAGACGAGGCCAGTGAGGAGAGGGGGGAAGAGGAGCAAGCAAAGTAATTGCATTGCTCCGAGTCCTGGCTGATGAGGAAAGGGGAGGGGAGAAGTTGCTCTCAGCTGTTTCAAAAAAAATCAGAATAGGGCAAATGCCATACCCTGCCATACCTATATGGCACCCCCTAGCTCTGTCGATGCAAGGCACACAAGTTACATTACATGCTGACATCGACATACCATGCATTGAGTAACTGCGCTGTCTTCACTACGCCATGTCAACTGGAGATGCTTGACTCTTCGACATAGCTTACTCTCCTCGTTCTGGTGGAGTACTGGAGTGGACAGGAGAGCACTTGGCAATCAATTGAGTGAGTCTTCACCAGACCCACTCAGTCAATTGCCACTGCATTGATTGCTCCAGCACTGACCGAGCCCACAGTGTAGATATGTCACTCTTTCATTTGCTGTCTTCATTCTCTTTCCTGTATTCCCACCCCGTTCGTACCTCTCTTTGCCTGTCCAAAAACCTTTGAAGTCAATCTGTGCTTTTTCCAGTATTTACAAAACTTTCAAAAAATCAAATTTAATAAGACAAGTCATGATATTCAGTAGTACTGATGAATACATGCCTAAGGTTCACTAGTTAATGATTTATTTAAATTGTTATACCATGTAAAGAAAAATCTGTCAAAATAAATATAACTTTGTTAAAGAATCTAAAATATTAACCTACAAAATAAAAATGATGACGTTCCTTTGGTAAAAGTTAATAGTCTTGTCCTATATTTCCTTCATCTCTGTGGAAAATGTGTTCTGTTGATAAATCTTTTGCCATACAACAAAACAGTGTTAAAATCCAAAAACTTAAGTATCCTGTTCTTCAAGATTTGTGGATCACAGTATCCAGAAACCAAATTTCAGGAGTAAAACGACATTTTGCTTTTACTCCCAAATATCAGAAGCTGAGCATACTCTGGCTTTGAAGGAAGAGACTATCTGGTAGCATAGTGTTGCATTGTATATTTTATTTTTCCCCCTATATAAAATCTTTTTCCGCCTGTATTTCTAAGGTTTTCTGATTACTTTTTGTTTAATGCACAGAAAAATGCTTTACTTTTATGCACATAATATCTTTTCAGAATCAGGCTAAGGCTTTTTCATGGTTTCCCCTCTGCAATTTTTTTAAATTAACTGTGTTTACAACATGTCACCACTACTTAAGCATACAACGTGTATTTGAAAAACACATCTAGACAGAATTAATTAAAATGTATCATTGTACTTCACACAGCTTGAGGGAAATAACTGGGGCAGATAGACAATCTATAGTAATTGAGTTGTTACAGAAAACAAAATGATCTAAAAATAGCTAAAATATATATTCAGATGAATAAGCATACATAAATTTATGGAATAAATGACAGTCACAGTTTGTAGCACTTTGTCAAATAAATTATACCAATTTTTTTCTCAGAATACAGTTTTAAAATAAACAGTTTCACTAGGGCATGATTTTATCTGTGACTTTTCACATTGGAGACATAGTATTAGATAAATGAACAAATTAGAATAACCTGAAAATATTAACATTTCGTTCAGCACAGTAATATAATGTATTTCCAATACAAATGTTTCATTAGGTATTTAGATTTAATTAAATAAAGTTGGGTTTCTTAAAGATGTTTTTATGAAATTTCAGTTTAATCTGCAAATCGAAACCCCGAGAAGTAATTGCTCCCAAGTGGTTTGGGAAACCATATGATTGGAATCAGGTAATGCTATAATTTTCTAAAAAATGTAAATGAATGGATTATTACTATATTCCTTCAGATCTGGAGACTTAAAGTAGGTTCTGATCAGACGATCACAAGTAAGTTTTTGTGTCAGTGTAGTCATTTTGCAGATAACTTAACCTCATGAGCAGAGATGATTTGGTTAACACTAGAAATACTATAGGTTGGGATATGAGGTGCGTGGATAGATCTGTATGCTTTGTCTGGCTTTTGTAATGCTTTCTGTTTAATTTTGTGAACACTAATATTCATTATTTCCAAAACAACCACTTCTGAAACTTACAGTGAAGGAAGATTTCTGACAGGGAGTTGTCATTCATTGATTGCTGCTCAGTAGGGTATAAATTTTATTACTATGTCTGAAATTTTTTATTCCCCCTTTAGAAATTAATCTTTTGGTACTTCCACTCAAACACCATAAAAGTAACTAAACGAAAGGAAAGTCAGTGACTGGTGTGTTTGTTACTTATTTTGTAATTATACAAATTACACTGCAGCATATGTTGGATTTTATTGCTGGCCATTGTGTTTTCAAACAATATTTCCTTTTTATAGTTCAAGAAACCCACTGGGTTTAGGGTCAGATAGGGAGGTATAAGTTTAGCTATTTCGAAGAGTTTCCTGCAGCTCGAAAGCAGGGTTCTTGTTTGGAATAAGTCTTAGTCTGCCCTGCTGGTCTGTTAGAAATCTTCCCTAAGTGGGTCTCCCCATGCAACCAGATTTCCACTGCAGTTTGTTCATAGCCAGTTTAGTGGACCATGAACCTGCAGGAATGAGGCTGGTTCTGATACTGAGGTCTACTAGGTTTTATATGTGTTTGGTGGTGGAGGAAGGGAACTGGGTGATTTCCTAAAATGGATAAGTGAAGCGTTTAGGTCTCTTCTTGAAAGGGAAGAAAAGTCTGAGAAGATTGGATGAGCAGAGGGCAAATATGCTCATCCTCATCACAGTTTGCTGAGGGGAGTGTTTATTTTCTTTTAATTTTGCTGTAAGGTTGTCATGTACTGATTTTATATTATAGGGTTATAAATGGACAGAAAATATCTGTCCTCTATAGCTCTAGTACAGGATATGCACATTCCCACCTTTTATGATATCTTGCATGAGCAAGAGGTAGCGCTTGCTACTCATTTTTCAAATTTCAGTCGCAATTCAGTAGTACTCAGTGTCAAAATGTGCTATTGTGCCAACTCTTTCTCTCAGGGAAAACTACGCTTAAGATTTTTTAGATGCTCTTAAACCTCACAGTACTATGTTACCTTCAACGGACACACACACTCCTGTCCCTTCTTAACTGCCTAAGGAACTGAAAAACATATGGCTGACCTTTATTCTTGGTGTATGTGCATGGGAGATCAGTTCACTGTTGTTCTAAAGCAATACTCTGTACTGACTCCTCTCCCAATATGCACATGTATATTGTATATGCACATGTATATTGTGTGTATATATATATATGCGTGTTCATTTTGACCTGATAATTCAAAGAATAGCAACTCATGGATTTTTTTTACTTGGTACAAAAAATAGGAGAACATAATCATGTGGCGAAATGAGCGTTTTCCTTTTGTTTATCCACATCCACATCGGCTTTATTTTTTTGTAAAAGCAAGTTGGTGTGTAAGCCATATACCAACATGTCAGTGTATCTTAAGTCTGAGGGACCCAGGACATCTTATTTTATGTATTTACAAAATGCTTACATTATTAATTATATACTTGATAAGTAAAGCCTGTGGACCTGAAGTGGAGAATTCTGAGTTTTTATAGTAATATTTATCTATTTTTTAAGCACGCCATACAGAACAAAGCTTGTAGGTATTGGAACAATCAAAAAGTTATTTGAAAACAAGGTAGTGGGGAAAAAATCTTCTCACGTTTGCATCTTTCATCTTGTATGAACTTACACCTTTCTAACGTTGTAATTTTGCTTTTTTTCATTAGGTGGATTCAAAACTTATCATTGATCAATCTGAAAGGCAGAATGAAAGAGGAAAGAACACTTTTCTTTACCAGCTACATAAGCTGGTTGTTTTAAATACTTAAATATTTCAAGAAATCCTTAAAAGAAAGAAATGTTAAAACAAATTTTTAGTTTTAATTTTACTGCTGTTTTCTGGATGATCCTTAAAGGTTGTCTCCACTTCACTCTGATCCTAAAGAGGAAGGTAGTATGCAGTTTGGAACGTCCTAATGGGTTTTTTTTTTTTTTAAATAAGATAAAGAAATGTATTGTGACCTTTTCTCCCAAAGATTGAGGATCAAGGTACACATATACTAAAAATACAGTTCTCAGAACAGATTTGTTTAGAGCAAGATGCTTTTTTTCTTTTAATGTTTGAGACAATTTTTCAGAAAGCACCCAATAAACAAAAGGAGTATAAAATAGATAGTTGTTTAGCTCTTTTGCTAAAGCACACAACAGCTAAAGATGAGTAAGTTTTTTTTGTCTTTTGAAGTAAAATATATTGTTGCATGTTACATTTTACATATGCTTTATTTGTATGTTACTAGTATTTGAATAATAAATCATACAGCAAATTTGCTAATTTGGTTTGTATAATTAAAAAGTGTGATAAAGGGCTACAAAAGAGTACTACTATTTGGGTTCCGGGATGTGGATGGGCTTGTGTCTGCCCACGGCTAAAAGCCCATCCCCCAGCCAAAGGGGAGGCGCTACTGAGCCTGGGACAACTGATTGGAGGGGACAATGAATGAAAAAGCAGGAATGGGTGAGAAGGTCAAAGGGCTAAATGAAAGGTAACCTGAAGGGGACACCGGGCAGAGAACCCCAGACAGTGCCCACAGCTCCTCAAAAGTGGCTAAGGAGTCAGTGGACACGGCCCAGAGGAATTTTGTTCAGATACAAGATCAGATGGAGGAATGGAAATAGGCCCCACAGTCGCAGAGCACCTCCTCAGCAAACATCCCCTCCCTGGTGTTTTAGATCCTCACCTTGGCCAAGGTGAGGAGAAGGTTCATGAGGACATCCTGTGATTTTGTGAGGCTACAGATGGGGTGTGCGTAGATCAGAAGGTATGGGGAGAAGTGCAGTGAGAACTTCAGGAGGAGGTTCTGGAGGAGCTGGAATAGGGGCTGCAACCAGGCACACTACAGATATATGTGTGCCAGAGTCTCCTTCACACCGCAAAGGGGCAGGGATGGAATGAGGGGTGAATCACCAGATTACACGCCCGTGCTCACGGCTCCATGAAGGCGCCTCCAGCTAATATCCCCGGCGGACCATGAAACCAAGGTGGAATACAGACTGTCCCATTGTGGCTCCTCATCCTCGATGGATTGAAAGAGATCCCACCACTTGGTGTCAGGGCGGGAAATGGAGAGTGTGGCGCATGAGCGTTTAGAGATGTGCCCAGGGCGTGGTTCGGAAGTGCACTGGCTGCAGATGCTGCAGCTGGCTCGGGATGTGTGGAGGAGGTGGCTGGGGGGCTTGTGGGGCAAAGACCCGATGAAAAGGTCCAGAGGGCCTGGGGTGAGGCGTGTGGGGAGCACCCTCTCACAGGACCAGTTCAAGGTAGACCCGAGCAGTGAGTGGTAAGACTGCCCTCACCTCCTGGAGTATGCGCCAGGGGATTTGAAGGGTGGAGAGCCCCATGAGCCAACCCAGCACTTGAGGATCCACCAGTACATCTGATCATAGTTCAGGAGGTCTCTGATTTGGTGACTTCTGCCAGGACCAGCCTATGGCATGCTGGGAGGTACTCAGCCACCTGCATGCTGAGATGGGGGATCCTGTAGCAGGGGCTCTGTGAGGAGATCCACCCCCTTGGCAGCTGCCATGGACCTGGTTGCCGAGACCAGTTTTCAGGTCTGGAGGAGGTCCTGGTAGAAGACCGACAGCTTGGCAATGTCTTGCAAAAGACCTCTCGGGTGGAGATAAAAGAGCTGCCAGTAGTATTGGAGCCCTCGGAGGAAGATGTGCGCCCGTGTACTCCACGCCGGACTATGCACTATAAAGGAGTCTCTGCAGGGTCTGGAGACAGAAGGCATGAACCTGGCTCCAGATGCAGCACAGGCCCTGCTCCCCTTCCTACAGGGAGGCTCAGGACCCTTGTGGCGAGCCAGTGCAATCATGGCCAAAAGCACTCCAGGATGAGCTTTTGGAGGTAGGCTAGGAAACTTGGGGTAGGGTCCAGGATCTTCAGTCAGTGCCAGAGCATGGACAGAACCAGCTGGTTAACCACCTGCACTCCACTGGATGGCCTAAAACACCAGAGCACTTGACCCAATTGACCCAGGCTGAGAGAGTCAGGGCCTGTGTCCCGGGGCAAGCCTGCGATGGGTGTCCCCGAAGGGTGGGCGCGCCCAGCACCGGAGGATCGGCCGCCCACCACTCGACACCGGAGAGCTCCTCTCCTCCTTCCTCTTTGGACGAGGCTGTGCGGCACTGCTCGAGATCGTCCAGGTGGCACCGCTCATCGTCGGCGTCAAGTTCCAGCCTGGCACCGAGACGGTGTTCTTGGCACCGTTCGCCAGTATCCGGGAAGAGGCGTCGCAAGTCGTCCCTCTCTCGGCACCGATCATCGTCTTTGTCAGCGTCGCCCCACCGTTGGCACCGCAGACGACGTCGTTCTTCAGGATCGTCCGGCAGCGGGTCCCGGAGCGGCTCTTCCCGGCGTTGCCGCTGGCACCAATCTCCTGGCTCGGGATCCCGGACCCAGCGCCAGGAGGAGTTACTCACACCAGCACCGCAGCCGGCACCGGCACTGCCGTCGGCACTGGTACCGCTGTCAGGTTGGCCCCAGCCCCCTTGGCAGTAGCCATTTTGGGGTCCGTGGGCAGCCCAGATGGGGCAGGGAACATTGTTGGCCCCTGCCTCTGTTTCCCAGTTAGCCCCTCAACAGGCACCTTCGGTGCAGGAGGGAGACCACTCCTCAGGAGGAGGAGGAGGAGGAGGATCCCGGGGAGGGCCCCTCTACTGGATCCTGCCACCTGTCCTCTTCTTCGTCGCCGGACGAGGCGGCTGTCAGGGACCAGGGGGCCCCTCTTATTGATTTCAGGGCTCACCAGGAGCTCCTGAAACAGGTAGCCTCGAACCTTGGCCTGGAGGTCAAGGTTCTGGAGGAAGAGGTGGACCCCCTCTTCGGGCATGTGGGGACACAAGGACCATCCAGGGTAGCCCTCCCCATCCATGAGAGGGTCCTGTGCCTGGCTAAAGCCGTTTGGCAGACCCCTTCCTCGGTCGCCCCTACGTCTAAGGGCACCGAGAAGAAGTACTACATGCCAGCCGAAGGGCACGAGTGCTTGTACACGCACCCTGCCCCAGGTACACTGGTTGTGGACGCTGCCAACCAGAATGATAGGCAAGGGGCTCAGAGCGCTTCCCCCCAAGAACGAAGAGGGTAGGAGACTAGACCCCTTCGGCAGGAAGGTCTACTCCACGGGGGCGCTCCAATGCAGGGTGGCAAATCACCAGGCCCTCTTGGGCAGGTACAATTTGAACTTGTGGGACTCGCTGCGAAGGTTCACAGAGTCCCTGCCCCAGGACCAGGCTGCAGACTTTGCCATGGTCCTGGAGGAAGGAGTGACTGTGGCCAGCGCAGCCCTTCAGACTGCCTCTGATGCTGCGGACACGGCCAGTAGAGTGATGGCCTCCACCGTTGCCATGCGGCGAGCAGCGTGGCTACAGTCCACGGACTTATGCGCTCGAGGGTGGCACCGTCTCCTGTTCCCTGGATTCCCCCCCGCCTTTTCAGGACAGGCTAAGGCCCTACCTTGGCCTGTGGCAGGCCATCACCTCGGGCCGCTGGGTCCTCAACACCGTGCGTGGGGGTTACACCCTCCAGCTTGTGGCTTCCTCCCCTCACTCCCCCCCCTCCGTCCCTCTTCAGGGACCCCTCTCACAAGCAATTACTCCTTCAGGAGGTCTGCTCCCTCCTACTCAAGGGAGCTGTAGAAGTGGTTCCACCGCTCGAGGTGGGGGAGTGGGTTCTACTCAAGGTACTTCCTTGTTCCCAAAGCCAAGGGAGGCCTCAGGCCTATACTGGACCTGCGCAGGCTAAACAAGTTCATAAGGAAACTGAAGTTTTGCATGGTGTCCCTAGTGTCCATCATTCCTGTCCTGAATCCAGGGGATTGGTTTGCCGCACTCGACCTGAAGGATGCTTACTTTCACGTCTCCATCCTTCCCGCCCACAGGCGGTACTTAAGGTTTATGGTAGCTGGTGCCCACTACCAATTTACGGCCTTGCCCTTTGGCCTGTCTTCCTCCCCCAGAGTGTTCACCAAGTGTATGGCGGTAGTGGCGGCCTTCCTGAGGCGCAAGGGGGTCCAGATATTTCCCTACCTGGATGACTGGTTGATAAGGGGCAAGACCAAGTTGCAGGTGCGCGAGGTGGTCTCCTTCGTCCAGGACACTTGCCATGCTCTGGGGCTGCTCATCAACGAGCAGAAGTTGACGCTGTCGCCGGTACAGCACATAGAGTTCATAGGGGCATCCCTAGACTCGGTGCGGGCCAAAGCCTCCCTCCCACGCTCGAGGTTCGAGGCAATGGCAGGGATTATATCACAACTTCAGAGGTGCCCCACGACGACAGCCAGGCAGTGCCTTCAGCTGTTGGGCCACATGGCCTCGTGCACCTACGTGGTGAGGTTGGCCCGCCTCAGACTCAGGCCCCTCCAAGGTTGGTTGGCCATGGTATATGTGCCCAGCAGGCACTCTCTGGACAGAGTGGTTACGGTGCCCCCTGCGGTGCTGGGGTCACTGAACTGGTGGTTGGACCACGGGACAGTGTTGGAAGGGGTTCCACTCAAGGCCCTCACTCCCTCGGTCACTCTAATCACGGATGCTTTGGACCTGGGGTGGGGAGGCTCATGTCACTGGTGGTCTGAGCACACAGGGACGCTGGTCGCAGGAGGAGGCTGCCCTCCACATCAATGTGAAAGAACTGAGGGCAGTCAGACTGGCATGCAGTGTTCGCCATTCTTTATTGGGGAAAATGGTACAGGTGCTGACGGACAATACCGCAGCAATGTTCTACATCAACAAGCGGGGGGGGCACGCTCCTCGGCTCTGTGTCAGGAGGCGCTTCGTCTTTGGGACTTGGCGGTGAGGTACAATTTCTGTTTAACCGCCTCTCACCTCCCTGGGGTCAGGAACGACGAGGCGGACCGCCTCAGCAGGTCATTTCTCCCCAACACGACTGGTCGTTGCATCCGGAGGTAGAGGCCAGGATTTTCCATGAGTGCGATGTTCCCCGACTGGACCTGTTCGCGTCATCCTGGAACAGGAAGTGCCCGAGGTTTTGCTCACTCCGGGGTCACGAGCCGGGCTCCCTTTCCGATGCGTTCCTCATCGAATGGACGGGGACCCTCATGAACGCGTCCCCCTCCTTCCCGCTCCTGCCCAGAGTCCTCTTGAAGATCAAGAGGGACACAGCGGACATCATACTGATTGCCCCAGCGTGGCCGAGGCAGTACTGGTACAGCCTGCTGCAGGACCTCTCGGTTGCCCCGCCGATCAAGCTCCCGAGGAGACCAGACCTGCTCTCCCAGGACCACGGTCACGGGCTGCATCCCAGCCTGGACTCCCTGCACCTGACGGCCTGGAGGCGCTCTGGCTGACGGAGGAGGAGAGAACCTGCTCGGAGCAGGTCCAACGCGTGCTGCTGGAAGCAGGAGGCCCTCCACGCAGCTTGCCTACAGGGCCAAGTGGAGGAGGTTCACCTGCTGGGCGGAGTCGGGGGCGTAACCCTCGGTATGTCCCCCATGCAAGCTATACTCAAGTACCAACTGCAGCTTAGGCTGCAGGTGCTAGCGCTAGCCTCCCTCAGGGTGCACCTAGCGGCCACCTCGGCTTTCCATCAGCCGATGGGGGGGCGGTCCCTGTTCTTCCACCTCATGTTGGTGAGGTTCCTCATGGGGGTTGAGAGGCTTTACCTGCAGGTCCGTGACCCGGTGCCTCCGTGGGATCTCAACCTGGTCCTCGCTAGACTGACGAGGCCCCCCTTTGAGCTCTTGGCCACCTGTCCCCTGCTGATCCTGTCCTGGAAGGTGGCCTTCCTCGTGGCCATTACTTCGGCTAGGAGGGTCTCTGAGCTAAGAGCTTTGACCTCGGAGCCCCCCTATACCGTCTTCTTCCGGGATAAGGTACAGCTGAGGCCTCACCCAGTGTTCCTGCCCTAAGGTAGTCTCCCAGTTCCATTATAACCAAGACATTTTCCTCCCCGTGTTTTTTCCTAAACCGCACAGGTCCGAGGACGAGAGGAGACTACACACCCTCAACGTAAGGAGGGCGCTGGCGTTCTACCTCGAGAGGACGAAGCCGTTCCATAAGACCACGCAGAAGGGATCCCCGGTCTCCACCCAGTGCATCGCCAAGTGGATCACCGCCTGCATCCGGTTCTGCTACGAGCGTGCAGGCGTCCAGCTTCCCGGAGTGGTGACAGAACACTTGACGAGGGCCCAGGCCACATCGGCGGCCTTCCTGGAAAGGGTCCCCCTGGATGACATCTGCAGGGCTGCCACCTGGTCTTCGGTGCACACCTTTGCCGTGCACTACGCTGTCGTCCAGCAGTCGAGGGAGGACGCGCGGGTTGGCAGAGCTGTGCTGAGGGCAGCTCACCGTTGACTCCTACCCACCTCCAGGTATGGCTCGTTAATCACCTAAGTGGAATGCATATGAGCAATCACTCGAAGGAGAAAACATGGTTACTTACCAGTAACTGTTCTTCGAGATGTGTTGCTCATATCCATTCCACACCCACCCTCTGTCCCCGCTGTCGGAGTCGGCAGTGTAACCCGTCCGTGCCCAGGGTAGCCCACTGATAATGCCAGGGTCA